>JAPDOI010001850.1:0-132148 GCA_029168955.1 Aplectana chamaeleonis | reverse complement strand
GGTTGTCAATGGTACCTATGTGAGCCATTATCGTGGTTATGCCCTTGACCCGCAGTAAACAGCTCGCCGAGTGAAATTTGTACAGTCGGTTATATTTCTTGTAGAGAGTCGTAGGCTGGATCTCTTGGGACTGACATTTCAGTCGGAACTGGTGTCGGACCCTGGGGAGGGACCACCGATTCAGAACTAACTAGAACATGCCAAATTGGCAAATTGGGGGTAACGGCTTCATACAATAACTGAAATGGTATGAAGGCGATTCTGGAAATTTATGGAAATAAAGCAGTTACGATGAAGTGGCGATTCCGCTCGATTGCACCTAATGCGGAATTAAGATGCTTGTGAAAGACTCGTCCGTGCGCTTTTTTGGACTGGCTTTGCGTACATGGCCTGATATGGTACGAACACAGTTCGCGAGCTGGAAAACGGTACTCTTCCAAATTGGACAACCCACTAAGGCAAGGTACCATAAATTCAGATATTTTCATGTTTCTGGTGGCATTGGGATGTCTAGGGCTGGTAGGCGTTAGATGACCAAGAGGCGGAAGGGGCAAGCAAACGAGACCTAGAGACATTGGCGAGTACTACAGAAGGTTTAGATGTTTTCCAGGTTTCGATGTTTTTGAGTAGACAAGTTCACTATGTAGACGTTGCTAGGGAAAAGTCCCCACAGAACACTCAACTACTTGAGAAAAACTGATTACACAATTCACGACCACACCTAGTTTTGGCTGACTGCACGTTCGGGCCGCGTGCAATGTTGCGTTACCGTGTACCGTGTCCCACCGGTGGGACATGGTACCTTGAATGGCACGTCACCGAAAATCGTTTTCCGTTTTCATGTTCATAGTAAAGCTATCAATGAAGTAAACATTATACCCGAATTTCCACGCATAGCACTCTTTCTATCGAAATAAACAACTGCCTGAATCCACGGCAGGGTCAAGTAGATATATTATTTTGCAACCACTGCTCCGGTAATAATCACCAAAAGGTTTTTCTCTGAATGCTATTCAGAGATCCGCCATCTTTTTTAAATCGCTCCAGCCGCGAAGCGGCTGGAGAGGTTTGGTTTTGCCTAGGCCTTGTGATCACTTAGAATTTTATAAAATAGTTTATAGAATCTTTGAAACAAAATTTCTGAAGATTTCCTTCTGGATATAAGCGAAGAGGTCCAGAAGACACCTGCTGTCCGAATTTCCGGCCAAAATCAGCTTCACAAATAACAAAGTTGAGCCCGAAAGCTTAAGAAAATTTCATGGTGTGCCGGCGATATGCGTGAGACAAATAGGCCATGGGGCCGTCAGGCCGTGAGGCACGATGGGCCGTCACGCTTTTCAGTCCTCACTGCTAATAGCCACTGCCAATGGTCTCAGGCAATCCAACTTGGCAGGAACCAGAGTAGAAAGTTGGTAGGAGGTACGTAGGCTGGTAATTAATAACCAATTTGTAGGTGAGGGGGATTCTGATGACGTCATGTCGGGACGTCGAGGAAGAGTGCTTCAGGAGGCTTTCTGATGAGGTCATGGGGACGTCGTGAAAAGTGCTTCCGGGCTTCTGATGACGTCATCGGGACGTCGTGAAAAAGTGCCTCGGGTTTCTGATGACGTCATCGGGACGTCGTGAAAGTGCTTCCGGGCTTCTGATGAGGTCATGGGGACGTCGTGAAAAGTGCTTCGGGCTTCTGATGACGTCATCGGGACGTCGTGAGAAGAAAGTGCTTCGGGCTTCTGATGACGTCATCGGGACGTCGTGAGAAGTGCTTCGGGCTTCTGATGACGTCATGGGGACGTCGTGAAGAGATCTTCGGGCTTCTGATGACGTCATCGGGACGTCGTGAGAGTGCTTCGGGCTTCTGATGACGTCATCGGACGTCGTAGAAAAGGTGCTTCGGGCTTCTGATGACGTCATCGGGACGTCGTGAAAAGTAGCTTCGAGGCTTCTGATGACGTCATCGGGACGTCGTGAAAAGAGATGCTTCCGGGCTTCTGATGACGTCATCGGGACGTCAAGTGAAAAGAACTTCGGGCTTCTGATGACGTCATGGGGACGTCGTGAAAAAGTGCTTCGGAGCTTCTGATGAGCGTGTGATCGGGACGTCGTGAAAGTGCTTCCGGGCTTCTGATGACGTCATCGGGACGGCTAGTGAAGAAAGTGCTTCCGGGCTTCTGATGAGCGTCATCGGGACGTCGTGAAAAGTGGCTTCGGGCTTCTGATGACGTCGCATCGGGACGTCGTGAAAGTGCTTCCGGGCTTCTGATGACGTCATCCGGGACGTCGTGAAGAAAAGATGCTTCGGGCTACGATGACGTCATCGGGACGTCGTGAAAAGTAGCTTCCGGAGCTTCTGATGACGTCATCGGGACGTCGTTGAAAAGTGCTTCCGGGCTTCTTATGACGTCATCGGGACGATCGTTGAAAGAGTAAGCTTCCGGGCTTCTGATGACGTCATCGGGACGTCGTGAAAAGTGCTTCGGGCTTCTGATGACGTCATCGGGACGTCGTGCATGAAAGTGCTTCCCGGGCTTCTGACGTCATCGGGGACGTCGTGAAAAGTGCTTCGGGCTTCTGATGACGTCATCCGGGACGTCGTGAAGTGAGCCTACCCCAGACGGAGACTCAAGATTCAAGTCAGAAATGGAATGAACCACCGATCTATAACGCTATCAATCAAGTATTCTACACAACTTCATCAACAGCAATGGTGATAGCAGCATCAAACATCTTTATCAGGTTTCGCATTCATTTTTCATGAAAGTCGATAGTGCCCCGTCTAGGATAGTCCCAAGAGTTAGCTTCGGGCTTCTGATGACGTCATCGGGTACGTCGTGAAAAAGTGCTTCGGGACTTCTGATGAGCGTCATCGGGACGTCGTTAGAAGAAGTGCTTCGGGCTTCTGATGACGTCATCGGGACGTCGTGAAAGTGCTTCGGGCTTCTGATGACGTCATCGGGACGTCGTGAAAAAGTGCTTCGGGCTTCTGATGACGTCATCGGGACGTCGTGAGAAAGTGCCTTCGGGCTTCTGATGACGTCATGGGGACGTCGTGAGAGCAACAGGCCTTCCCCAGACGGGGGGCTTCTGAAGATTCAAGTCAGAAATGGAATGAACCACCGATCTATAACGCTATCAATAAAATATTTTCTACACACAGCTTCATCAACAACAATGAGTGATAGCAGCATCAAACATCTTTTTTTATCAAGTTTCCATTCATTTTCGGGACGTCGTGGTGCCCCGTCTAGGAAAGTCCCAAATAGTGCTTCGGGCTTCTGATGACGTCATTCGGGACGTCGTGAGAAAGTGCTTCGGGCTTCTGATGACGTCATCGGGACGTCGTGAAAGTGCTTCGGGCTTCTGATGACGTCTGTATTATTGGGACGTCGTTGTGCTGAGAAAAGTGCGGAACGCTTACCAAGAAACTGCATGGACTTTGGCACTCATCGGACGTCAAGTCAGAAAGGTGGAATGAACCACCGATCTATAACGCTATCAATCAAAGTATTTCTACACAGCACATCCAACAACAATGGTGATAACAGCATCAAACTTATCTTTATCGGGCTTCCATTGATGACGTCATCGGGAAAGTCGTGGTGCCCCGTCTAGGAAAATCCCGAGGTAAGCTTCGAGGCTTCTGATGACGTCATCGGACGTCGTGAGAGTGCTTCGGGACTATCCTGAACGGAGAACACTGGGGACGTCAAGTCAGAAATGGAATGAACCACCGATCTATAACTTGCTATCAATCTGAAGTATTTCTGAAACTAGTGCTTCAACAATGAACCCGATCGGGACAGCATGAAACAGCATGCTTATCAGGGCTTCCATTTCATTTTGATGAAAGTGCCCGTCATCGGGACGTCGTGAAAAAGTGCGCCTCGAGGCTTCTGCATGACGTCATTGGGACGTCGTGAGAAGTGCGGGCCTATCACCAGACGGTGGGGGCACTCAAGATTCAAGTCAGAAATGGAATGAACCACCGATCTATAACGCTATCAATCAAAGTATTTCTACACAACTTCATCAACAACGGCAATGAGTGATAGCAGCATCAAACATCTTTTATCAGGGTTTCCATTCATTTTCATAGAGAAAGTCGTGGGTGCCCCCGTCTAGGATAATAGTCCCAAGAGTGCTTCCGGGCTTCTGATGACGTCATCGGGACATCGTGAGAAGTGCGGGACTATCTAGAACGGGGGCATACCTCTTCAGTCAGAAATGGAATGAACCACCGATCTATAATAACGCTATCCAATCGAAAGTATTTCTACTGAACTTCATCAGCAACAATGAGCGATAGCAGCATCAAACATCTTTATCAGGGTTTCCATTCATTTTCAAAGCGAAAGTCGTGGGTGCCCCCCCAGTCTAGGATAGTCCCAAGAGTGCTTCCGGGCTTACTGATGACGTCATCGGGACGTCGTGAGAAGTGCGGGACTATATCTAGACGGGGGCTTCCGTATTCAAGTCAGAAATCGGAATGAACCACCGATCTATAACGCTATCCATATCGAAGTATTTCTGCAGAGCTTCTGATCAACAACAATGAGCGATAGCAGCATCAAACATCGCTTGTCAGGGTTCTCCATTCATTTTCATGAAAGTCGTGATTGCCCCCGTCTAGGATAGTCCCAAAGTGGCTGGAGAAGCTACGGTGACGTCATCAGGACGTCGTGAAGAAAGAGTGCTTCCGGGCTTCTGGTAATCATCAGGACATCGTGAAAGTGCTTCGGGCTTCCTGATGACGTCATCCCGGGACGTCGTGAAAGTGCTTCGGGCTTCTGATGACGTCATCGGGACGTCATTGAAAGAGTGCTTCGGGCTTCTGATGAGCGTCATCGGGACGTCGTGAAGAAAGTGCTTCCGGGCTTCCTGACGACGTCATCGGGACGTCGTGAAAGTGCTTCAGGTTTCTGATGGCGTCATCGGGACGTCGTGAAAAGTGCTTCGGGCTTCTTATGACGTCATCGGGACGTCGTGAAAGTGCTTCGGGCTTCTGTTGACGTCATCGGGACGTCGTGAAAAGTGCTAAGACTTCTGATGACGTCCGTCATCGGGACGTCGTAAAAAGTGCCTCGAAGTTTCTGATGACGTCATTGGGACGTCGTGAAAAGTGCGGGCCTACACCAGACGGGGGGCACTCAAGATTCAAGTCAGAAATGGAATGAACCACCGATCTATAACGCTATCAATCAAAGTATTTTCTACACAACTTCATCAACAACAATGAGTGATAGCAGCATCAAACATCTTTTATCTGGGGTTTCCATTCATTTTTTCATGAGAAAGTCGTGGGTGCCCCAGAAATCTAGGATAGTCCCAAAGTGCTTCGGGCTTCTGATGACGTCATCGGGACATCGTGAGAAGTGCGGGCCTACCCCAGAACAGGGAGGCACTCAAGATTCAAGTCAGAAATGGAATGAACCACCGATCTATAACGCTATCAATCAAAGTATTTCTACACAACTTCATCAACAACAATGACTGATAGCAGCATCAAGCACCTTTTATCAAGGTTTCCATTTCATTTTCATGAGAAAGTCGTGGGTGCCCCCCGTCTAGGACTAGTCCAAAGAGTCACTTCCGGGCTTCTGATGACGTCATCCGGGACATCGTGAGGAAATGCGGGACTATCCTAGACGGTGGGGGCATTTACTCAAGATTCAAGTCAGAAATGGAATGAACCACCGATCTATAACGCTATCAATCAAAATATTTCTACACAACTTCATCAACAACAATGACTGATAGCAGCATCAAGCACCTTTATCAAGGTTTCCATTCATTTTCATTGAAGAAAGTCGACGGGATTGCCCCCGTCTAGAGGATAGTCCCAAGAGTGCTTCGGGCTTCTGATGACGTCATCGGGACATCGTGAGAAGTGCGGGACATATCCTAGACGAGGGCACTCCAGATTCAAGTCCAGAAATGGAATGAACCACCGATCTGCCTAACGCTATCAATCCGAAGTATTTCTACAGAGCTTCATCCAACAACAATGAGTGATAGCAGCATCAAACATCTTTTATCAGGGTTTCCATTTTCATTTTTCATTGAGAAAGTCATTGGGTTTTGGAAAATCCCGTCTAGGATAGTCCCAAGAGTAGCTTCGGGCTTCTGTTATTGCGACGTCATCGGGACACTCGTGAGAAGTGCGGGACTATCACAGGCAGGGGCATTTACTCAGATTCAAGTCAGAAATGGAATGAACCACCGATCTACTAACGCTATCAATCAAAGTATTTCTACACAACTTCATCAACTAACAATGATTTGATAGCAGCTTATCAAACATCTTTTATCGGTTTTCCCATTCAATTTTCATGAGAAAGTCACGTGGGTGCCCCTTCGTCTAGGATATGGTCCCAAGAGTGCCTTCGGGCTTCTGATGACGTCATCGGGACATCGTGAGGAGAATGCGGGACTATTCTAGACGGTGTGGAAGAGGCACTCAGATTCAAGTCAGAAATGGAATGAACCACCGATCTATAACGCTATCAATTGAAGTATTTCTACAGAACTTCATCAACAACAATGATTGATAGCAGCATCAAACATCTTTTATCAGGTTTTCCATTCATTTTCATGTGAAAATCGTGGGTGACCTCCCGTCTAGGATAGTCCCAAAGAGTGCTTCGACTGATGACGTCATCGGGACGTCGTGAAAAATTAGCTGAGCTATGATGAAGTCATCGGGACGTCGTGGAAAGAGCTTCTGATGACGTCATCGGGACGTCGTAGAAAAAGTGCTTCGAGCTTCTGATGAAGTCATCGGGACGTCATTGGAAGCCCGGATGAGTGGGCGGGTGTTTCGGGACCCGTTGCTGCTCATCCGAAAAGTTGTGAAGACCACCCCGTAGAGTGAGCAGGGAGCTGAGAGCCTCGATGCTAGCCATCCGAGAAGATTATGCCCCGGAGATTTGCTGCAGGAGAGAAGCATCTTGCAAAACTTTTGTAAAAGTGCTAAGGATGACAAGCATAGCAAGCAGAAATTTTGAGATGTTATGTGAGTCATAAATCCCGAGGTCTGCATGTTGCCAGGCTGCTTTTCAGTTTCTGTAAGGTCATTCACACAACCCCATTTTGAGTGCTCCCTCTTCCTTCTTCACCAGCCTACTGATTTTTTCTGCAATAAATGGTACTTGCTTATTAGCATCCAAATTCAAAAACAAATTGTTAGAACTATCTCCATTCGCAGCTCAGCAGAGCTTTTTCATATCAGATTCATGGAATCGAAGCGGCTGTTCTGCGAAGGAATGGGACAACGGAAACGAAATAATGAGTATGTAAAACTGCTTTGTTCCACTGATATGAAAGTGTCCAGATGGAATGGAAGGTAGTTTCTGACTGTCCCGGTTTTAAGTTAGTTTCATTTGAAAGCGAAGAACTGCAGGCAGATTCTGCATCCGGCTGTAGGCCAGCAGGCTTTCATGATTATCGACTGGGCTGGCTACGTCTGGGCGACCAACTATAACCGGGGCCTAAGGTCCCTGTCAGAGTTGGTTGAGAAAATCACCGTGGCCGACGCGTTCGATACGTATGAAAAACATGGAAGGTGCAATTAACACCCGGTGTAGCCAGATGTGGCTGACGCGATCAATATGAATGAATTATGTGGAACGATATCATGGATATCATTCATTTCTTAGCTAATATCATGTGAACATCGGTCTTGTCAGCCACATCGAGTGATTTTTTCTGGAGATAGTTTTACAACAGTTTGGGTCATTGATTCTGTGTGACCACAGAAAGAGGACTGATCTAGTGGGAGATGAAGAGGTCTTTGTTCGAAATTCTTGCATGGGATATTACAGCGTAATATCAAGAAAAAGTGAACAATTCTGTAAAAAAGGGGTCTCCCAAGCAAAAGTGGTTTGGTTAGCGTTACAAATGCTTCAACAAAAAGGGAACAATAGGAAAGCGGAATGAGGAGAGTCTACAAAAAATGAACAATATCCTCCAAGAACTCTTTTCTTTTCGAAACTTCCAAACAGCGAAACAAACCGTTGTGGTATTTTACGAGGAAGAATTGACTGGTTCCCTAAAACAATTTAACATCATCTCCCCTTTTAATGATAGCTATTAGGTTCACATGCATATATACATATTTTATCGGCACTCACATAATCAAAGTCCTTTGTGGAGCCAAAAGCGCTTCCTCATAGAGAACCACAACGGTTTGTTTCCGCTGTTTGGAAGTTTCGAAAAAGAAAAGAGTTCTTGGAGGATATTGTTCATTTTTTGTAGACTCTCCTCATTCCGCTTTCCTATTGTTCCCTTTTTGTTGAAGCATTTGTAACGCTAACCAAACCACTTTTGCTTGGGAGACCCCTTTTTTACAGAATTATATTTATTTTAGCTTTGGTTAAGATGGGCAAAAAAGTTTAAATTATAGAAAATCGATGTTTCGGGGTTGGCACGCTTCCAGATGAACGGGAAAAGATCCCAACGAAGGGATACATTTTTTGAATGGCCATTATCGCCCCATGTTTTATTTTCAGGGACGGTAGTAATCCATACGAAACTACGAGTTTTATGTCGCGAGCTGACGTTCGAAACTCGCAGAATGAACTGATTGAAACCGGGACCATACACGCATCATCATGCGAGGTGTTGCGTTTGTTTGCAAAACTTCGTCACTCTAAGGAGTTGAACCCTAAGTGCTTTTAACCATAGAGGCGATCACTGGCATTGCACCGAGATCGCACTTTGCACTGGTGATGTTTTCATTATAGGTGTCTCCCATTGCAGAACACAGCATTGTGTTTCCGGCCACAGCAGAGGCTCAACGTATTAGTTAACGTCATAGTACTTACTTAGAAGCTTAAATTGATAGAAAAATGAAGCATTGAAAATTGTACACTCAAGGCGTTCATAATGGAGTGGTTGGTCAAGCGGAACTCAAAACTCAATTCCTACATACTTACTTGTATAAGACATGTGAAAGAATCTATTAAAGTCGTTTCCTCATTCGAGTAAATTCGATCGGCCTTCTGGACTACAATGAAAGGACCTCAATAACTAAACGTCTATTCATTTTCCTGAACGTTCTTCGACGGATTCTATTTGTTCTAAAAATATGATTGCTGTTAATCCTTCCCGCATTTTTCACCTCTCAAGTCTTGTGTCAAACCTACTGTTGCCTATTTCTTGTCAGCACCTACTACCCTCGCACAAAACAGGACTTTCTAATCTCTGACTTTTTTCTATCGTTTGAACGACCGCATGAGCGAAAGTTTTTGTTGGTTCGAAAAAAAGTTTTCTCACCCATCCGGAAAAAATCATGCTTCTCCTGATAACTTGGACATAGCAAAACTAATTTTTTTGCACACTTCGGGTACTGATACCT
Organism: Aplectana chamaeleonis; assembly: GCA_029168955.1. Classification (NCBI taxonomy): domain Eukaryota; kingdom Metazoa; phylum Nematoda; class Chromadorea; order Rhabditida; family Cosmocercidae; genus Aplectana; species Aplectana chamaeleonis. The sequence goes on along the minus strand of JAPDOI010001850.1, from coordinate 122,796 downwards.
TATCGAATCGGACTGATAAGATCATAACTCTAATGAAAAGTGCAAATACCCTACAAACTTTCGCAGCTTTGAGTTTTGCTAGAAAATTTGTAGACACTGTGCAAAAATTGTAAAAACGTTTCATTTCGCTCAGCCCATACCTTGAGTTTTTGTGAAAATTTGAAATGAATTTCCACTTATCCTCCGAACAACCAGCAACGTGTTCCGGAATTTTACTTTTGTGAATTCAGAAATTGGGCATGTGGATGGAGACATATGAAATCACGAATTGGACTTCTTGAAAAATTCAAATCATGTGATCCTCGCTCGAAAAAATCATTTTTTATCGAATATAAAAACTTGTTTTCGACTACTTTCTCAGAACACGGATTTACAGGAAATTGAGGACCTCCTTGAGAAAATTAGGAAGTTATAGAATTGTGAAAATTTTGATAAGACAACGATTTTTGTTCTTATTTGCACCTACATATTTACATACACTTGTAGTTACTGTCCGAGTTCGTGGCGTATCAAAATCTGCCTGGGAAACTCAGTCGAACGAGCAAAGCAATGCTCGATAATTTCTGCATCACCCTGATACATGGCTCCGATTAGGATCTCCGAGAAATTGAATATTGAAAAGCGAAATTTAAAACATCACTTCTCGAACACTTTTTGGAAATCGAAAAATCAAAAAACGAAACTTCTGAACTAATCGAAGACCGAATGATATAAAAAGAAATAAGAAAATCAAAATTCGCGTTCTAACATCAATTCGATCGGAAAATCTAAGGAACAACTTCGGTTCACATTGCTCGACATCGTATAGTTATGACCTCATAAATTTGATTTGGTAACGTTTCAGTGCCTGAATTGTACTAAGTAAGATTAATTTTGCTATGCTCAGCCTACCAGTAGCAAATACCCGCTCCTTCCAGCTGAAACTGAAAACGTGAAAATCATGGATTTATGACATCATCAGTCCAGTTTGATAAGGTATCAATTTATTACTTGTGTCAAAAGGAATTAATTTTGCGATTCCCTGGTCATCAGGAGCAAGTTATCGCTCCACTGGTGTGAAAACTTATAACTCGAAGAGCTATAATCTTATCAGCTGAGTTTGAAATGGTGTCAACGCCTGCCTTCTGCCAAAAAATAATTTCGCTATTTCCAGAGTTAATCAAGCCTAATACTCGCTTTTCCGGCTCAAAATGCTCCAAATCTTATGGATATGCTCATATAAGTCAAATTTTATAGTTTATCAAAGTTTAATTCGTGTTGAAATAGCCTACAATTAAGTTTTTTCCCGCTAAGGTGACCAAATCCCGGCTTTTCCGCGTTAAAAACGCGCGATCTACCGATTTTTGCCGAGGTATCCGAGGTGCATCCTTGAAGGTCGGCTGTCAACAATTTTTATGACTATCACTGTCTGCGCGCTTGCTGACAGCCCGTGCAAAACAGCACCCACCTCGCATGATGAACGAAAAAGTCCTCCGCAACACTTTTTCTCTCCGAAACTGGGAGTCTCTCGCGTCTCCACCACCGCTGCGCTGTTTCGCCTTTCGCTGCTCACCTCGCCTAGAGACAGAGCCTGCTGCCAGTTTCAGCGATCTCGGGAGGGTGCCCGAAACCAAGAGGCAAACACGCAATAAGCTCCATAGAACGGAGTACAGGATAGGAGCGGTTGACCATTTTGCACCAGATTCGGAATATAGGTCATTTTGAGGTGGGGGAACACTATGGATACGGATTGAAGTCTGTTTATTGCCATATCACCTCAAAATTGGCTCTGATTTTGAGGTCGAAACTCGCCAGAATACCTGCATGTTTCGATCTTTTCGAAAACTCGGAGTTTCGGAGGAATTACTACCACACCAGGAGGTGACACTCGGTTGACTTACATGCTTGCCTACCCTACCCTTCATCTAAAACTACTAAACTACTAGTACTCATACTCCAATCGAAAATTTTTTTTGATTCTCTAGGCATCGTATTCATGGGGGTGTACATGTTGAAAAAAACGGAATTTTTTTTTTGGATTTTTTGTTTCAGTATGGGGTTTTTCGAAGGACGAAATGATAAATGCAGCCATGGTGGTCACCTGAAGAAAAACTGCATCCCATTTTTCAGCGCGTTTCGTCGTTTTTTTTTTTGATCTACCGAATGGCTCATTGGGAAAACGCTGTACACATTTTCGTTACTCTGTTCATCCTGCACAGGACGTTTTCCGAAACGTCGAGGTTCTTTCAAGGCTTTCCCTAGTAAGGCTTTCATACTCCTCATTCGAACTTAAGCTTGGATTAGGTGTTTTGTTTACTGAGGATTACGGCGCTTGTTCTATTTTTCTATGTGTTTCGGTCATATCCAACAGTGTTATTTCTCGAGCTGAATCGTGTTTCGACATATTCTAGTCTGTTGGAAAAATGGGGACTGTCCTTGAAGGGGGAGGGCACCCAAGATTCAAGTCAGAAATGAAATGCACCACCGATCGATAAGGCTCCGGTCATAGTTGGATGCGCCGACGTATCCAGCCCGGTCGATACATACAGAAAACATTGGAAATGGGATGCAAAAATCACTCTGTGTATCCCTCCAACACCCCTCCCCCCCAACACCCGCCGACACCAGCTCGGTCGATACGTATGAACAATGTGGTGTGGTAAGTCCCCGGTCAGAGTTGATGATATTTGCATCTGTACCCCACCGACTCCCCCAACACCCCCCCCCCCTCCAACGCCCACCCGGTCGATACTGTTCACTTCCTCACTGCCCTTCAGTCCGCAAAGTGCCAGCTGATTGCGAAATGGTGCTCCGGCGCGGTCACGAGTATCCTCAGACAGGGATGTGGGATCACCCGGGAGGTGGGGTCATCCGGGCACCAAAGGCGAAAAGCGCCCGGGTGATCCCCCTTTTTTGTCTGAGGATGTTCGCAACCGCGCCGCAGCACGATTTCGCAATCAGCGTGCACTTTGCGGACTGAACGGCAGTGCGGAGGTGAACTGTACGTATGTTTAAAATGATGGAGTGAGGTTGAGAAAATCACTCGGTGTATCCGACGCGGTCGATATCCATGCAATACGTGGATGACGGCGGATGGGAAAAAAGCACGCCCATGCCGATCACTCTTTCCGCAGGGCTACCGTAACCATTCTTGAACAAAACATGATAACGAATGTAAACACACGCTCATAACATGCGGGGTATAAAAAAGCGGAGGAGCGGTATGCATTCATTCACACACCGCTCTCCTCGAGAAGCCACTGGGGAGTGGCTGAGGAGGTCGAAATTGTGCAAACATGTTTGTTGGCTATTAAGATGTGCTCATAACCATGCTGACACTTGGAAAAGTTCTAAAGGAGCGTTACGGTAGCCCTGCGGAAAAAATGATCGGCATGAGCGTGCTTGTGGATGAGAAAATCACCGGGTGGGCGGCCGATGATAAAACATTGCGTTTCACTAGAAAGCTAACCTTACTGCTACCTCCGTTCCTTCGCCTTAATCTCCTTCACTATTTCTCTGAACAGGTGCAATCCTGTTGGCCACGTAATCATCGTCATATCTAGTAGTTGGACACACCGAGTGATTTTCTCAACCTCACCCCATCATTTTAATCATACGTGTCGACCGGGTGGGTGTTGGGGGGAGTCGGGGGGTTACAGATGCAAATAGCACTAACTCTGACCGGGGCCTAACGCTATCAATCGAAGCATCTTTAAAAAATTTCATAAACAACAATGATTGATAGCAGCGTCAAGCATCTTTCATCAGGTTTTCCATTCAATTCTATGGGAAAATCTTTGGTGCCCCCCCCCCTGTCTAGAATAGTCCAGAAAAGTTAGTGGATTATATTACTAAGCTTTAGTGAGTATTTTGTGGACGATGATAAATTATGGATTCCTCTAAAACCATGTCGGAACTTACCGAGGAAGTTGTCGCCACAGTCTGCTTTGAGCCTCACATTTTCTCTTGGTGTTAGCTTTCTTGCCTGTACTAGAGAAAGAAGGATGAGCCACAGACAGAAGAGCATCTAAAGATTTCATATATTTCATTATTTAAGGAGTTCCACTGCTTTTGTGTTACACAAGTTGATTGAGAGGAACTGTGCACGGAGTTCTCTGCAACAGAATCAGTGGTATAGTGGGTGTATCCGAGAAAGGGATAGCTGCGGACCAAGAGCGGGCCGCGCGCCTGTCGCGTGCGCCGATCGATCACTGCTTCTCTCGTGGGCGCACACGACGCAGCGCAGTCTGCTGAAGTGTCCGCAGCTATCCCTTTTCTGGTTACCCGAACTGTAGCAGGTACAGTTCACCTCCGCACTGCCGTTCAGTCCGCAAAATGCACACTGATTGCAAAAACGTGCTTCGGCGCGGTTGCGAGTATCCTCAGACAGGGATCTGGGATCACCCTGGTGGCTTTGCCTTTGGCGCCCTGGTGATCCCACATCCCTATCTGAGAAAACTCGCAACCGCACCGCAGCACGCTCTCGCAGTCAGCGTGCACTTTGCGGACTGAACGGCAGTGCGGAGGTGAACTGTAGATTACGGATAAACTCCTCGCTCTTCCATGCCGTCGTACACAGCTGGGGCGGTTATTCATAAGACGTTTGGGATAGCGGTAAATTGAGGGCTTCCGATGAGGGAGCGAGGTAGATGATGTAGTCGATCCTCACGCTAACACTGCGTCAGGGAGAGCTAACCTAGCATATGACCACTAAGCAGGCGAATTGAGTAATGCGCATGCAAACTGACTTCGGTCCTGCATTGGCTAGTGAACCACATCTTCTACGGAGGAGTGATGGAATTAGGAACGAGCCCTACCTCAGCCAGAATTACTTATATACTTTATCACTATCAACAAAGCGTCATCAACAAAGCCTTTGTTGCGAATCGGTGGCTCTCTCCCCAGGGGTCCGACACCAGTCCCGGCTGAAAAGTCAGTCTCGCGGGATCCAACCTACGGACTCCCTTCAGATAATATAACCGACTGGTCTAATTACCCCGGCAAGCTGTATACTGTAATAATGTCATAATCATGATATTACCCCATGTTTTCTCGTGTCGCGTGACACGGGCACCTCACAGTGTTTTTGCCGCTGCGACAGCAGCGCCTCCCTGAGCGACGCCGTCAGCGAACGACGACGGAAAATGGTCTTAAACAGTTCCATCCTTGGCGTGGAATGTTGCCGTCTATCGAGATTTCTCCATAAGTTCAAGTTCGATCTTCTGACCTTTTGCCGTTTTGTTCCAACTTTGGTTTTTCGGTTTTTACTTTGACTACTTTTTTGTTCCAACCTGAGACAGTTATGATTAATGCGACTACCGCGAACCGTCTGCTAGTTTCGGTACTTAGAAATCTATATAATTCGAAGCATAGTCACTTTGCTGGACTCAAGTTCCAAGTTCACCTAACAGCACTCTGAGCGTATTATTTTTGGAAAACGTTTGCAGGCATTTCTCTTGAATGATATCAAAGCAGTAAAAGCTACTTCTCTGAGTTTCCCGCGAAATGCCTGCTTTTAGCGTTAGAGCCGCGCAATAGCCGCCAAATGATGCTCGCCGCGAAATAGCCCAGAAATAATTTTCTCCAGGCTTATTTCAGAGGCATGAGTTAGATTTCAACATCTCCGTCGGTTCAACTACCCAAGTTTGAGGTACTTCAAATTCGTTCAGCCTCTGGAGGCCTTGTCTAACTGCTGGCGGCCCCGTGTGGTGGCTCGGCGAGCCGGTGACGGTTGTGTCTTGGTTACTCCTCAATGTTTCTCGGTTATATTTCGGCTACTTCTCGGCTAGCCCACCAGGAGCCGCTGCGGAGCCTGGTGGGTTGTTTCGTGGCTATTTCTTGACCAAAACTCTCAGAGTCAGAGGTGAACTGTACTTCTAAATCAGAACAAATACAACATGTTACCGTGTTTACTTATCTGGGCCACCTGTTTACGCAACCGAGAAACTTACTGAAGGAAATCCAGCGGCGCCTTCATCACGTTGAACAATTTTCCTCAAACGTCCTATTCGAACGGTCTCCTTGTGTTGCAATCGCTTTGAAAGAAAACTTGTCAACACTTGCATCCTGCTAGCAGTTCTGTATGGATGCGGAACTCGAACTTGGACAAAAGAAGCTGCGACCACCCTCCGCTCTGGACAACGTCGACTCAGACGCTCAGTGGTCGAAGTCCGTCTTATCGACGAAGTCAGGGCAACTATCATCCGCCGGGAAACGGATATGAAAAATTGGATATACACTGCATTAGAACGGAAATGGATCTACTCCGAAAAACTTCCTGACAGGACGGACCAGTGTTGGACTCAAGCGACCACCGAATGGTCGCCAAGTAGCAAACACACACAAGGAAGGCCAAGGACACGCTGGCAGGACGATACTGCTAAATACTGAAGCAAGTGGACGAAGTACGTTGCGATTAAGATACTGTGCTTCTCTAGGCCAAGTTACGGTCCGCAATTGCATCTCGACACGCTTTGCAGCCGCGCGCTTACGAGTTGGAAGAATTTTCAGCTCCGCAGCCGCCGATCTGTTGACCCTAGGGGGTTTTGAAAACTGGTAACTAAACAAAATTGGAGAAAACTGTTTAAAAAAGCAGCATCGAGTCAGTATTGGCGCTGGAAACTCGACTGACTCGAGGGCATGCGGCCGTAAAGAGTGTCAAAACGCGATTGCGGTCCGGAATTTGGCTCAGAGAAGCACAGTAAATAAATGGTGAGACCGTCCCTTCGGAGGGTGCGCGTCACCACTCCCCCTCGACCGAACTATAACAACCAAATCAAGTCTAATCTCCTCGGGAGCTTCCCCAATAATATGTGAGTCAGCTATCTGATCTAACAATAAGTAGCTAAATACGACTTCATCTACATTGAACTAAGCATCTGGCTCTTCATCATGATCTCCGGGATTTGTGAGGTCACCTGCTTTGAAGCTGCACGATGTGAGCACCAGATTCGGCTTTCAGCTGCCCCAACCCCTTTTCACCCCCCCCCAAATGTTGCGATTTTCGTGGTCACTGTTTCAAGTACAGTGCACTTAATCGAACCCAATGCGCTCCTCGGTCTCCTCTGCTTTTGCCTAGCAGAGGGCACGTCACCAGCAGCAGGGCAAACAGAGCGACTAGCTAATTCACTCTATCTCTCTGTATATGCTTCTTGATTCTCTTCCCATTGACTGATTAGCATGGACCAATGCACTTTCCATGTAGCTGTGCATTCGCTTGTTCGTTTTTTTTTGCACTAGAAGTGCATACCCTGCAAAGGGTTCTATCACAGAAGCGCACGTAACTGGGCAAAACATTTGGGGGATAACGACATCCTCATTCGTCTGCAAGTACAGATATCATGCAAATGCCAACGCGTTTTTCTGACGGAGTTCACCGACATCGGAAATGGAGCGACTTTACCACTGCAGACACAGATGGCAGATTGAATACGTCTCATCGGCATTGTCCGTCAGAAACAGTTCCCAGATAAGCAATGTGACGAATGGAATCAGATTTGGTTGAGGGCACCTCTCAACAAAGTTATGTGAAATTTCGGAGCTTCGCATCAGGCATTTTGGGGTGTACGAAAAAAGATTTCGTCTCAGATCTGGCTCAAAACTTCCATAAAGTAGCTAATAAGGGTGCTGAGCACGAATCTGCGGTCTTTGCGTCGATATTTCAAGAACTATTGTAGGTCACGGTAGGTAGGTACATTTATGGGGCGCAATCTACCTAAATAACCAGGAAAACGACAGATGGACCCCAAATTCTTGCTTGGCGCACAAAATAACACCCACAACAAAGTTTTCAGCCAAATCTGAGGTTTTGACCAAACTACGGTGTAGCCACCGTATCTACCTTAATAAGTCGAAAATAGATGAATGGGCGATTCGTGTCCAACTCAGCTTTAGGAAATGATAAACTAGAAGGGCTGTAACTTGCTCTCCAGAAATCCGGAAAGCGGAATCTAATATCAGATTGGGAGAGAACGCTCAAGGATTGATCAAATAAAAACATTCGCCGCCAAATGATTCAGGCTGTTTCATACGAGTTTTTATGAAAGCAATTCTCTGGAAATAGCGAAACAAGCAAATGGCAACGTCCACTCAGTCTCTCCACTAAATCGCACTATCCAGGACTCATATCCTGCTCCTCCTCCACTAGCGTGGCCGTAACACCCGTCGTCTCTCTTGAACCCGACATTCTACATTGTTCGATTTGTTGTTGCGAAGAATACAGGGGTGGTAGTATACCGGCCAAACTATGATGTGAACCAAGAGTTTTAACATCGATGTTAATTATGAGGTAATTAGTCAGGTCAAAAAAAATGTTTCAACATTCAAGACCGAAATAAGCTTATGTGGAAATCCTAGAACTGAACTTCGATGTTATTTCCTGTTAACTATCATGTTACCCCCCTGGAAACCCTCAATCGCGAACACTGATGTTCGCTAATTAACCTGCGCTCTCCACAGGTCAGCGGTGATACACTGCGCCTATTGAGGAGTGCACTAGACAACGATGGTGGGTTACGCTGAAAAGTCCTCGAGAGGACTTTTCAGCGTAACCCGCCAACGCGGAGTTCTTCATCCAACATCATTGCAACCGCAGTTGAGCCAAGAACAATATAAATACACGTCAATTCCCGAACTGCTGGCGTACCATTCGCCATGTGCAGTAATAACGCGATCGATGCAGCAATATTTTCTTTCGTTGATCGATCAGAGAAGGACAGTGCAGCTGATTGTTACATCTCTGAGTGCTCTTTCTTCGTCCAGGCTTCTTGTACTGTGTTTTCGGTTTTTCTTGATAATGCTTTTGGTCCAGAAGAACATCAAAAATAGTTATAACTGAACGAGAGACCTGTCAAAATAATAGCTGCTTCAGAATGCGCTAAAATGGGGAATTCAAAGTTGTTATTTTGGAACTTTGTGTTTGCTTTGTTTTTCTTTTGTCTATGTTTATGTTTAGTTTACTAATCACTTTTGTCGTGACCGTGTACCTGCCTTTTTTCACGTTATCTAGAGAAAAAAAAACTCCTTGCCATTATCACCTTGGTAATCGATAAATTACCACTTTCAAAAAGCATCCTGGAACTGTTTCTTAAGAAAAACACATGGAAGAATATCATCTCGCTGTTAAGATCTATACGAATAACCCGTTACTAGTCGTTTTGGCAGATGCGTTTACCACTCTAAACACTTCCCTTGTTGGCTTACACTGGCAATGGGAGGTCATTGGTAAATTTTACGGTCGCTAGCTCAGGTAAAACTAGTTGTCGAGAATCGGACGAAAAGTTTTCCTGCAGGCGTACGAATGCAGGACAACTTTCGCAGACTCTGGAGAATTGTGGACAACTTTTCGCCCAATTCTCGACAATTCCCGACAACTTCTCGACCAATCCCCGACAACTCCTTGCCCGATTCCCGACAGTTATTATACAGTTATACACATGTACAACTGTATGTACATACCAAAAATTGGGACTCCTGCCCATCCGATGATTACAACGTTCGGTGAAGTGCACGTGTGGTTTCACACCACTCTGTTTGACGAATTCCCAGCTTGACTCGCTTCTTCAACGTTCGTCAGAGGCAAACTGTGCATCGTATATGTTGTGGGTCTACAACATCGTTGAACATGGGCCGCTATTGGCCTTGCCCAACACCAGTGCGCTATCAATGTAGTGGTCTTAAGAATTACTCTAACATAAGACGGTGAAAGTTTGAGTAGAGAGTAAATCGACCACGCTAAACTCAAATATCCTACTCTCGTGGCTCCTAGTTTTCAAAATTGTCGACTTCCGGCGGGACCACACCTGAGAAAGGTGTGAGCCATTATACTGTAGCGGTGTTCAGCCTCCATCTTAGGCGGTGGAAGTTTGCGTGCAAGGTAAAAAGACCCCGATAGACTCGAATATCCTACTCTCGTGACCCATACTTTGCGAAATATGGACTTCTGGCGGGTCCACACCTGCAGCTAGCGGCCAAACCGCTGGCTGCAGGTGTGGGCCCGCCCGAAGTCCACGTATTCTACATCAATATAATGCTAAACAACCATTGCAAGGTTTAGAGTTGCAAATTTCGTTCAGAAATGAATCATTCGAGATTTATTTGAATTGACAATCCTAATTTCAAACGTTATTCTGATACTTCTTGGGTAACTTCTTGAATAATTTATTTTAAATCTGACTGGGTACGTTCGCTATTTTGAGAAGATGAAAATAAAAAAACGAGTTTGATATCCCAGAAATCGGTGAAATATAATTGATAACCAGCTAGAAGAATGGAGAAAAAAAAAGAAAAAAAACCACAGAGGACCCACACGAAAAGAAAAGAACGAAAACAGCAGTCGCAACATTTGAAGAATGTGGTGTAAAGAGGGTTCTGAAGTGATGTCCTGAATTCTTGGGACATTTTCGACATATTCGAAACATATTTTCAATTTCAAAAGGAGTTGTCGAGAATTCTGTCCGAATTGTCGGCAAAAACTCGTTTCCTCGAAATCTCGACAACTTTCTCTCAAATTCTGGTGCTCTTTCGGAATAGACGACCCACTAAAGAATACAATGAAATATAGCATTTGTTCGGACATGACCTACCTCTCGGATGGTCACATCAAACAGTTCAGTGTACTTGAAAAAGACTAAATCATTCGACGGCTTTAGTGGGATGATCATTTTTCATGAAACTTCTCTACTGAGTCGTCTATTCCGAAAGATTACCCAAATTCTGAACAAATCGGCCGCAATTCTTAACAAAAACTGCGAATCTCGGAATTCTCGACAACTCCTATCAACTTTCTGGACAACTTCTCGATTGTCGACCGATTCTCGACAACTATTCGTCCGATTCTGGACAACTCGTTCTACCTGAGAGCAGCAGCGCGATTAAGCTGCTTTCAAAAAAGTTGTGGGAGCTGTGTGTCTTCATTTGATTTTTGTTTAATCCTTATCATTTTTTGCGGCTCTTGTATGGTCTGCCCACATCATTCAGATAATTTTCACGTTGATTTTACCCAAGATTGTTGAAAAGACTTAGACTGAACAAAGAAGACTAATACGAAGCATTGAAAGAAAAACAAAAGAAACTTCTTTAATCAATGCTTCCATTATTATTGATAGCTGCCCATGTTTGGATAGATTGATTTTAATGCAGGGCAGATTATTTCCATTGTGGTATTCTGCTTGGTGTTCGGTAATACAAAGGTGAGTCGGAACCATCCAATGAGTCTCTCTCCTTTTGCCTTCTCTTGTTAGATTTCAGCGGACAAACGCCTGAAATTCATAAATTTCATACCAATATGTGTCGATTTTCAAATAAGTTATGGACTGATCTGTGTTTGTCACCTGATTTCTTGCAAATCCAGCCCAGGAATTTTCGAACGTCAGTGGACTCGTCTTCGGGCCGTTTGAGCCGCTCTGAAAATAGATAAAAAACATCGACAACAAAGCATCTGTTAAGAACTTCTGCCACAACGTCTAACGTCATCGAATGTTCACGGTATCTCCTGTTCAACATTTCATAGCCTCTCTATAATAGTTGTACGATTTCGAAAAAAAAGTCGAACAAACGAAATTAGAAAGTTTTTCCGCTCAAAACATCTTTGAACGAATGAAAAATGAAAAAAAAATCGTTCGAAGAAATATCGAACATGCGAAATTCGATAGAAAAATTGTTGGACAACATTTTCGAAAGAACGAAAAAAATTCGAAAATTCTCGAAAACTTTTTGAAAACCTCGTTCGTGTACAACTATACTCTCCATACCACCCGGGTTCTTCTCCATAGAAGAAAAGCTGCATTATGCTGATCTCAAGCACCGCTTCGCCTTATCGGAGAGCCTTTGTTGGAGCCCAAATAGTGAAAAACTCACTGACTTTACAAGAGCTACTACCTATAAGAACACCTAATAGAGTGCTTTTGTCCGAAGTGAGAGGTTGGAATAATGGTCCACCACTGTCCCCCTGAAAAGCAGCGTAAGGCTCCACACCAACTCTCCAGAATCAATAACCTTAGAGCGATTTCGCAACTCACACGGCATATTCCTGTCCCCGCGGGTGGTGTGGTTTCGATTTTGCTGCCAACTACTCTCCAAAAGTTGATCTCTATAACCTGATGACCATCGAAGGGTTCCGGTCGTGCTGTAAAATACTGGCATATACAACAGCTTTACATGAAATTCGTATTAATAATATACTCAGTGAATGAAGGTACCAATCTCAACTGTGTGCAAGAGGTTGACCAGGTAAAAAAATCAACTGACGCCCTGTTCTACCGGAACCTGCAGCTTTCAGCTTCTGATAAATTTTGGTGTTCTTCCGCGGCATACAAATAGGAATAGCCATACTCCGTGAAACTGGAGTTTCCAACTCGAATAACGCAATATCATCCTCATTGCTGCACTCGTCGTAACTCTCGGGATAGAACATCTGAATGACGAGGAGTCCGTCGACTCTCTAGCTCTTTGGGCTGCTGCTAGGGAAGACAAATCACCCTTTTGACTCGAATCCGCTCTAAATCGCATTTTCTCGGGTCGATGCATTGGCTGCCGACAAGGATCGTGAATTGGTCCGCTCTTCCTATGAAATTGCGCCCATTCCTGCAAACAGAGTGTTTATTTGCAACCCCACTCGTTAAAATTGGTATTTAAGAATGACACCGTTTTCCGAGCTGTTCACAGGTTTTATTGGTCACTACGCTCATGGTGTTGAAGAAAATACAATGTGCTGCACTTAGGACATGGCGAGGAGAGATGAGCACTCCGCTACAAACGAATCTTGTCTCCTTTTGTCCAGAAGTCCCTAAATGTTGAAATAGTTATCTTGATCAAACCGACGTGGATAAAGTAACTTTAAATTCACTAACACTCAACATACAGTGCGTTCAGAAATGATAAGCTCACCCTTGAAAAATAAGGTTTTCACAACGCTTTACAGTTTGGCGATCCATACTGTTTACCATTGAATTCAGCAGTGCAAAGAACCTGTGCTTACTCAATCCTATGAATACTCCACGATTTTGAACAATTTAGGGTGAATTTTCTGTTTTTGCACCGTTCAGAAATGATAGGGTCACTCTGCGAGAACAAATATTTATTGAACAAAACGTGAACAAACAATACAATCTAGTATGATATACAGTAGTGGACAAAAATCTGTTGACATCGCCTTTTTGTTAAATATCTTTGCTCCCCTCGGCACTATCAATTTAATTTTTTGATATGGCACTTTCGAGCATAATGCCGATATAATAAAGCATGTTACAGGACCATAGCGCAAATATTCATAGACGAGTAAGACAATTTTGGAAACTCGCCATTTGCGATTTATTGTCTCTTCTTCAGCTCGATTTATTTCCTAGTCGTTTTCGATATTCTTTCGGTGAGTTTTGTGTTTTGTGGGATGGTTCGTTCAATAAGTGAAATTTTCACATATAGTGGCCGAAGATCTATCATCCGATGTTTTGAATTTTGTCCATCAGGAGCCGTTCCCCGAAGTCTGCTTTGGATCACAATACAAGCCATTCAAGAAGTTCTGAAGGTTGGCTTTAGACACGTATTGAAGCCGAAAGCTCGAGGAAGACATAGTGAGACAAGAGCAATACCGAATGGTATCATGACACGCACCTCAAGCGACATTCCGAGGCTAAGGCCATCAGAGAAATTCTTCATAAATTTCATGAATCGCAGGCGATCAAGGTTTCATTTCTATGGAGAATACATTCGGAGGTTGTTCAGGTATCTGCCAATGCTGCTAAACGTCGACACAGTGGCGGTGAAGTCCTTCGACGTCGTCTCATCAAATGGCTTTTGATTAGAGTAAGGCATCAGAAGGTAAGACTAGCGTGGGCGACGAAGCATCATCACTAGAGTCAACAGCAATGTAAAGTGTTATCTCCTTAGTTTTACCAATGCTGTTGAGTCTAGGGCATCTGCTCCGTTGCTCACGCTAGTCTTGCCTTCTTATTCCTTACTGTTATCAAAAGCCATATGATGGGATTACCTTCGAAAACTCCACAGCCACGGTATCGACGTTTGTTAGCATTGACAGATACCTGAGAAACCTCTGAATGGATTTTTCAGAAAAATAAAAGCTGGAGATCCCCCGCGATTTATGAAATTTGTGAAGTTCTCCTCTGATGTCCTTAGCATTGATCCACGGAATGTCGCGTAAGGTGCGTGTTATGGTACCATCCAGCATTGCTCTTGTCTCACCATCTCTTATTCAAGCTTCCGGCCTCAATAAGTGTCTAACGCCAACCTTCAAAACTTCTTAAATGGCTTGTATTTTGATTCCGAGCAGACTTCGTGAAACGATTCCTGATGGACCCATTTTAAAATCTCCGATGATAGATCTTCGGTAACCATGTGTGAAAACTTCACTTTTTATCAAACCAGCAATTTTTTAAAATACAAATTCACTAAGAGAATATCGAAAACGACTAAGAAATCGACCGAGTTGAAGAAGAGACAAAAAGTCGCAAATGGCGAGTTTTGAAAATTGTCTTACTCGTCGATGAATATTTGCGCTATAATCCTGTAGCGCACTTTATTATAGCGGCACTATGATCGAAAATATATCAGAAGATGAAATTGATAGCCCCAAGGGAAGCAAAGGTATTTCGAAAAAAAAAGATGTCAATAGATTTTTGTCCACTTCTGTAGGTCCACCACCGTTAGCAAAGACTTCAAAAATTCTCTTAGGCATAGAAAGGATGAAATTTGATATGACATTCTTATCAAGGTTGGCCCACGGTTCGAGAACAGCGGCTTTAAGCTCATCTACAATGCCATACTGCTTGTTGTTCCCATAAACCTGGTGCACAATTATGCCCCAGATATTTTCTATGGGGTTGTAATAAAGGCTGCACGAAGACCATTCCATCACACGAATTCGCTGATGCTCCAACCAGGATTTTGTAGACCTCGACACATGAGCTGCAGCGTTATCCTGCCGGAAAGTGAAGCGCTGGCGTCGTATTCCAGAAAAGAACGGCAATAAAAAGAACGGCAATAAATTTGTCCTCAGAATTCATGGGGTGGTAGTAATTGGGGGTGTTAAACGCGAATTAACAGGCGTTAAGTTCGCGTTAATCGCGAGTTTAACCACAACAGAATCTGAGCAAGACTCGTAATAGTTGGGAGATAATTCGCTCTAGTTTCACCCTAACATCCCTCAGTGGTAGGCATTTGTTACACTTTCAATGAAAACGCCTCGAAAAAAAGCGACAATTGTAACCTTTGTTACCAAAAATAGCGATTTCAAAACGTTTTCAGGGCTGTTTTTCTCTAAAATTCCGACATGTGGCATCATCGCGGTAAGTTCGCGTTTAACATACTCTCGCAGCCAGAACGGAAATAGTGCTGAAATGCGAGAGGAACTGGCGGTTAACGAAAAACTCCTCCCGAGGAGTTTTTGGATGCGGTTAGCAAGGTACAGTAGGAACAGTTTTGACCATCTATACTGAGGGCAAGTACGAGTTTAATTAATGCAGAGGGTTAAGGAAGTCTGATAGCACAGTTAGCCATTTTGATTCAGGACGTCAGCCTATCTTTGAAACTGAAAGGTGTTTCAAGGGTCCTTTAATGCGTTAGTCTTTTAACGGCTTCCGCCAGGGAAACGGGTGATGAGGGATCAAAAACAAAGCAGGGATCATTGCTAAAACACGTTGGCCGTCTTCTTTGGTGGCACTAATCAATCCCTCCCAATCAGCTATTATTTTTTTGGCGAGCGCCGACACTTCTCCCGCTTTTGTTTATTTTCTTCCGAAATTCGTTCGCTTCGCTATTGTCAGGTTAGTTTCATTTTCATAATTTATTGCATAGCACAGGCTATGAAGAGTATGTAGTAACTTATTTGCTTGCTCGCGTTCCGAACAGGTTTCCACAACTTTTTTAGTGCAAAAAAGTCAAAAATTCCCAAGCCACTGATTTTCAAGTGTATTGATGCTTTAGTAATGTTTAATCAGCATAAGGCGGGGCGTATCGGGCGAGTTTTGTAAGAAAGAAATGCGAACTTGTTTTCAAAACCAACTGTATTTGTTCTCCTTTTTCTGCAAGATTCAAATACTCCTCTTTCATTGCCAGATCAAGGCCATCGTGGCCTCTTTTTTAGGGCCCGCGACGCACTTGCTTTGGTGCATTGGTAGAGCCACTCGAAGTGTTTCAAATTCTTACCTTGAATATGTGCACAAAATCTTTTCCTTGCATAATGCGCACATGAGTGTGTAACAGTGTTTTTATATATTTTCAGCATTAACTGTGGGCGGGGGATTAGTTTCATTTTGAGAAGGCGGCAAACACTTCACAAATTCAACTGCATCAATGACCGAAACCACACCATTACCCCAATCTCGAACGCCAGACTTCAGTTGCACGCTTCCGAAAAAAAAAACTTGAATTCATTTCAAGAACGAAAGTAGACTATCTAGTTTGTCAGCATTCTTATAAGTTTTTGACTATCCATTTCAGTTGAATACAGAACATTCTTTCAATTTATGCATTACTCGACGAGTTTCGGAATGTCTTTTCCGCACCTAGCGTTACCTTCCTAAGAACACCTTGTAAATAATTCATCCAGAAATTTTCAAATTTTCAATTACTCAAAATTTCCTTTGGAGGAATTTTTTGTTTTTCAAAAAAACATTTGGTTGAAAAAATTTTAAAAAACGTTAACAAAGCAACTACAAACGCAAACTCTTGTCAGATCACACGCATTTGATTGATTGAGGCTAATGATTAACCTAACATGTGTTTTCGAGAGTGGTCCTGAAAACTCACGGAGCTCATAAAAAATTAGGAATTTCAAGGAAAATTTAAAAAATTGCCTTCTGATCGTGTTTCTAACAAGCGAAATATTACGAAGTTCCCTTTGAATGCTCTTCCTAATGAATAAGATAGTTAGCATTACTTGTATAATCTCCGATCCCTCGTCTTTCCACCGTAAACGTCGTTCGTGTCCAAGTGTAGAAAATCCTTATGCGGACGAAGGTCACGCATAATGTATGTGTAAGCAAAGGGCAGCACTCGTAATACAGGCAACAAACCGTGGCATATATGTCGTGGTTCGTTGCCGGCCAGGAGGTGGCGGTTTGTTCGCGTTAATTTGGCGGCTCTACTGCATTTATGTCGCGGTATGTTGGCGGCATGGAGGTGGCGGTTTATTCGCGTTCAACACCCCATTTACTACCACCCCTGGTATTTCTCTGAGTTCATCCGACAGGAAGTGAAGGCCATCTCCAAAACACCTTGGCTGCAAAATGCTCCCCAATACATCATCGAGTCATTTCTAAACGGTGGAAAATCCGAACATTTATCTTAAAATTGCTCAAGATCGTGGAGTATTTATAAAATTGAGCATGCACAATTTTTTTTGCAATGCTGAATTCAGTAGTGAACAGTATAGATCGCCAAATTGCAAAGCGTTTTGAAAACCTCGGTTTTCAAGGGTGAGCCTATCATTTCTGAACGCACTGTATTGCATTGAGAGAGGCCAAGCAGCTAACACCTTTTTGGAACCATAGCAAAGAAATGCTCCATGAAAATGTTTACATTTTGACCCTTCCTGTTGTGTTACTGCGAACGCAAATCTTTTTAGAATCACTTTCTGCGATCCTTTCATTTTCTTTTCTGGTGAGGGAAGCTTTCCATTACCTGCACAAGATGACGAGGAATGTTAGATATGCTAGTAGCAAAATAACCAAACCGGAGCAGGACCACTAGAACGTGTCGGGGTTTATACACCAACTGTACATTCCGATCGCGCTTTATTTATTTATTTATTTATTTATTAGCTGCGCCCGCATGAACGCGTCGAAAAAAATCATCCAGTCAAGAAGTCACATGTTGGATATTTCAAAACACAAAAAAAAACAGGAGTGCTTGAAGATAGCGTTCACGATGATCATCCTCGTTGACTTTCCACAGTGAAATGATAGGCGAGAAGGACTCTAGGCTCCCAGTGTCGAATGAACGTTAGAAAACGAGCCAGGAACGGCAAAACAACCGCTGCAAACAAGCGTTTTGGTGCCCCAGACACGCCTGGTGCCCCAAATCCTCCCCTCGGAATGAACAAATGAAGACTCAGATTATAGGAATGATCAAGTGAAGGAAGTGCTGATAAGTGAGCTGTTTGCTTCATTGCACTGATAGGTATCATCCTTCTAGCGGTCAATTTCTCCACGCTCAAAATTCAACGTGAACAAGGGAGGGCCTATTTTGGCTCAAAAACGCGTCTTTCAAGTCTTTTTAAGCACGCCTTGCTATATAGGGCACCAGACCTTTCGTAAACCGTGAAGATATCAGAAGTGAAATTTATCGTGAACACTGCCTTTAACATAAATCGAAAAAAAGAGTTAGACACGCAGAAGGTAATGAACACAAGCACTGCCGACTCATTTACACAGTTTAATGGTACTAGGTCAGTAACCGCTTTGAGAGGCGACGATTGAGAGGAAGTTTGTACTCTCATGGACTGATTTCTTTGTGCGAGCTAACGAAATAGCCTGTTAGCCAGCATGTCACGACAGATAAGAGAACTACAAAAACTTCGGAACATGGGTATGCTTTTTCTTCCCTCATGGGACTGGTAGGTTGGCCAAGCAGCCTGTAGCCCGTACAATGGATTAATCCGGTGTAAGATTTGAAATAATATTTTATGAAAACGCTAAACGCAAGAGCTAGTACCACCTTATGAACTTTTTTCGGAACTACACGCCTCCTCTCGCTAGACCATCATTATATCAGAAGTATGCTGACGTAAGCATTTTATTAGGTTGATGCGAAAATTCACGGACTTTCCACAACTTTAAATTAAATACATTCATTTCAAAAACAAACAAGATAACTTTCATCGCATCCAAGGAATTTTCGCCACAGATTGGGCGGACTGCTAGACCTGGGTGGGAAGTTCTCCTTAACCCTTCATACAGCCCAGATCTTGGCCCTTCCGACTACGTTCTATTCCGCTCGATGCAGCACTTCCTAGATGGAAAACAGTTCACTAACGATGGCGAAGTCAAAATGGCCTCAGAAGAATACTTCGACTCGAAGCAGCCAGAGTTCTACGCGTCAGGAATTCATGATCTGCCCAATCGATGGCGAATGATCCTTGAATTAAATGCTTTTATTCAAAATCGTGAGAAGTCCGGAAACTTTTGCATCAACCTAATACGTGAGCGGAAGGCCGGGATGGTCTTACTACAACTTCGTATGAGAGTCCGACTACTTTTCCCTGATTCAAGGGCGCGAAACCTCAACTACTCTCATGATTATCACTTCTTTTTTCATGTTTTCAAACACAGACAGGAAATTTTCACGCATCGATTCCTTCCCCAGGCGGAGAAAGTATGCATACGACCCCTTACAGATGAGTGCTCAGAACTTTCTGGGAAAGTTCACTGCATCTAATTGGGCCAAAAGTGAGCTAAGCTCGTTTAGTTCAACAAAATTGACAATTTCAGGCTTTCAGCGAGAATAAAACAACCATTAAGCATACGCTGCACAGGTATCGTTAACGCATGGTACCAGGCCGTCCAATAATTCCTGTCTGAAAATTTTCAAAATTCTATAATTTTCCTTAGACGTGTTATAATATCAGGCAAGTGTAAGAACCTTCTAGAAGGTTCTCCAAAGTTCTACGCTAGGGGTATATAAGGCGCAGTCGCCGCGTCTAGCTACCAGTACAAGCTAAAATGGACCAAGGTCGAATTCGTACGTTCGTGTACTACGAGTGGCTGCTGGGCAATGACACGGGCACCGCGGTCGCCAACATCTGCAGAGCGTGCAAGGAGGATGCAGTGCTCTCAAAACGAATGAACCAGCCAGCCGCTGGCTGGTTCATTCGTTTTGAGAGCGGTGACACGAGCCTCGAGGACAGAGAGCACAGCGGCAGGCCTTCTACGGAGGATGATGACGAAGTCCGTCGCTGTATCAAGGAGAAGCCGGGAGACACCACCCGTGAACTGGCGACGACGCTCGGCTGCAGCAAGTCCACCATCCACAATCGACTCAACTTACTCGGCTACCACAAAGTTCTGGCCCGTTGGATCCCCCACCGTCTGACGGACGCCGCGTGGCCGTCTGCCAGTCCCTCCTCCTTCGTCCGCATCGCAAGGAGTTTCTCGAGGAACTGGTCACTGGGGATGAGAGCTGGGTCCTCTACGACAACGTCGCCCGCCGTGCCGTCTGGATCCCGCGGGGAAAAGAGCCGCCGATGACGCCGAAAGCCGACCTGCACCCGCTGAAGATCATGCTCTGCTGCTGGTGGAACACCAAGGGCATGCTGTACTTCGAGCTGCTCCCGAAAGGCAGGACGGTCACCGCCTCCATCTACACCGATCAGCTCGAGAAACTAGCCGCCGCCATCCGAGAAAAGCGTCCCCGTCGGGCCTCGGTCCACCTGCTGCACGACAACGCGCGCCTCACGTGGCGAAGGAGACCCAGCAGAAGTTGGCGACGCTCGGCTGGGAGACGGTTGCCCATCCTCCGTATTCCCCGGACCTCGCCCCTCCGACTATCACTTGTTCCGCCCGCTGAATCTCCATTTGGCCGAATGAAAATTCACCAACTACTACAACCTCAAATCCGACATCGCGGACTTCTTCGAGTCGCAGCCCCCGGAGTTCTGGGCGAAGGGCATCGGCGACCTGCCCAATCGATGGGCCACTGTTGTGGATAACTGTGGTGATTATATTGTTGATTAGACTTGTTTTTCAATAAAGTTGAAAAAAAATTAAAAATGGTGAAATTTTCGGACAAGAATTATTGAACAACCTGGTATTTCGAGCTCGCGCTAGGTTTTATCTGGAGCTGATAAGAAGCCAGAAGCCTTAAAGAATACAGAGGAGTCGGGTAAAACAAACAACGGGGACCATTATTCTACTGAAAAATAGTTTCTCCCAGCGAAAAAATGGTTTGGTGCAGACAGAAACGTGTCAACAAAAAGGGAAAGATAGGTAGGTGGAGCGATGAGAGTCTACGAAGAAAATTAGCAATATTTTCTGAAAGCGGTTTCCTACATTGTTAAGCATTTCTAAACAGCGGAAAGAACCGTTGTGTTGTTTAACACGAGACTTTGGAAATAGGCATAAAGGCAGCATGCACACACAAACGTGATCGAGATGACATCATATGTAAATAGGCCCGCAAGGCCACAACCACATTGTCAACTACTTTGCAGCACCGAAAACTATCTAGATGTCAGTATTTGAGCATTCCCGCCTCACGAGCCTGAATATTCCATCCCTTTCGAGTGATAGAGTTAGAAGTGAAACTTGAAAAAAAACCTAGGATAATTTGGGGTGATAACAAAGTCAAATGGATGTTCACGAGAGAAACAGCTTGATTTACCTGAACGGTAAATCAAGCTGTTCCTCTCGTGGACATCCATTTGACCTTGTTATCACATTCTTACATACGGAGTATCATCGTCAACTGATTCTGCGGTCAGCTGCGTCAAGTTAATCCACCAACTGTGTAAGGGTCAGGGGTTAGCGCGGATGAATATCAGGGACTTCCCTTCCTCTCCGCCAGCGCGGCGCTGTGTAACTGTTAGTCAGCACGATATCAGGAACTTGAGCGCGGAGGAATATGAGGGACTAGCCGTTCGCAGCTTATCATGTTTATATCTGATAAATTACAGGGTGGATGCCACTCACACAACGACCGATCACCACTTCAGTACTTAAGCAGGGATCAGTCGCCAACCAGCAACCATCGTTACACGACCAATGGCTCGTCTACACCACTGCTCGACCGAACCTGCTCCTGGGCTGTTTGCCCCGTTACCACAACGCATGTAACCCCTGACCTGCCGTCCTGAAAGCTCCCAGAGGTTTCCCTGGGCCGATCCACTCTTGTTCTGCTGTATCTTGGTATTCGATCACAAACCATTATTCATGCTATTCTGTCCCAACACGCTTCCACCGGTGGGCTATGACCCACGTATATGACTACTGTTAAAGTTCGGTTTGGCCGTTGCTGACCAGAACGATGTCATAGGCAAAGCGGAGGTTCAAGTGTTTTCCGCCGTTCATAGGAATACCCCTGTCGTTCTAATCTAGATCTATCATGGCGTGATGGAGAGCAGCAGTGAACAGCTTTGGTGAGATGGTGTCACCTTGGCGGAGTCCTTTCCCCATCGGCACCGTCAATTCCTTGCGAAACATATTGATCTTCGTAGATGTGCCCATAGATGTACAGATGTACAGAGACGCAGATGTACAGAGTCAGCGAGAAAATGAAGCGCTACGAAATTAATATATTAATATATTTTTTGCATTCATGGTGTCGACAAAGGAAATCATCAAACGAAACAGTCGAATACCGGCTCAGCCACAAAAACTGAAGAGAATCACAAAACAATCAATGAACAATGAACGATTTCAATGAATCCATGAGAGTGCTTGCCAAAAAGGAAAAACAAAATTGCAACCGCCACGACCAAATCAAATACCAGTTTTTGAAGCTGTGTTTAGTACCAGCAATTCCCTTTCCAGTGATAAGTAAAAAAAACGTGTTTTGGGTGCAACTGATTTCGCAAAAGATGTGTAGGCGTAGAACAGAGAGGACACGATCAGCATGGGAAACGCAACTAGCCGAAGCTGTTCTGAGCGGCCAATGGAGGCGCCTTCTTGATGTCGTACAAACCTCAGGCGTAAGACCCAGACCCAAGAAGGCAAATGATAGTAAGGATCAGGCAAGGCTCGAAAATAAACGATTCTTGCGGAAGTCATTTGAACCTTTCCTATATTATTCATGAGCTTTCTCATGGTGGGCTATGATGAAGATGATAAAACCTTCACAGAGGTACAGTTCGTGATAGAGGAGGGAGGGGCGAGTCAGATCATTCAGGGGTATGGTACACTTCTGCGACACACGGTCGCGTCGCTCTGTACAGCGACAAGGGCCGCCTGTCGCGGAGCTCCCATCCTTTGAATCCGTTACTGTCACAGTGCGCTGCACAGCGACAGGCTCGGGCACATGAACAGAAGGTCAATGGTATACTTTGTCTCTGTCATGAGCGACAGTCATGACATTTAGCACGATTCGTGGCGGGACACGCATCGGAGCAACGGCACTGGTTGTCCTGGGAACAGCTGTCGCATGTCCGTGCAGCGCAATGCGACAGCGACAGATTTAAAGGGCGGGATGCGGTCGCTATCGCTGTGCAGAGCGACGCGACCGGGTGTCGCAGAGCTGTACCATTGGCCCCAATATGAGCCGTCCACGACACGTCGCTCCGGCATACGCGCGCTAACTATTCCTACAACGACCGACGCCGTTGCTCCGATGAGCGTACCGCCCTCCGCAATTTGTTTCAGATCGCATGCCTGTCGCTCATGACTGCGACAAAGTATACCATACCCCTTATACTTCGGCGGCACACCCGCGCAGCACGTGAGTGAATTACAGGCGTCGACGAGTAGTACTGTGTTCAAACCTGTAGTTATTAGAATCATTGTCAAAACATTCACATTAGGGAAGGGCAAGTCCGCTCCGATCATATCTATGTACTCGTTGTTTATGCTGAGCTCATCCAGTAATCGAGTGTTATTGTTTGGGGAGAAGGAAGGTTATGGAAGCAATTGTCATCATCTTCGACGAAAAAAAACATTCGTTGTTTTTTTCTGAAAACTTTCTCTTTTCGTGCCCATGCTAAGAGACTCTCATCTGATTTCTCTTACTCTCACGAAGACTTTTCTGTTTTCTGTTTTAAAACATTTCTTTCCACAAGTTCTTGTTGGGAACCAGACGACGCCATTTGTTTTGCAGACATAACATGATTTTCATTGTGTTGTCGGCAACCTCCAAGGCCCGTTACTGACATTCTCGGAGCAGAATTCCGGCCCGCATTTGCAGACAACGGCTTTTGCATCACGCAACAGGGTGATAATGGTGCTGCAACCCCTTGGTCCCGGCACGACTAAACTTTCTCCCAGCACGATTATCATCGTTTTGCGCTATATAACAGCCGTAGTCCGCAATTGAGGACCGGAATTTGGCTCCGAGAACGACAGTATGTATCGTCAGTGTTTATCAAGCAGGGAGACGTGCTCAGCAGCCGAGTCTGGACTCATTTGATCAATAGCCGTCTTCTCTTCGTTTTCACGCGCGCAATTTTTCCCGCCAAGCAGCGTCGCGGCTCCTCTGCATCCATTGATTGACTATATAAATTAACCTCAAACCCTAGTGAGCTTTTGTACGCAACCTCACATTTACTATTCAGCACAAAGAATTGTGTTACAAACCTCAGGAGGCACCCAGAAGTTCTCTGAGAAAATTTGCCCCGGCTGCAGGCCAACCCTGCCTTGAAGGCTCCTAATCGGTGTCTGCAGGGTAGTGTCTATCCAGAGTCCCTCCACCAGCTATGCCACTGCATCAACCTCCCCGATGCGGTGTCTCAACCAGGACGCGATAGCTCCCAAACCCGGACCGGAGGTACCTCAACCCTACCGCGACGGTGCCCGATTCTGGCCGCGACGGTGCATGAAACCGGCTGTCCCGACTTGGTTCGCTAGAAGGGCGTAACCTTCGCCGAAGTCTGCGGTGAAGAACCACCCTCCCTGCAGACTGCGGCGAAAACCGCCCCACCCCCAGCCGTGAGAATTCCCTATCCCCCAGCGGTCGAAATCAAACTGACGACCGGAGAGGGATTTGGAGTCACCTTCCAGGGCCGGCATCAGAATGCCGAACAAGGACTCGAGTGAGATGAGGCACATTTTATACCGGCTGTGCTCAGTGCAAACACATTAGCACTTGATCATTCGCTTTACCATATTTTTCATTTCTGCCACTGCAGCCGTGCCTGCGGTCAAATGGTTCTGAAGCCCTCTCTGACTCATCAGCCTGCTGACTAATGTAACGGTGGCGTCGCGGTGATATCGCAAAGCCGACCCAAAACTGTTGCGAGGCCAACGCTTCGTTATCGCGGTACCGTTCATGATTGCGGTGCCTTTGCTGTACTGTTGCGGATAAGAAGGAATCCAAGATTGCGGAGCCGTTTTTACAATGTTGCGGCACGGGCTCGGAACACTGTGCCATTGCTACATCGGCCCGGCACGGCTTCGGGTTGTGGTGCCGTCCCGCCACGGTCAATGCGAATTTTCTCAGAGTCAGACGAGAGATCCTGTCAAAGAAGGAACGCAGATACTAACGCTCAAATATCCTTGTTCGTGATTGAGGGCAAGGTACTTGCGAGGTTTCAGAGGCAGTGTTCGCGATGAAACGAATGCCATTTTTTTCCGCAGAATCCTGTGTTTCCGGCAGTCCCGTTACAGGAGTAAAAAAAGAAGGGTGAAAAAAGGCCAGGAAGTGGGTCAAAATCGTGTGCTGCAGTCGACCCAGTATTGCAGCCCGCTCAGCAGACTAGCACTTTTTTGAGAGCCCTCGGCAGATAAACAACTGGTTATCAAAATAATTAACGCTGGCATATGATAGCCGATCGGGCGTATCACTCTTATTACATGGAGTAGTTCACTCCTCAGAACCGGTCAATACTTACGCTGTCGAAAATGCAACGTCACAAAAGCGACTTGTTTTGGTGAAAGAAAGCGGTTTCCGGTCACTCTGCGCAGCTCTTTCTTGCACAATTGTCTCAATGGGCCCCTGATCTCTCATAATTAGCGGAAAACTCGTCATCCATGATTCTGCGCGAGCACTGCCTTTAACACTTCAAATGTATTCAACTAAGGGTTTTGTGATTTCGAACAAAAGGATATTAATACCACCCACGTGTGACTTGAATATGTGCGATCCAAGGGTACTGATTTTGCTCGAATTTTTTCCCTCCATAAGATTTGTACACTTCGTCATGAGTCTCTGAAACGCATAAAGTTGTGAAATTTTGTTTGCATAAAATACAGCGCATCTTCTTTAGTCCTGATCTTTGTTCCTGATTCTCGCGATTTAATTCCTTGTGTCAACCAATTCATTTACTTCTTTTACTAGCGGAATTCGTTCACAGTACGATGCTGTTTCCTCTACTCAAGTATTTTCCTGAATAACATCCGGGGATAGGGTGGAGAAAAAAGCCGCGTGACTGAGCAGTTCGGCATAATTTTAGTGCGGACAATATTACCTGTGGAGCGGGAAGGCTTAAACTTCATCGGGTGACGGGCATGGGTTTATGCGGTCAGCGACCGCACATATGTTTGTAGTGATTTAGAGCCCTCGCATTCGATTCAATCAGACGAATGGACAGAGTTGCGATGGTAGATCGCAGCGCGCGGTCAAAAACTCGTTGGTCGGTGATGCCGTCAACACCGCACGGACAGCTGCAATCATCGCGGCTGGTCAGTGCACGAGACTGCATTTGATATGCAAACCATACATTGCCGTGTAAATGGTCAGGCACAAAATTATCTTGTGAGGGGCATCGGTTTACGGGGTGAGAGGCCAGGCATACTATTTATTTCCGAAGCGATGCATATTGTCGGACCACTGATGAACAGCTGAAGTAAACAAGCGCCTAATGCGGAGCGGGCAAGCATGTACGGCGAGCTCAAACGTGTGAAAACCCTCAGAATGGTGTTAATCCACCCGTCTCGGATAATTGACCCCTCAACTACCGACGGTTGGTAATGGCCTTGAAGGGCGTAACAGCAGGTGAGTTCACTGTTTAGCAAGGGTGGACTAGCCGCTTCAGAACGGAGCGGCGAGCCTCGCCGAACTTACTGGGTAGATGGAGTCGTCCTCAAAGGACTTCATCGGCTAATATCTACTGTACTACAAACGCTGTAGAATGATATCGCTCACACAATAGGGAACCGAAACCGGGTAAGCGGGACTCCATTTACCGTTTGAAGGTGGCAGTGCTTCCAGTGTCAGCGGACCCTACTGCTGACGACGAAGTGAATGCGGGGTGAGCGGACCATCATTTGCCGACTAGAGAGAAGTGAGTGCCAGAGCTCGCCCAGGTACAATGCTTAGTATCCCAGTAATGCAACGAAAAAACTTTTCGAGTTTTGATTAGTATATGATTGACGTTTGGTATCGTCTCACGTATTCTGTACGACTACGTTTCGTCATAAGTGATGTAATTAAATAAATAAATAAATGCTGCTCCCCTAACCCTGTGCCATTGTCTGGGACTTTCTACCGAAAATAGGTAACCAATCAACTATGTCGCGAAAGCGCAATGCTGTCGCTCCTTGAATGAGGCCTGGGCGCGGTCGGTCCCGCACCGATAGCCTCAAGCACGGTAGAGACGCCATCGGTCTGGTTCGGGCGGCGCGGTCTGAGTTATCAGTCTTCGTCCCTGCCGCGAGAAAGCGTGGTCTTCCTTTCTGCAGCTCCGTGCTGCTCTTTCTCCTCGCCGTTCCTGCGAATTTTATCGGAGTTTCTGGCCCTTAGAACACTAGTACTACACCTTTAATACAGTTGGTTAGCGAAGAGCATCTTCAATGAACAGGTCACTGACCATGACCCTATTATTGATCGTGGTGCCTATTTCAGTGGTGCTTTTCTTTCTTGCAATGTATTGCTTTCTCATATTCCTCTTATTGTATTCCCCAACATCTCTTCACACTTTTCATGTAGCATAAAATAATCTACTGTGCTTCTCTGGGCCAAATTCCGGTCCGGAATTGCGTCTTGACACGCTTTGCGGCCGCACGCGCTCAAGCCAGTCGAGTTTCCACCGTCAAAGCCGACTCGATGTGGTTTTTCATACAGTTTTCTCCATTTTTTCAGATTCCAGTTTCCAAAACCCACCTAGAGTCAACAGATCGGCGGCTGCGGCGCTGGAAACTCTTTCGACTCGGGACCGTGCGTCCGCGAAGCGTGTCGGGACGCAATTGCGGACCGGACTTCGGCCCAGAGAAGCACAGTAATTCATCCCGCGTTCTGTCGTGTGCGCAAGGGGGTCGTATATTTCGAAACACTCATACTACAGTCGGTTTAAGTGTTGATGAGTTCAAGTTCAAGTTGGTGGCACCTGGTTGTCAATGGTACCTATGTGGTATCATCGTGGTTACGCCCTTATTACAGTATACAGCTTGCCGTGGTAATTAGTACAGGCGGTTATGTTATCTGCAGGGAGCCGTAGGCTGGATCTCTCGGGACTGACATTTCAGTCGGGACTGGTGTCGGACCCGGGGGAGGGGGAGGAACCACCGATTCAAAACTAAGTAGAACAATCCAAGTTGGCGAATTGGGGGTAACGGCTTACACAACCAACTGAAGTGGTATGGAGGCGAATCTGGAAACTTATGGAAATGAAGCAGTTACGATGAAGTGAAGATTTTGCTCGATTGCACCTAATTCGGGCTTAAGATGCTTGTGAAAAACTCGATCGTGCGCTTTTTTTTGAACTGGCTTTGCGTACATGGCTTGATATGGTATGAACACAGTTCGCGAGCCGGTATTCTTCCAACTTGGACAACCCACTAGGGCAAGGTACCATAAATTCAGATGATGTCTGGGGCTGGTAGGCGTTATATGACCAAGAGGCAAAAGGGGCGGGCAAACGAGACCCAGAGACATTGACGAGTATTACTGAAGGTTTAGATGTCTTCTAGGTTTCGATGTTTTTGAGTAGGCAAGTTCACTAAGTAGACGATGCTAGTGAAAAGTCCCCACAGAACACTCAACTACTTGAGAAAAACTGTTTACACAATTCACGACCACACCTAATTTTGGCTGACTGCACGTTCGGGCCGCGTGCAATGTTGCGTTACCGTGTACCGTGTCCCACCGGTGGGACACCCGAGCTCGAATGGCACGTCACCGAAAATCGATTTCCGTTTTTTATGTTCATAGTAAAGCTATCAATGAAGTAGGCATTGTACTCGAATTCCCGCTCATAGCACTCTTTCTATCGAAAGAAACAACTGCCTGAATCCACGGCAGGGTCAAGTAGATATATTATTTTGCAACCACTGCTCCGGTAATAATCATTAAAAGGTTTTTCTTTGAATGCGATTCAGAGATCCGCTATTTTTTTCCAAATTATATTTATTTTAGGTTTGGTTAAGATGTGCAAAAAAGTTTAAATTTTAGAAAATCGATGTTTCGGGGTCAAAGTAGGTGGAGTAATGGTAGCGGCACGCTTCCACATGAACCGAAAGTGATCCCAACAAAGGGATACCTTTTTTGAATGGGCATTATAGCCCCATGTTCCCTTTTCAGAAGGTGACACTCGGTTGACTTACATGCTTGCCTACCCTTCATCTGAAACTGCTAAACATACTTCAATATATTTTTTTTGATTCTCTAGACATCATATTCATGGGGGTGTACATGGTGACAAATCACAAAAAAAAATTTCCTGATTTTTTTCCGGTATGGCGTTTTTCGAAGGAGAAAATGAGAAATGCAGCCATGGTGGCCACTGTAAGCAACAGTGTTGTTTCCCGAGCTGAATCGTGTTTCGACATGTTCTAGCCTTTTGGAAAAATGGGGACTATCCTACGCGGGGAGAAGGGCACAAAAGATTAAAGTCAGAAATGAAATGCATCACCTATGGATAACGCTATCAATCGAAGCCTTTCTAAAGAATATCATGAACAACAATGACTGATAGAAGCATCAAGCATCATTTATCAGATTTTCCATTCATTTCTATGAGAAAATCTTGGGTGCCCCCCCCTTGTCTAGAATAGTCCTGAAAAGTTAGTGGATTATATTACTTAGCATTAGGCTCCCGTCAGACTTGGTCGAAAAAGCTACTGAGTCCGGGGCAGAAAAACCGACTTCGGTGCAATCGACCTGGCCCTGTGCGTGCGTGAACGACCAGTATCGACTTGGTGGATTGCGGTGGGCAGCAGACGGTCGCAGTTGGACTCAGTGGGTTGGTTTTTTTGCACCCGTCTGTCATTATTTCGGTGCGTATCGACCGGGTGGGACTCAGTTCATCGACCATCTCTGACAGCGGCCTTAGTGAGTATTTTGTGGACGATGATAAATTATGGATTCCTCTAAAACCATGTCGGAACTTACCGAGGAAGTTGTCGCCACAGTCTGCTTTGAGCCTCACATTTTCTCTTGGTGTTAGCTTTTTTGTCTGTACTAGAGAAAGAAGGATGAGCCACAGACAGAAGAGCATCTAAAGATTCCATATATTTCAACATTTGAGGAATTACTTGGCTTTTGAATCACACAAGTTGATTGAGAGGAACTGTGCACGTAGTTCTCTGCAACAGAATCAGTGGTATGGTGGGTGTAAGCGCGAAAGGGATAGCTGCGGACCACTCAGCGGGCCCCGCGCCTGTCGCGTGCGCCGATCGATCACCACATTTCTAATGAGCGCAAGTAAACTCCAAATACCGTGCGGTACCGATTGCCACAAGAGCATGAAATTATGATATCAGTTGCATTTCTATATCATACCGACCGACTCAAACTCTCAAATGGTAGTTGAAAAACATGTTTTGGCTTTATGGCAATCGGTACCGCACGGTATTTTGCGTCTAGTATGAGCGCACACGACGCAGCGCAGTCTTCTGAAGAGTCCGCAGCTATCCCTTTTCTGGTTACCCGAACTATAGCAGGTAGCTTACGGCCAAACTCCTCGCTCTTCCATGCCGTCGTACTCAGCTGGGGCGGTTATTCATAAGACGTTTGGGATAGCGGTAAATTGAGGGCTTCCGATGAGGGAGCGAGGTGGATGATGTAGTCAACCCTCACGTTAACATTGCGTCAGGGAGAGCTATACTAGCATATGACCACTAAGCAGGCAAATTGAGTAATGCGCATGCAAACTGACTTCCGTCCTGCATTGGCTAGTGAACCGCATCTTCTACGGAGGAGTTATTTAATTAGGAATGAGCCCTACCTCAGCCAGAATTACTTATATACTTTATCACTATCAACAAAACGTCATCAACAAAGCTTTTGTTGCGAATCGGTGGCTTTCTCCCCAGGGGTCCGACACCAGTCCCGACTGAAGTGTCAGTCTTGAGAGATCCAACCTACGGACTACCTACAGACAATATGTAATAATATAATCGGCTGGTCTAATTACCCGGGAAGCTGTATACCGTAATAATGGCATAACCATGATATTACCCCATGTTTTCTAGTGTCGTGCGACACGGGCACCTCACAGTGTTTTTGCCGCTGCGACAGCAGCGCCTCCCTGAGCGACGCCGTCAGCGAACGACGACGGAAAATGGTCTTAAACAGTTCCATCCTTGGCGTGGAATGTTGCCGTCCATCGAGACTTTTTCAAAAGTTCAATCTTCTGACCTTTTGCCGTTTTGTTCCAACTTTGGTTTTTCGGTTTTTACTTTGACTACTTGTTTGTTTCAACGTGAGACAGTTGTGATTTATGCGACTACCGCGAACAGTTTGCTAATTTCGGTACCTCGAAATCTATATTTCTAAGCATAATCACTTTACTGGACGCAAGTTCCAAGTTTA
This sequence comes from Aplectana chamaeleonis, assembly GCA_029168955.1. Classification (NCBI taxonomy): domain Eukaryota; kingdom Metazoa; phylum Nematoda; class Chromadorea; order Rhabditida; family Cosmocercidae; genus Aplectana; species Aplectana chamaeleonis. The sequence goes on along the minus strand of JAPDOI010001850.1, from coordinate 91,476 downwards.
CCTAACAGCTCTCTGAGCGTATTAATATTTAGAAAATAATTGAAGGCATTTTCTGAACTCTTGAAACATATCAAAGCGGTAAAAGCTACTCCTCTGAGTTGCCACAAAGTGCCTGATCTCCCCGTAGCAGCCACGTGATAGCCGCCAAATGATGCTCGCCGCGAAATAGCCGAGAAATAAAGCTGTCCAGGTAGGAATACGGCTCATTCCAGAGGCATGTGTCAAATGTCAACATCTCCGTCGGTTCAATTACCTGAGGTGCTTCAACCTCGTTCAGCCTCTGGAGGCCTCGTCCATCCGTGGCGGCGAGCCGTTCACGGTTGCGTCTTGGTTACTCCTCAATGTTTCTCGGTTATGTTTCGGCTATTTCTCGGCTACTTCTTGTCCGTTCCGTGGAAAGTCAAGAAATAGCCGGAAAATAGCCCACCAGGAGCCGCTGCGGAGCCTGGTGGGTTGTTTCGCGGCTATTTCTCGGGCTAAACTCTTAGAGTCAGAGGTGAGCTGTACTTCTAAATGAAGAACAAATACAACATGTTACCGTGTCTACTTATCTGGGCCACCTATTGTCGCATCCGAGAAACTTACTAGTGGTCGAAGTCCGTCTTATCGACGAAGTCAAGGCAACTATCATCTGCCGAGGAACGGGTATGAAAAATTGGATACACACTGCATTACAACGGAAATGGATCTACGCCAAAAAACTTCCTGACAGGACGGACCAGTGTTGGACTCAAGCGACCACCGAATGGTTGCCAAGTAGTAAACACACACAAGGAAGGCCAAGGACGAACTTGCTAAGTACCGAGGCAAGCGAACGAAGGACGTTGCGATTAAGAGTATTAATAAATAAATAAATGGTGAGACGGTCCCTTCGGAGGGTGCGCCTCACCGTCCCCCTCCCCCCTCGACCGAACTATAACAACCAAATCAGGTCTATGCCTCCGAAAGCTTGCCCAAAGATGTGTGTCAGTTATCTGATCTAAGTAGCCGAATACAACTTCATCTACATTGTGCTAAGCATCTTAATCCTAGATCACCATTATGACCTCCTTGATTTGTGGGACCACCTCACGATGTGAGCACCAGATTCGGCTTTAGGCTGCCCTAACCCCTCTCCACTCCCTCTCCCAGAATGTTGCGATTTTCGCGGTCGCTGTTCCAAGTCCAGTGCACTTAATCGAACCCAATGCACTTCTCGGTCTCCTCTGCTTTTACCTAGCAGAGGGCACGTCACCAGCAGCAGGGCAAACAGAGCAGCTAGCTAATTCTCTCTATCTCTTTGTATATGCTTCTTGATTCTCTTCTCGCTGACCGATTAGCATGGACCAATGCACTTTTCATGTAGCTGTGCATTCGCTTGTTCGTTTTTTTTTTCACAGTAAAAGTGCATACGCTGCAAAGTGTCCTATCACAGAAGCGCACGAAACTGGGCAAAACATTTGGGGGATAACGACTTCCTCATTCGTCTGCGAGTGCAATTGTCATGCAAATGTCAAAGCGTTTTTCTTCCGGAGTAGACCGACATCGCAAATGGTGCAACTTTGTCAATGCAGACTCAGGTATCAGACTGAATACATGTAATAGTGATTACTGGCCCTATGGAAGAAGAGGGGGGGGGGCAACCGTCGCTCACTAAGGCCTATTTCAGAGAACGATCGCCGCGCGATGCGACAGCATTGTTATCATGAGCATCGATCGTGATCGCGTCGCCCTTCAAGTCTCATTCGATGCATGCTATCGCAGCGATCGGCGATGGAACTCTAAAAGAGGCTTAAGAGTCCGCCTGATTAGAAAGGTGGTGAATGTTGCCTGGTCAATGCTGGCACGCTCTCTCCGAATCCAAAATCAGATTTTGCTGAGGACACCTCTGCACAAAATTATGGGCATTTTTGGAGCCTCGCATCAGGCCTTTTTCAGGTATAAAAAATATTTGTTTTAGATCCCGCTCAAAAATTTCACTAGGTAGCTTCCAAGGGTGCTGAGCACGAATCTGGGACCTTTGCATCGATATTTCAAGAATTAATGTGGGTCACGGTGGGCATAATGACATGTATGGGGCGTCATCTACCTGAACAACCTTGAAAACAACAGATGGACCACAAATTCCTGCTCGGCACACAAAATAACCCCATAACAAGGTTTTCAGCCGGATCTGAGGTTTTGACCAACCATTGTGTACTCATTCCACCGTAACCTACCGTGGTCAATCGAAAATAGATGAACGGGCTTCAGATTCGAGATAAATGGGTGTTGATTGGAGATCGACTACGGGTGTGATGTGTGACAAGAAGATTTCACTTCATTTCAAATCCAAAATTTACAAGGCGGTAGTGCGACCGGCCACGCTCTACGCTAGTCAATGCTGGCCTACTACTGGAGCTGTCGAACAGTCTCTATACACCATGGAGATGAGAATGCTCAGATGGTCATTGGGTATCAGTCTGAGGGATCGTGTCACGAACCACACTGTGCAGACCACCTTTGGATTTGCACCAATAAATGGAAAGAAAGAACGGAAGGATGCTAGTTCCGTGGCCAAAACTGCTTTTGGCTTGTAGGTGGCTGGTGTTAGGCCGCAAGGTAGACTAAAAACGCGATGGCTTGGTCATGTGAAAACCGACATGGCTGAAGCAAGCCTCGTCCCGGGAGACGCAGCTTACAGGAATAAGTGGAGGACAAGAACGAGACAAGCAGACCCTAACATCGGCATGAATACTGATGAGACTTCGCGTTCACTGTTGAAGGTTGGCGCAAACTCGGTACACCTATGTTATAGCATATGGCACCGTGTTTGCGCCAAGCTTAAGAAAACTTCAAACTTGAAGTGTGACTTGTTGTAGAGACTTCCTCGACAGAATCTAATTTTAGATTGGCAGAGAACGCGCCAGAGTTGACCAAGTAGAAACATTCGCCACCTTCATTAATCAGAGTGAATCCCATGCGAGGTTTTCCGGTGAGTAGTTTTCTAGAAAGAACGGAACAAGCAAATTACAACGTCCACATTGTCTCTCCACCGAATCGCCTTATCCACGATTCATATCTTGCTTCTTCTCCACTAGCGTGGCCGTATCACCCGTCGTCCCTCCAGAACCCGAAACACTACATTGTTAGATGTGTTGTAACGAAGTATACAGGTAGAGAACAGGCGACAAAGTTTGTGTGACGGAACATGCTTCGAGGTTAACCAGTAGATACCTTAGGTTTTAGTGTCATAACGATAAAGGGGTTATAATTTATATTCGTGTGCTGTGTTAGGTAATGGGCTAATACGCGGGCAGGTATTTGCCTCAGTGTTCACACGGCAGCATGTCAGGTGATCCCCACAGAGAAGGTACCTTCCCCGAAAGGGTATTGTACCGGAGGGCAATTGTTAGCCGGAAGACACACAACACCGGCGATTTAGTCCGCGAAGAGGAGACCCGGGAACCCAAACGATCGCTAGGACAGGCCGGTCTCCCTCCGTCCGCGACAGTCTTCCTACCACAACTCGCTTTAAAACGATCTGTTTTTAATTTTGAAAACGCCTTAATGTTCAGCATGTCCTGATCCAATCAATCGTGTCAAAATATTTTGCAGAAATAAAAGGAAGCTTTATTTTCCAAGATGAAATATATATATTTTTTAGAAAATGCTAGAGATCGCGTACGGTCGTTTTTTGACCGAGCGGGCTCATTATCAAACTCATTACCAACTCTATCTTGAAAAGAATTTCCATTTGGAATTCCCAAAATCATTTCACACACTTGGATAGAATGTGACACGATGAACATTTTGGTCTTGCGACCGCATTGTGCCCCACTTCTTTACTCCCGACAAGTTGAGACCTCCAAAAGGTTGGTATTTACTACGGCATCATGTCGTTTGCTCACTTCCATTTGAGTATTAGCCTGTAGATTGAAATGGGTTTGATGGGATAGTATTTCAGACATGATTTCGGTTTTTCCAGGCTCTTAAAACGGCGAAACTCGCCGAAACGTAAGCTGAATAAAGGAGTGTACAACAATCTTGGTCGTTGCTGCAAGGAAACCGAAGGTCAACTACATATCTGATATGGTTGTTCGCTCTGTCTACACTTTATGCAGTTATCGCTATCCTTTTGGAGTTGTGTCGGATAATGGAGCAGATGTGGCAAAATACAACGACTGGAGACCTTTGAAGAGAAAAGCCTTTTAGGTTGCTCGCTCGCTTTTTGATTGCCAGTCAAATAGATCGCGTGCGGCTGCGGCGCGGAGAACGCATGGGAGTGACGCTGAGAAAATTCGAGGAGAGAGTAATCCATCCTCTTCTTGGTTAAGTCCACTCGCTGATGGACATTCCAGTCTCTTCTTCTTGCCTGCGTGGCCCGTTGAGTGTATCATTTGTCTTAGTGGCCTCTTGCCTTCGTGGCCGATAAGCTCTGTGTGTAGGCACAGAATCGCCTTCGTGGCTGTCGAACTCTGCCTTCGTGGGCTGGTAGTCTGACCTTGCGTAGATTTTGTTCTAGCCTCCTCGTCCTGGGTTTCCGGTTCCACTCTCCGCCTCTATTTCTGCTCCAGTCGCCACAACCTCATTCCTATCGCGCCTTGTGCTTAAATTGTAATTATTGGGTGGTTTCGTGATCATAAAATTTTTTATTACCCTTGTGTTTCCTTCCCAGAAAAATGTTTTCCCTAAACGTATCATTCCCTGAACTCGCCCTACACTTATCCGTGTCACAGTTGAACGATTAGATACTAGGGTTTGTCACCATCGGTGGTGTGACCTGCTTCTCCGCCCGAACTTAGGTTGCTTACCCCTCCACCCACGCTATGATTACGCAAGCTTGACCCTAAAAACGAAACTGCATCAGTCTACGTGGCAAGAAGGTGCACCTATTAATCAGAGCAGATGCCTGCAACCACCAACTGACCCTGTTCCCTGAACGTTCTGTGTGTCATGCAACAAAAAGAAGGAACGACAATGATTTCTCTTTGGAACAGTTCATTTACGATGGGGGCACCGTCCGGGTGCAAACACGACGAGCAACACCTAATCACAACACCTTGAAGCCGACGATGACGGCCATTTACTAGTCGACGGAGTGACCTTCCTTCCGCTTTACGACACGGAAACAGACACCATCGTAGGCAACTGACTAGAAGTGCAAAGGGGCAGTTGAGTGGTGCCACTTTGCACATGGTATGAGCTATGTACATGAAAGACTTTAAGGTGCAGACCAACGCGCTAAAGTACTTTTGGAGCAATGCGTACCGGTAGGCGTTGGTGCTGCGGCAGTGCTTGAGCGCATGGTTATACTCATACTGCTGTCAGGCAACATGGCGGGCGATTTTAGTCCATCTGAAACCCGTCATGAGACCGACAGCAGTCCATTCCCACATAATAAAAACAACAAAAACACAATCAAAGAACACATATTAGAATTTGTACATAAAAATCAACGGGACGGCAGTGGTTGTGGGTCGAATTGAAAGTATCGAAAAAATCAATTGGTGTCTAGAAAAAACGGTAGAACGAACAGAAATTTCAGCAGCATTAGACAAAAACTGAGAGACAACATCGGAAAGACCTATTAGAATTTTTTTCTTGAAATAAAAATTCTGAACTAGAATATGGAATCAGACATCTGATAAATTCGAACTAGACGTAGCTACATACTAGTATCGATAGATATATGGATATTATAATCTCTCTTGAATAGAAATTTTATTGATTTTGCATTTGTAGTAGTGAAGAGGAGAAGACGATGGAGGAGCATGAACTCGGGTCCTGTACAAGTCACCGGGGGGCATTACAAGCCGGCCGGCCAGGCGCCGAGACGACGGTGATCCTGAAATGGAAAACTATAAATTATTTCAGAACTATTAAATTTTTCCTACCATCACTCTGATGTTTTGATTTAACATTCGGGTCTATTCGAGTTTTCCGACTGCAAGGGTCCAAAAAAGTTTCGCCTAATTTTTGTCCAGTGGGTTTTCTCGCGGTTATGAACGCAATTTTGAGTTTTGTTTTGGGTTTTTCTGAAGGTTATGGTAGGCTACGGTTCTTGAAGCGTTGTGGTTCGACATTTAGGAATTGGCTGGAACTTTGCAAAAGGAAGTTCATTGGAGGTGGTGATTGCGAATCCAGTATACCTCTTTTCGATTCTGGAGAGGTTACGGTGTGTATACTGTCATTTGGCTACCGTGGCCTGCTGCGAAACGTTGAAAATCGAAAAGCGGACAACGGACTCGTGATCAGCATCACGAACATCGGACTTCCCCCGGTGAAGTCTCAATCAAATCCGAGGTTTTGGTCAAACTACCGTATACCCACCGTAGTCTTCCAACAAAGAATCTTCAGCAAAACTACCTCCAAGAAATCGCTTTCCTGTCGGTTAACGCGCTGCGTGTGTGCGCGCGATGCTGCTCTCTCCGGCTGCCGAGCACTCTCTCGCTGCCTATACCCTCCGCTCTGCGCCCGCGCGCAAAAGAACTACTGTAATTTAGCGTTTTCACGGCCTGTTTCGGTGTTCGGCACCCCCAAATAACCCACCCTACGTCAACATATAGCGCAAAAAGTCATTACCCGCGTCGCAGTCGCGTTGCATGTTATAGCCAACTAATTAATGGCTGCTAAAAAAGGCTTGTTGATCGAATCCACAGCTCATGGCGGCGTGGATCTCCGCTGTAAGGGGCGCCGCAGTGATGAGAGGGCAGCCACGCATTTTGAGCTGTGGATTCGATCGACAAGCCGCTGAAATTCGTAAGCGTTCTTTGTCCCTGCCTATCTTGCTACACAAATGAGTAAGGGTATCCAAATTTATTACCTAAATAAGAGGCAACTTCCTATATCGAGCTTGTAGATATCTGCCTTTATCGGAATGAAATTCTGGTCCGCATATGCGGACGACCACCGTCGCAGAAAAATGTGAGCATTTTTTGTACGCAAAATCGTGATGGGACCACGAGTAGTCGTGCTGGGACCATGACGTCCTGGCACGTTTATCGTGAAGCCGCGTTTTGCAACAATGATTGTCCGAAGCTGCGGACCAGAATTACGTTCCGATAAATACAGTGTCACCGGATGCGAAGAGAGTAATTCTCTATTTCTAAGTAAAATTTGTTTCCGTTCAATGCGTGCGTGTGCGCGCACGCTTTCTCGCTCTCTTACCCCTCGCTATGCGAAAACACACGATGGAACAAAGTGAATTTGGTTCCAAAAAGAGCATAGATAGAATTGATTAATACAACTATTAAATATGAACTATTTAACTCGGTGTCCATTCTGATAGCCGAATAAAGTCCGACTTTGCAAAACTTTGAAACAAAAAACAAGTTGGAGTTCCCGAATTTAGAAAAAAATTGAAGGACTCCCATATTGCGGGTCTAGGCAAAATCTCTACAAAAATCTACTGTTATTCGTTGTTCATGAATCAAATAGGGATAATTTTCAATTCAATTCGATATTTGTCAAGAAAAAAAATCAGTTGTTTTCAATAATCGAATTGTCGCGCAATTTGGAATTCGAACTCGAACAACCTTCGATTAGAACACGAAATCGATAAAAACTCAAGCATTGTTCGAAACCCGTGTACTATCGTTCTCTGAGCCAAATTCCGTCCTGCAATTGCGAACTACGGGTATTGCATCACGCGACATGTGATAATCGTGCTGGGAGAAGGTGAATCGAGCAGGGCCGAATTGTGCCCGCACGATTAATATGGTCGCATGATGAAATAGCCGTAAATGCGGACCGAAATTTGGTCCAGAGAACAACAGTGTGTATAGTGGAGTCCACCAAGACTGTCTCATTTACTTATCAATGATAAGCGGTCGATTGGAGATCAATGAACATGAAACTCATTGCAGCACAACCGCTCTCGCTCAATCGGTATCGAGCGTGCTGGTATGGGATTCATGCACATTGATCCCCAGCCGACCGCTTCTTATTAATAAGTAAATGAGACACTCTTGGTGGACTCCACTATACATACAGTTGACCGCAATGTTAAAAGGACATGGTGCGGTTGCGGTCACACACTAGAACTACGGTGGAAGACGCCTAATTTCATTATCGATCGACAGCACAGCTGATTTTCTCTGTAAGATTTCTCTCTTTCTTGTTTGTTTCGGCATTAATTTTGTTTCTAACTGTTTAAATATTGCGAATAGGGGCTATTCTTAGTGCGTGAGGGGAACTAGTCGTTTGTTCGGGCTGCGAAGTGTTTTTTCAACATTCTGTTCTGAAATGAAAAAAAAACCGGCAAATTCCTCTCGCACACCTAGAAAATCCCCTACTCGTAATATTTTAAGAGTCAGAAACAAAAGTAATGCCGAAGTAAGCAAGAAAAAAAGGTAACTCACTCCAAAAATCAACTGTGCTGTCGATCGAAAATGAAATTAGGCGTCTTCCACCGTAGTTTTATTGTGTGGCCGCAACCGCACCATGTCCTTTTAACTCGGCATCGGCAAAAAGTCACGAGCGGCGCCTTAAAGCTGAAGAATTTTATTATAGTTTCCTAATGTAGTCTGTTTTTACCTCCTTTATTGTTGCTTCTCATGCTGATCCTTTCCGCATACATTCCAAAACCCAACAATTTTGTGTGAATCATCAATTTTGGGGCGAATTATTCCTCTTTTAATTCAGTGATGAATTCTAATCTTCGCTGGATTGCGTGCAATCAAGGAAAGTCTTCGAATATCACAGTTTTCGAGAACAATAATGGACAAAAATAATGAATATCCGGAAATACAGAATTTCGAATTTTCGCGAGAAGCTAATGCCCGAAAATGGGTGGTCGATCAGATGTTTGAACATTTTTCTTCTTTTGAGAATAACTGCCTTCGATTATGTATTATGTGAGTCATTCTGGTCTTAAATCATTCGGTTTCACAAATATGTAGTCTGTTTAATCGGAAAATAAAAATCATCGGCTTCTCAAATTTCATGTGGCGACATTAGAATATTCGATCACAACGAATTCGTCAGTAGTTCTCGAGTATTATCCGAAAAGTCGACATCGATTGAATCGATTAAGTCGATTATTCGAAAAGTTGAAATTACGGATTATCAAAACAGTCAATCATTCAAAAAACGCAATTTTAAAAATAACAATCTGCCCACGTATGCTGCCTTAATGTCAAAGTACACCCTCAGACATGAATTTTGTGATTTTTATTTGATTGTGTAGTAGACCCCTCCTGTATAACATTTGCCGAGTACGAGATCTCAATTCCACAAAATATGCGAGATATAAGCAACCACCACAGGCCCTACCTACTTCGCTCACCACCACACGCCCGACCCCCTACCAGGTTTCCGAACTCAATAACGGCTAGATGGATGAATGAATTCTCAGCAGGGTAAGGCGTAGCGGTGTGATCGACCCGTGAGAGGTGCGGCCCCCCTCCTCTGAGAGAACTGGCCGCTGTAGTACCGCAATCGTGCCGCAGTCCCCATAGTTCCGCAGTCGTACCGCAATGACGATGCAGTGGGCTCGCACTTGTGTCAAATACCGCAATAGCGCAGCAATGGTTGCGGTACTACTGCGGAGCTACTGCGGCAAAATCACAGTGCCGCTGAAGCCAGCTATGCCATTTATCGATCCAATCAACCCGGCTTGCCACGTTTCTCATCAACTCGTCTTCGTCTTTCAGTTCTGCTGGAACGAAAGCGTGTCTCTTGCTTTTCTCAAAATTCATTACCTCTCTTAGGGTAACCCTGACACTTTCATCCTCTTCAGTCCTATAAGCGTTGATGTTGACGAAGTTTTGAATCATTTTTTTGCGTGAAAGTTTAGAATCATTTCTTGAACTCTAGAAGCTTTTTGAGTTTTGAGTTTTTGAATTTATTGAGCACATTCGACCACACTTACCTGAATTCATGAACTTGAATTCAATAATATGCACATTCTGTACCAAGCCGAGGTCCCATCGTTCTCTCGCGTGTGCTTCCAGGGATAAGCGGATTTTTTCAAAACTTTTTAAAGGCTGTGTCCACGATAGAAAGCCGTATTCTAGTTTTCTATGTTTCTCAGTGGGCAAGTTCTCGATGTAGAGGATTATTGGGAAACGTCTCTATAGAACTTTTGAAAGCCGAATAAAAGAGTTCTTTAAAAAAAACCATTTATTATTTATTTACGCCTGTTGGTGTGTTCTGCGCGCTGCAGACAAAACGTCAAACCAAACGTTGCAAATTAATTTGAGCTTTGAAATTTTTAGGTAAGTGACTTTGCTTTCTGTTTCGTATACCAGAAGCTCTTGAAAAATTAAGAAAGTTGAATGCTCATGTTTAGATCTTACAAATTCCAGGAATAAAGAGTATGGCACTAGAAACTATGGACAACTGCCCTATGGCTTGGGCGGGGTGATCCAATGGGTCGACTGGTTCACGAGATTTTGACACAAGTCCTGACCGTTTTTCGAGTTACTTCCATCCCCACTATTCTCAGAAGGATCCAAAGTTTACTTTCCTGCGAAAAACGGGCAAGTTTCTCATCATGAGAACTGCCTTTAAATCGAATTTTGAAAAACGAATGACCATCTCACAAGCAAAGTTTACAAAGCGTAAGTCGGATCTGCGGAAACGGAACGTATGTCAGTATCTCTTGTCTATTGTAAACCTTTGCAGTACCACGCCCGCTGCTGGTTTCAAAAAATTCATTCATTTATTGAGTACGTCGTATAAGACAGACGCTAGAAAAGTCGCAAAAATTTAGAAAACTTCGAATTACAAGCATATCTAAGACTTCAGTAAAATTTTAGCGATTCCCCGTTTAAATGACATCGTGGACCTGGCAGTGAGGGTGGCTTTTCCCACGTGCAGATACGCTGACCCCGCTGAGCTATGCGCTTTGCTAAAATTTAACGATAAGGTGAGGGTATCATCAGGAGTTATTTGGGATGTTTTGAAAAAGAAATCGGATTTGCTCAAAACTTGTATGTTAAGCCTCTTTCACACTTGCCCGACCGACGTCGGACGACTCGTTATCGAATCTGTAATATCTATCTACCTACCCTACACATCTTATCTATCTTAACTTATCAAATTTGATAACGAGTCGTCCGACGTCGGCCGGCAAACTATGAAAGGGGCTTAAGGGTATTCTAGGGTGCTGAAAACGAATCTGGGGTCTGTTTGTCGAAATGCTCGAAATACACCTCATATTAGAAGTAAACCTGTCATAGAGGTACACCAAAAAGACGGGTCTCTGAGAATTAGAAGTACACCCTCTATTTGAAGTACACCTCTAATCGAAGTACGATACCGCCGCTATCTAAGGGAAAAATGGGCAAAGTGGGCAACTAAAGCGTCTTTCGACCCCAACACGTCTCAAAGTGCTCCGTTTTCAATTTCGAAAGGACCAAAATGTTCAATGAAAACGCTTTTTTAATATGAAGTTAGTTATGAATTTGATAAGGTTTTACAAGATAATGAGCCCATTCGATTGAAAACAACCGCACGCGATCTCTAGCATGGTCAAAATGAAAATGTATTCCGCCTTGAAAAATGAAGTTGCTCTCAAATTTCGCAAAATATTATCACACTATCGGCTAGATCACGACATGCTGTACATTTCAGCGTCTTCGGTATTGAAAACGGAGAAACACTTTGCAAATTTCGTCCATTTTTTCCTTTGGATAGCGGCGGTATTGTACATCTAAAATAGAGGCCTGAGGATTAGAAGTGCATGTACCTTTAAAATAGAAAATCCGTTATATTAATTAGGTGTTGCAAGTGAAAGGTTTACTCTTCTTTGGTTGCTGCCCCCCTAAGTTCCCTTCATTAAGTTGAATATTCACTCGACTTGGATGATACAAAATCTATTCACTCTCTGGTCTCTTACCAGAGATTTCCTTACTTTCAGAAGACACCCACTGATTACCTAAGCCTGTCCGAATGAGACTCTCCACCCACGCGGTCAGCCTGCGCAACCAGCACACATCAAACCCTAGTGCATACTTCCCGTGTTGCGCGATCGCAACTGTGCATACTTTCGGTCGATATAGATGACAAGCAATATCGACTTTCGGTCGATATAGATGACAAGCATTAGGTCGCGTCGCTCGTGGCGATAAGTATGCACTAGGCCTCACGAAGGCATTTTTCAGACGAGCTGACCGACGACTGAGATACAGTTAACTGGAATATTGTTCCCAATTTGTCTGATATTCGTGGTAATCTATTCACGAATCCAAAAAAACCTTCGCGGCGGCCGGTCAACACGCCCACCGGCCGCGTGGGCGAGCAGTCTCATTCAGATAGACCTGAATTACCCTGTGGAAGTAATAAAAATTTAATTAATTCTGCTGTGACAAAAAAATTGAGTGTAATCGTTCCATACCAAAAGTAAATATTGCACGGTGCGAGTTGACTTATACGTGACATAAAGTACTGACGGATAATTGAACCGACGACGCTACCGACATCCTAGTCCTGCCTCGAGAGCGCGTCGCATACCTCCTTGGGAAACAACTCGCCCCGAGATAAAATACATGTGCGATAAAATAACACTGTTGCATGGAGCCATCATGCGACTTGCATTAAAGTCTCGGGTAAATTGTTGAGAAATTCCTGTGTACCAGACTGTCTCCTTATCCTGGCTCGCTCTCGCGCAACGATTGCGAATGAAAAGAAATACAGGCCTGAGACAATTCGTCCACCAATCTTTCACCCTTAAATTATAGAGATCTTTAAAGGCAGCATACACGCTCGCAAAAGTTGTTGAGGTAACTACATAAGTGGGGTCTTACGGACCCTAGAAGAGCCCTCACGAAGTTGGAAGAGCTGAAAACGAGTTAAAATGACCGTATTTGAGCCGTATTGAGTCACAAAATTATCCTTTCTCCGCCAATCGATACGGGCTCCGCCCCTCAATACAAATGTTCAATGCTTGATTACGGTCATTTTAACTCATTTTTTACGCTTCTAACGTCGTAAGCGTTCCAGAAAGGGCCGTACGAATAGATTAGCGTCGTTATCCCAACAAATTTGTCACTAGCTCCGCTATTTCAGCCAATGCGGTACAACTCGTCCACACCTGGGCCAGGGATGGAACTACCCGTTATATCTTCATTTCAATCGATTTTTCCGTTTTTTTTTCGTTATCTCTGAACATCAACAGCTTCAGACCTTCGATTCATTCCATAAAATTTATATCATTTTTGAGCGTGTATGCTGCCTTTGAGGAGCCATAACTCTGTTCATAGGAGGTCCTGGACGATTTCAGAGATACCACTGTGATCACTGCGTGTGACACTCTCCAAGACCCGCATAAAAACTGAGAAATATTTTACTGGGTACTCTATGCCTTTAAATACTCATATCCGGTAACCCTAATCCAAGGTTACGGAACGGTTGCCCTTTTCAATTGAGTCTCTTAGCAACGAGAACTGTGGATAAGAATTTCCCCAACATCAGCAGGGGGGATGATAAGCCAGCAGCAGCATCCCCCATGCTGAAAGTGCAGAAGCCGATTGATTCCAAGAATTCCCCCCTCCCCTTTATCTCACGGGCAGGAGCTTTCCGATGGACGAAGTGCAGATGCAAGCAGAGAGAATGCAGAAGCAAATGAAAGCCATCTCATAGTACACATGCACCCATTAAAAACTCGACCTAAAGACGCACTTTTTGTGACGTTTTCGTCTAGTTTTTCTCTGAATCTGAGCCGCTGGTCATGAGAAAATAAAGCTAAAAAACCTGTACTAACACACTTTTCAGACTTCAATCGTCGGAAAGAAAGTAATTTGCACAAGAGTTGCTCAGAGGGCATTTTCTTCGAAATGCTGGCTCCTGATCTATTTCCGTCAATTTTTTAGCAGTAGTACGGCAGGTATATGGTAGCTACTGTGCTTATCTGGGCCAAATTCCGGTCCGCAATTGCGTCTCGACACTCTTCGCGGCCGCACGCGCTCGAGTCAGTCGAGTTTCCAGCGCCAAAGCCGGCTCGGTATGGTTTTTTTATACAGGTTTCTCCAATTTTGTTAACTTTCCAGTTTCTAAAAGAAAACCTAGAGTCAACAGATCGGCGGCTGCGGCGCTGGAAGCTATTCCGACCCGAAAGCGCGCGGCCGCAGAGCGTGTCGAGACGCAATTGCGGACCGGAATTTGACCCAGATAAGCCCAGTAAACTTATCGAAATCTTCCATGCAATTGGAATCGAACTTCCTATTTATTCTGAGAATCCCGAATGACCCTTACGAACAAACTTTTGGCGAAAATTCCAAAGTGTAACGAGTTTTTGAAGACTACGCCATGCACTCGTTCGGAATTGTAAATCTTTTTGACTCGATTGATTGTGCAAAAGTCAAATTCTTCTCTTTCTCTACAGACATAACATTTTTGAGTGCATTTTGTATGTCTCTGTTAATGTTAATTCAAATTAGTATCCTTGCTGGAAGTTCCTCTATATATTTTTTTCAAATATAGTGAGTTTCTATGGGAATGATAGAATTCACGACTAGTATCATAAGACCTGGGCCGGTTTTGTAATAAGATTCGTGATGGGCGGCTGCGGCGCTGGAAGCTCTTCCGACCCGGAAGCGCGCGGCCGCAAAGCGTGTCGAGACGCAATTGCGGACCGGAATTCGGCCCAGAGAAGCACAGTAAACAATGCTCGATCAACCGTATCCTACCGTGATCCTCTGATAATCGGGAAAAATTATATAGGATTCGTGGTCAAGGCCTCAAGCTTCGCGAAATATGTGTAACCCATCAGGCAATTTATATGGTGTTTTGATGTTTTTCGGATTCTGCTCTAAACGTGTGTAGCTAAGTCCGTGGCCTGCTTCCTCGAAAAAAAAAACATTTAAATCTCATCCGCGGCTGGCGCGGCAGTGGCCTGCGCCGGCTCGCTAATCGATTCAGTCCGAAAGAGCAGCGCAGCTGATCAGCTGGTGAAATTTAAACCCATACCAGCCGCGGGTGAGATTTAACTGTTTTTTAGGAAGCAAGCCACGGACCTAACTGTATGTGGGGTAATTCAGGGTGCTGAAAACGAATCTGGGGTTCGCTTGTCGAAATTCTGAGGTTTAGTTTAGGCTACGGTAGGTAGCATGCCATTCAGGGGCAAACCCTATCTTAAAGGCAGAAAATCATATACTATTTTTTTCATGTTTTTGTATATGTTTGCCTCTTTAGTAAACAAAAACGTCGAAGGAGCTACCGAAAAACCTTCATTTGTAAAGATATACCCGTTCGAATACACCGTTAAAATGTATTCCAAATTCGAGCACAGATCGTTTTTGAAGTTTTCTGCACTTGGAGACCTGGTTACTGACATTTTCAAAGTTTTCCTGCATGTGGAGTTTGCACCATATTTGCTTTCCACGTTGCTTGACGGTCGCATCAACATTCCATGAAAAAGTGCTAGATGACCGATTCATAAGTGATAGATGACAGACCCTACAGCAGTTTTTCGCTGGCCATAACTTTGAAGGGGTGCATTTTCAGAGCCTCAGATTTCGTGGTTTATGATGGCTAGGCCAAGTTGTTTTGTTTGATGGTACGCAAAAAATTATAAAAGTGATTTCCAGCACGTACGATGCCTTTAATAGATCGAAAATCGACAAGTATATCGTATAGTATAGCATAGTATAGGATATCAAATTCGTGCTCAGCACCCAAAATCACCCAAAATAAATCCCGATAGAAATTCAGAGTCAGATCTGAGACATTGACCAGACTACCGTATACCCACCGTAATTTACCGTAAACTGCCAAAAATCGATAAATCGACTTCAAATTCCTTCGTGTAACCCCCAGAGAAAGTTTTTAGCCACATATATAGCGTTCTCGGAATCGCCAAAAGTGGCATTCTGCCCACAAAATTCACCTCAATGGGAAACTGCTAACAAAAAGGTCGAAAACATCGGAAAATTACCGAATAAACCTCAGATTCGTGATCAGCACCCCCAAATAACGTCCCTGGAGACATTTTAGGTTAAAATCTGGAACATTTGTCTTGAAGGCAGTGTTCAAGATGGAAAATGTGTTCTAGTTTCCACTAGGAATGGGTAGTGGAGGGACACACTGTAACGATGACGTCGAAAGAACGCATGAAAACGAGCCAGGGAAAGCTCCAAAAGGGCCCGAATTTGCTACTTCGAGCGCAAGGCAAACCCCAAAAGCGCAACACACGCCCACCGACGTGAACAAATGAATGCTCGAGATCGTGAGATGATCGATGATTTCATTCGTTAGCCCAGTTCTTCCCTTCATTCTCAACTTCTCTCTTTACTCAGGTCAGCTCGCATACATCGGCTGCAAAAGATGGAAGGTACAAGCCTCGGACAACTCGTCCACCATTCTTACCTAGCTCAATTTTTGAGGGACCATAACTCCGTTCCCAGAAGGTCTTGCACGATTTCAGAGACATAATTGGAATCAGCATGGGCCGTTTTCAAGATAGGCGAAAAAAACAGAAAAACGATTTTTATCGTGAACACTGCCTTTAAACGCTTTCAGAACCCCAAGTTCGTAGAATGTGCTTTCACTCGAGCCTTTCTCAGCAGGGTGGTGGTTTTGGGCGCTGAACACGATTATCAGGTTCGTTTCCAGATTTTCGGAAAATGACTGTGCGTTTTAGAAGGTACAGGCTATAAGACGGCGAAATTCACTTGGTTCCCACGCATGCTGGTGTGGAGCGGAGGTTAGAGACAGTGAGAGAGCGTAGGGCAGACGGAGGCCGAGGCGTCGCGCACGCTGCTCGCGCCTCGAATGATATGAATTTCGATGTTATATAGAGGGTACAATAGGTTAGGAAACAAGGGGAAAGAGCCTAGAGCCTATAACGTTTTTCAGTGATTTTAGGCTGCTGATAATGGCACATTCGGACTTTACGTCCAAAAATGGTTCTACAAAAGTACATTTTATTTGGAGAGGTCGAGACTACTGATAGTAGGTAGTTTACTTGTCAGCATTCGATTCTTCGCACTGGGTGCCGTGAGAAAAAATCTTAATTGGCGTGGAATGGATGATAGAGTCCGCAGTCTGCAGTCTCAAATAACGTTACTTTACCTACAGTTTACCGCAATGTTAAAAGGACATGGTGCGGTTGCGGTCACACACTAAAACTACAGTGGAAGACGCCAGATTTCACAACCGATCGACAGCACAGCTGATTTTCTGTGTGAGTTACGATTTTTCTTTTTTTTTCTTCTTTGCTTCGGCAATATTTTTGTTTCTGACTCCGATAAAATCACGAATAGGGCTTTTCTTAGTGTGCAAGAAGAATTCGCCGTTTTTTTCGATTTTAAAACTAAATAAAAAAACACTTCAAAGCCCGAACGAAAGGCTAATTCCCCTCACGCACTAAGAAAATCCCCTGTTCGTTATATTATAAGATTCAGAAACAAAAAAAAATCCCGAAGCAAACAACAAAAGAAAAAGAAAAACCGTCACTCACCCAGAATGTACTGTGCTTCTCTAGGCCAAATTCCGGTCCGCAATTGCGTCTCGACACGCTTTGCGGCCGCGCGCATTTGAGTCGGAAGAGTTTCCAGCGCCGTAACCGCCGATCTGTTGACTCTAGGTGGGTTTTAGAAACTGAAAAGTAAACAAAATTGGAGAAAACTGTATAAAAAGCCATATCGAGTCGGCTTTGGCGCTGGAAACTCGACTGACTCGAGCGCGTGCGGCCGCAAAGCGTGTCGAGACGCAATTGCGGACCGGAATTTGGCACAGATGAGCCCAGTAAGCTGTGGTGTCGATCGATGATGAAATCTGGCGTCTTTCACCGAACTTCTGGTGTATGACCGCAACCGCACCATGTCCATTTAACATTGCGGTAAACTGTACAATGGCATCAGTGTCCGCATGAAATATTCCAATCCCACAAGAAGAAGCATCTAGAACACTCACCAATAAATATACGAACTACGAAGGTGTCGTGAAAAGGCTGAGAAGACGTGTTGCGATTGCGGACGATGCCAGGTGGAAGAGACGTGGCAGAAAACCGGGCGGGGGTGGGCGGAGGTTCGATGTGAGACGGTTGGACGATAGACCGGGGGGATCGGGACCCGATGGTCCCGATCGTCAGTTGGGGTCACTGTTGCATACGGTGGGCTGAAAATGTGTAGAAATCAGGACTCAGACAGAGAGTCGTAAATGAAAGCGAACGGCGAGAACCCAGTGAAAGGAAAAGTGCTACGCAATAATCTCAGCCGAAAGGGAGATGAAGAGAAGGAGAAAATGGGCGGCATTCATCAATGGGCTAATCTAGGTTCAAAAATCCATGGAAATATTGCTGTATGCAGGAAAGGAAGAAGAAGATTAGTAGCACTGACAACAAGGTATGCATAGTTTGCCATAAATTCTACTCTATGGCCCATAAATGAATTTGAATCAACTTAACTGTTGTACCCTTAGAAAGCGCTGAGGAACGGAGAGGATGGATATTTAGACATATGCTCTGAGGACTGGAGAGGATGGATACTTGGACGATCAATGACGCATTCAGTACATTAAATTAGGAGAACCGGGAAGTAATGTCGTTTCTGAGCATGCCAATACTTGATTGTCATTCATCGATCAGCTCATTGTTTGGTTTAGAGGCGTGCTAGAGACACTGTGAGGATATAATGATTTCTTTACTTATGAACAATTGAACAACATTTTTTCGTAATTTTTGGGTAAAATGGCCAGTCAATTACCAGAAGAAATACAAGCCCGGTATTGTATGCTTTTCGAGTTTTGCAAAGGAAGAAACGCAACAGTTGCTATGCAAAACCACTGCGATGTTTATCCAAATGCATTGGACAATCGTAAATGCCATTGGTGGTTTTCCATGTTCAAATCGGGTTATTCCGATCTTTCCGACTCGTATCGATCAGGAAACCCATCAACGCTAGACAAGGACGTGTTAAAGGCACTGTTCACGATGGGAGGCGAATATTGCTCACCCGTGCGTGCTGCGTAGCGGTCGGTGAGCATCGCGCGCGACGAGATGGGCGGAGACTCGTCATCCCCGCTCTTAGGTGAAATCTAATAAACCGGGACGCCCTGGAGCGTTATTAGCTTTCCTGCGTTTATTTTTTGTGATAATCAATAGCCCTTCTAGTGGCTCTCAGCAGAACAGCGTCAAAGAAACGGGACGAAAAGCTACCCAGGAGCCACAAAACGGCTTAGAAAAGTGGGCAAACCCCGCCGCTTTGGGCAAGTCCGGCCCCTTTCCGCCCCTCGACGTGGAAATCGGAACACTCGAGATCGCGAGATGAGCGATGGTTCCCGATCAAAAGCCCCGTTCTTCCTTTCATTCTCAACTTCTCGCTTTACTCAGGTCAGCTCGCACACATTGGCAAAAAATAGGAAGTTACAAGCCTCGGATAACTCGTCCACAATGCTTCCGGAGCCGAATTTGAGGGGCCATAACTTCGTTTCCAGGGGGTCTTGTACGATTCCAGAGAAAACATTAGAATCAGAATAGGACCGTTTTCAAGATAGACGAAAAATCAGAAAATGGATATTTGTCGTGCACACTGCCTTTAGGGCGGAAGTGGAAGAAAATCCGTGTAAGACGATCGAGGAATTGTCATCTATCTTGAAGACGGTCCCATTCTAATTCCTATGATGTTTTTGGAATCGTACAAGACCTTCTAGGAACGGAGTTGTGGTCCCTCCAAAATTGAGCTAAGGAATCATGTTGGACGAGTTGTCCGAGGCTTGTAACTTCCGTCTTTTGCAGCCGATGTATGCGAGCTGACCTGAGGAAAGAGTGAAGTTGAGAATGAATGGATGAACGGGGCTAACGACTGGAAACCATCGCTCATCTCACGATCTCGAGCTTTCATTTGTTCACGTCGGTGGGCGTGGAAAGTGCATCTGGGGGTGACGAGCTGACGGGTGTCCAACAATGGACCCGTAGGGGACCGTTCCGAGATCATTTTTCTTACTTTTTTCAACGTTAGGGTTGCGCTAGGCCCTGCAGCTGCCGATTTCCACCAATAAAACAGACATGTTTTTTATCGTGGACGCTGCATTTAACCATCCTTGGTAGACCATCCAAGAATATTTAGAGCGCATTGGGAGAGTCAGCGGAGCAGTAAGTGTTTGTGTTTAGCAAAAGAAAACGACATTACTTTCCGTTCCCCTAGTATATGGCATAATACAGTGTTCAGTAACCATAAACTTGTATTCAACTCAGGTACTCCGTACTATTTTGTGATTATATATACCATCCAATAAAATGACATAAAATATTCAAACACATTGAAAATGAATGGAAAGTCAGAGATAAAACGAGCAGGAACAACCTAGAACGGATACTTGGTGGGTGTTCGCCCACCCCCATAGACGAGATTCCTACGAATTCTTGTTTTACGTATTTTATTTGGCTTTAAATGTAGTTGCTAAACACTTTGAGAGACAATTGGCTACTTGAACAGAAAAATAAAAGACGGCAAAACAAGCATTTATAAATACAAAGTTAGTTAATTGGGGGGCGGGCAGACACCAGTAATTGGCTGTCCTCTACTCTCCTATATTGTTACCGAGCGGTTTTTCTCCGACTTCAGATTCATCTTCACTTTTGTGATGGTCAGGTCTACCTTCTCATTAGGATAGCACAACAATGGCTCTTATCGCGAACCCTGCCTCCAACCTAAAAACCAGGAGGAAATGGAAGCGGCGGAGAACCCTTGCTGAATCGAGAAGTGCAGCACTACAAAAAGAAAAGGGTAGCGTTCTCCAAAGTCAGTTCGGAGCAGAGAGATCGGGCTACGTGATATCGTCTATGTACTTTCACGTCGCGCGCTGCAAAAAAAATCGTTCTATGCACTCGCACTTTTAAGAATCAAAGTTGGGTCCAAAGAAATTGAGACCATGTCCCCCGAGTAACATTCTTTTCCTGCCATAAAGCTTCTGAACAAGGAAGCGAAATTTGGACGTCATCGAAAACTATGTAACCCACGAGATATACGTCGAAAACTGGTTTTTCACCAGAAATACACAGCAGAAACAAGGTTTGACGTCGGCGTAGGCAAGCTATAGCTGCATATAGAATCGTACTATACAAGTCTCGTGAAGCCTCGTACGAGGAAGCCGGGGTGATGGCGAGCGAAAAACATCGCTGTGACGCTGCCGAGACGACCACGACAACGACTGCGTAATGGATTCGAACGCTAACGGCTTGGGAACGAAATTGTAAACATTCTCAAAATAGTACCAGAAGACCGAGAGACCGGCAGATGGTGGTTATACCTCCGCACATATGCGAGGAAGGTGGTAGTACAGTAAGAGGGAACGTACTTTTCAGAGAGACCGTACTATGCAACATCTTGATTAGTCGATCATGCCCCAGGACCCTAGAAAAGCCACATTGATAGCTCCGAATCCGTCGAGAGGATGCCGACTTCTTCATGTTACTGACAAAGGGTGGTCGCTCTCTAGGCACCTCAAGGGTCTGATGTTGGTATATAGATAGATTGCCTGAGAATAAAAAAACTGCTCGACGACTGTGTCGATTCAGGGTCCAACCAGTGCATGATGAGGATAGCGCAGGAGGAAGGGGTCAAACAGAGAAATGAGCTTTTTTCAACTTGTTCTCCAGCGACCGTTGCTTTAGATGTGACTTTGACTGCACAGATGTTCGAGCTTTCCACCTTATCCCCAGACAGAAATGTGGGATCACCCGGGTGGTGGGAGCACCCGGGCACCAAAGGCGAAAACCACCCGAGTGATCCCACATCCCTGTCTGAGGATACTCGCAACCGCGCCGCAGCACGCTTTCGCAACCAGCGTGCGCTTTGCGGACTGAACGGCAGTGCGGAGGTGAACTGTACATGCCTCGTCATCTATTCTGATGTATTTACTCATTAAGAATTTTCCTAATTTTGTCGTCGTTTCGGATTTTGTTTGAATTTCTATCCATTTTATTGAGTTTTTTTTCTGAGTTTGTTTGTGCAGCCACTTGGGCTATGATCATCTTGAGTGCAGTTGCAGGCTATCAAACGCCAAAATTCACTAGGTTCCTACGCGCGCTGGTGCGGAGCGGAGGTAAGAGACAGTGAGAGAGCGTAGGACAGACGGAGGCCGAGACATCGCGCGCGCCGCTCGCGCCTCGAATGATGTGAATTACCAAGTTTTATAGAGGGTAAACCAACAAATAAATAGGTGAACGCCTTACGCTGTTGCTATCGGGGATAGAGACCAGCAAAGATAAGTAGGTGCTGAGTCTGAGCACGGTAGAAGCACAATAAACAGCGAACCAATTGCATTTAATGGAGGATCAGTCCACTAGGGCGAGCTCAACACCGTCGTGGAACAAACTATGCCGCTAGACATACTCGAAATATTTGAAAAGCAGAGAAAGTTTGCAGGTCTACATTTGTGCTTGAAGGCCACCACTGATGGAAAACGAAAGCAATGAAATGTTCGACCTCCAATTTTTTTTGTTGTGAAGGAAACAAAGCGCTATGAACAAAAACTGCTCTAAAAGCCATGTCTAACAAGTGGTCCAAAGCAAGTTTCAGGAAAAACATGCAGAACACCAGAGACGTTCTTGATACTTGAGCCGAGTCGAGTGAGCTAATTCTACCCATCCGACTCAAAGAAGTCGATCTCGAAGAAGCCGAATGAGCCGATTATCGGAAGACCAGAGTTTCGAATTATTCAAGAAATAGTTGAAGAAACCTACTTGCCTACATGTAGCGTTCAGGGGGGGGGAGTGGCGTAAGACTAAGCGGGGCCCAAGATGAGGCACAGGCACAACTTTAGTTCGGCTGCCCCCGGAGTTCGACCCCTTTGCGAGAGGGGTGGTCAATCGGTTCAACAAGTGAAACAAAAATTTCAACTAGTCAGTCCGTCAGCCAGTTATTAGTAAATGCACAGGGTATCTAGGAATGCACTAAATTTGCAATGGTTTCGTTCCAACCCTTAGACCAATGTAAACGCCCTATATATACAAGAAATGTTAGTCATTAGGAAGAAAGGTCAAGTTATTTCACAATGTAAGTGGAACTACCCCGGAACTCTTCAGTAAGTAACGATCCCGTACAACCTGTCATCATGCCATAACATTATGCCACTTCTCCATGCAGAAATTGGTATGTTACATCGCTTAGTACGCGCATCACAATTTGGAATCGGCATGCTTGTTTTTCAGGTCTGACGAAGGTTTTAAACACCGAAAGATCACCGGCAACTTTCGCAGTCGTCATGAACGTTTTTTGAATCTCCTTCTGACTACTTTGCAATGAAAATTTTTATTATGCGGGGGTTACAAATTTTTTCTTCATGTCCATAAATGAGAAAAAAAGGTTTACGTTCATCTTGAACAAAATTCTTTCGAATAAGATTACGATCACCCTACACTATACTTTAATTTAAGACGAAAAAATACGACCCCCTCCACCCCCAAGTTGATTTCCCTAACGCTGAAGAAGCATAGGGCAGAAAAGATTATTTAAATGGGGAAAGATAGAAAAATCGAGGTTTGAAGGCAATCGACCATGGAGATAGAAAAATCGAGGTTTGAAGGCAATCGACCATGGAGTTTTGTGAAGAAGGGCTTCACAAAAAGAAGAAAAATCAGTAAACAGAGGTACATTCTCAATTTAGACAAGGCTTGCACACAGCTTTCGGTCCTTGTCTTGTGATATGCATCTGAATTGATTCAAACAGATTACAGACTCTGTCAAATCCCTAGTGAGCTGTCGAATTCGTTCATCATCAGCAGCGGAGCGGTGGGCCTTGGTGACATATAACAAATGATAAAGAGGTTCCGACGAAAAAAAAAACCACCGCTTTGCTCTGTAATCGAAAATAGGAGCTTACTCGAAATGAAACAGAGCCTAGAAGCTGTTGCTTCCTAGAGTAAAATCTGAAAAAGTTGATAGAACTACCCCGGAACTCAGGAGCAAGTGGAAGCCAACGAACCCAATAGCCGGCAATGGGTGCTTTCTGAGGACGTATTGCGTAACGGCTGGCGCGAAGCTGCACTGAGTGGACTGGCGCAATTCGACCGCGGCAACGGGAGAGATAGCGCTATGCAGACAGATCGTGTGCTGCTAGGAAACGCCTTCGCCAGCAGAGGGCCACAGACACCGCGACATTGGTCAGCTCGATTGCGCAAGCAGAGCAATGCAATGTTGCAGTGTGTTAATGAGAGTGTAATCACTATGCGCCGCCACCCCACCCCCACCTACATGTGGCGGGGTTTTCCGTCGAACAAGAGGATTGAAGGGCATTCCCTCCGCGGTTTCCAGGGTGATCAACATAGAATTAAGCCTTGAACTCGAGACTGAGGGGGACAGATGAAATGGACGACGTCGTTAGCACGGAATGTGATGGGGCGCGAATTTGCGCCGCCTGGATTCTTCCGCACGAATATGCCTTGTCTGCACGAAGCAGCGTAAAAAAATGCAGAGAGAATCGACCGTGTAGGAGCGAAGAATCCAGGGTTAGTGCAGGAACATCCGATAAAGGTAGTTCCTTATTAGCAGGGTCAATAATTTTTTTAAACTTTTGTCTTTTGATCGAATGTATGATGCTTCATTAATACTATAATTTTTTGGTTTATTCCACACAGGTTATCCTACGTCCATGAACGAATGAAGAACTAAGGCAGCCTACCTAACCACAACATCGTGTAAAGCTTTTTGTGCGGGAGACCATAATTTTCCGAGAGGAACGTGGTGTGTGAAAAATGGCATTTACCCGACTTTGACGTACCTGCTTGGCTTTCTTGTTGTCAGGACCATCAGCTGATCTACTCAAGCAGCAGTTAACATATTCTCTATTTAGGAGTGGAATTTGTTTCCGCTCATCGCGTACGCTTATGCGCGTATCCTCTCTCCGCACAAGCGCATGAAGAAAGAGAGTAAATTTGGTTCCGAACAAGAAGATATGATTTCCTGGTTGGAGTGCCTTGCATCCTTGAGTGAAACACCGCACAGGGAAGTGGAAACTTATCAGGAATTGAGACAGTTGGGTTACTTCCTCTGTTGGGTTGAATGAGGTGATGCACCCAAGCGTGACCAGTCACTGCCAGTTCAAGTGTGACTTCCTGGGTGGAATAGCCCGGTTTTTTGAACAAAGCAGTTCACGTAAGCGGCTTCTAAACTATTGGGACTCAGTGGGCGGAATTTGCTCTTCTTGTCAAGTTTAGTCTAGCAAATGGACAGGCGTCCAATCGCGCGGCGATCGCGACTCCAACAGCCAATGGGGTTCCCATCGCGCGCGACTATCTACCGCCGCAACCCCGTCCATTCACTAGACTGAATATTACAAGAATACTCTAACTCTGAGCCGCTCCAGATGCAACCTCCTGGTCAAAGACCCTGACGAATGCTGCACAAGGAGGCAGGAACCCTCCAAAATTTGAAGCGGTTCTGCGTCTTCTACAGACAGGATCAACTTCGCAATCTACTCAAGCATCAAGTGACATTTAACTTAGTGGGTGGAATACCGTGGGTTCCTGGATGGAGCTTTCCACAGAGAAGCAGCCGCTTTGGCACAACTCTGTGGTTGCTTAGTAACCAGGACCAACCAGATGATCTACTCAGGGCACCAGTCGAAGTGCGAGTTCCAGAATGGAATTTCGGGGTGTAATGAATGAAAAGTGTTACACAGACGCCCAAACTTATCACGATCTCAGGCACTTAAGTGGCTTTATCTGTCAAAATAGCTTAGATGGTCCACCTGAGCAGAACTTAAAACATGACTCCATAGGTGAAATACCATGGGTACTTGAATGGAAAGTCACACAAGGAAGCGAACTCTTGTGACGATTTGACTGAGCTCTGTGGCTTCCTATTCATCAGGACCAACTAGATGATCCACCTGTATATCAGTCAAAGTATGACTAACCAGCTAAAATACCGTTGTGTCCTGTCTAAGGGGCAGTACCAGGCAAAGAACATTTGTCACGATCCTACCCAGTTTACGGGTGTCTGTAAAATGCTCAGGCATAGCGACTTCACCATCTTCTTTTCCTTCGAGAATTTCTCGGCGGTTTCACCTAACACTTCAAACATCTTCTTCACAAAATTTTAGACTGCGAAACCAGGCAGAACAGAAAACTGGTCAGAGACCAGTTTTTCGTCATCACTAGCACCACCAGCATCACTGCACAACGCTACAGATCTGGTCTATGGGAATTGCCGTCCTTGACTGTGAGATTCTCAGTTTGAGAATAACGCTAGCAGAAGAAGTGCAAGAATCGGGTTGTTTGCGCTCGCAAACGCGGTGGAATGTGTCACTCGGGTGGCGCAGATTTCTGATTGGCAGAGTAGCTGGACTCTAATGCCGAGCACTAGCTGATTCTAAACTTGTAGATGGCTTCGCAATACCATGCTCTGCATGAGAACCGACTTGCGATTCGATCTCGATCAATACTCATAATTATCATGCTGTCGCATCGCTAGCAATCGAACTCTGAAAGCAGCTGAGGGAAGGCATTATACTCCGTTGACACGCTACGAAAACGACAAGATGACCGATACTGACAGAGGCCTCGACTGAGTTCAAGCACGTCAATACTAAGAGTCGCCCCTCTTGACGGTGTAGTGTGCGTTAGCACAAGCTCAGTGCACGTATTTTAGCAGATTGGCACAAGGGGCGGCTTTATGATGGAGTGCCGTATTGATTGATCGCCGCGACTTATCAATACGAACAATCATAGGATTGCGCCTCGCCGCGATGCAACTCTGCTCTGCACCTAAGGCGTCGTTTACACCTTTGCCGCTGAGCGGCGCGGCGAGGTGCAATCCTACAATATCGATCGTGCCGGGCCGCGTGATCAATACTACAGAAATGCACTGTGCCGCGCCGCTCGGCGGCGGGAGTATAAACGACGCTTAACAGCATATATTTCTTCTCAGACAAATTAAGTCTGCTCCTTCGTGTGCATGTGTGAAAAAGGGTTAGAGACAGCGAGAAAGTATCGGGGAAAGAGAGAAGCAGCAGATGCGCGCACGAATGACAGCAGTAAATTTCGCTCCGAAATGGGGGAAATACTATGCACCGAGTGTCCACCAACGAAAGGTGGTACACCGTGACCGAAACGGGCTGCGAGATTTGTACCGATGGTATAGTTAGGTCCGTGGCTTGCCTCCTCAAGAAAAGACATTAAAATCTCACCCGACGCTGGCGAGAGCGGTCGCGTGCGCCGACCCGCTAATCGATTCAGGCCAAGAGAAGAGCGCAGCATACCAGCCGCCGGTGAGATCTGAAGCGCCCGCGCCAGCCGCGGGCAAGATTTAGATGTTCTTTTTTTGAGAATGCAAGCCACGGACCTAACTGTATGTTGCTGAGTCCAAAAAGGTGCAAAATATTCGCACTGTACGATCGATAGCGTACACAGATGATTGCGAAGCAGTGAGGAAGGACTTCAGAACGACGTATTTGCCTCTTTTTTCGTTGCGTTCTCCCCTGCAAACACTATTCCATGTGCAAACAACATCTGCAGAAAAACACCAACGCCATGAAGTCTACAGTACTATACGTCTCTGGTTGAAAACAGGCACCTAAAAATAGCGCAACGGGTTTACCTTACGGTGTCTGGGAAAAGCAAACGCTTTAAAATTTCGAAAGTCTCCTTTGATACATGTGAAGATAGCTCTGTCTCGCACGTATGTAGGTCCTTAATTATCATAAAAGGAACAGTCCCTAGCAATAAAACGGAGATGATTCTAATCAGCGAACTAGACGACTTGTTCAATGGGTGAGGATTCTGGTCCCAAATAGGGTCACTCGACCGGTTCCCGCAGCAGCAGGGAAAGGTTTCGCGGCAAGTTGATGAACTAGAATATATCAAAATGGATATTCGGATTTTCAAAATTTTCACAAAGATTATAGGACTGCTTACTAGGTTTGAAATTAGGCACAGAACCTCAGAGAGACTTCATGCAAATCAAAAAATCAGAAAAAAATTGAAGTGCATTGTAGAATACCTTTTTGGAAGATTATTTGAGAGCATTCTCGAAAAAAATTTTAATGAATGGATACAGTATTTCTGAGCCTATTGTACGTTTGATTATTTTGAGTACATTTTTCATGACTAAAAACATTGTTGAAATTTCTCGAACCGAAAATTTCAGTTTACTGAAAAAAACTGAAAATTTTTTAAAAACATTTGGATTCTCGCTGACGCCTAATTTGTCATTTGTCGTTCTAAACAGTTCTTGCGAGTGAGTTTTTCGAATTGCCAGGTGTATTATGTTTCAAATATATGACTGTACTTAACCGAATAATACTCGAATAATTCGATAATTTCAGTACATGAATGTTCCTCCCGAACGTGCTTTGTAGATATTATTTTTTTCTGCAATGATTCCGGAAAATTCAAATTTTTCAAAAGAGTTTTCGAACAATTTTTAAAAATTTTGTTGAACATTCAATCACTTTTTTCCAAACTTTCCGTTCAGACACTATTTGAATTAAGAGTATTCGATTTAGTACACTACAACATTCGAGCTGCTGAAAATTGAAAATATTCTGAAACTTGAATAATCTTTAGAAAGTTGAATAGTCAGATAATTTTACAAATATTCATTCGAACCAAATGGTGTCATTAGAATCAAGTATTCAATTTTATTGAATGATTAGGAATTCTTCCAAAAAATTATTCAAATTTATTTATTTATTCGGAAAATTTCATCGCAAAATATTCGAAAAAATCATAAACTTAGGAGATTTTGGAAGTATCTTTGAATCGGTTCTGTCGTAAGCGGTTTTTAGGACAAGTCCATCAATTTAGTCATCATTCAATCATCCGAGTTCTTGGAAGACCCATGTCTGTAGTAATGATGCCTCGCCCTTAATATGGGAAACTTATATTAAATTCCACCAGAATGGGGCTCAGATAAAGAAACACTCAGTGGTCGCACACAAAACGACATGAAATGTTTTTGGCCACCTGAAGCTTACACGCGGGTTCGGTCATCCGGCACTGATAGCCGGGCATCTAGCATTTCGTGAAAAAATTCATCTCAGTTGCAAAACTCCAACAAAATAACTCCTGTGTCACAAATATTTATCAATTGCATGTTCTGTGTGTGTAAAAGCTAAAATATCTATGAAAATCGACTTTTTTCTAACTATATTTTTAGAACCTTCTTTCATCAGAGGTGTGCTTATTATGGAGAAAATTCTTGAAAATTAGACAAGAAAACCCTTGTGGCCAGAAAACAGCTCCTAAACATGGAAATCGGGAGTTAGGTTTTTGAATGAATTTTTCTAACAAGAATTCCGAACGTGCTTCATTTCTCTTCGAACAACGTGTTTTTGAAATTTCCGAATATTTAAATAAAAAGTCGTGTCACTGAATTATTTCCGAACATTCCATGAATAAATCTGAGAAGTTTTTTAGTGCTTGAATATTTGAATGCCGTGACCCACAAATTGGACTCTCACAAGGGAACCTCTATAAGTCATAGCAACCATTCCAAATGAAATGTACTTTTCTAGAATCATTTCTGAACGAAAAGTCCAAATATGCCCATTGCAGCTGCCTAGACCCACTCTGAAAAAAGTTATTGGCGTTTTTAAAGCTTCGCAGCAAGGTAAGGGTGGAATTTTTAGAATGTTTTTAAATTTGTTTCCGAATTTTGCTAAAAACATGTATGTATGTAGGGGTAATCTGGGGCGCTGATCACGAAATTGGGGTTCGCTTGTCGAAATTGTAAGGTTTGCTGTAGGTTACGGTAGGTAACATGTCATTTAGGAGGCAAAATCTACTATTAGGTCTAGAAGTTAATTTCCGCGTTTTTGTTGTTATTGATATTTTGTAAAAAATAAAATTATTTTTATATAACGAATTTTATGTTATAATGCTCACTGTATTATCAGCTTTCTATTGATATATAACTTGCTTCACGTACCTTATAAAAAGTATTATTTTAGTTTCAGAATATGTCAACTTTTGTGCCGGAAAAACGCCATTTGCGGAAGCTCTCCTTTTCCTTTTCATCTCAAGAAGAAAGCCACTGACGCGCACCAAATGCTTGCCCAAGCTTACGGGGATGCTGCTCCATCCATAAGAACCTGCCAAGAATGGTTTCAGCGTTTCAAATCGGGTGATTTTGACGTTAAGGACAAAGATCGACCAGGACAGCCAAAAAAGTTCGAAGACGAAGAACTTCAGGCTTTGTTGGATCAAGATTCGGCTCAAACGCAAGAACAGCTCGCGGCATCTCTCGGCGTCACCCAAAAAGCAATTTCTATTCGATTGAAGGCAATGGGGAAGATTCAAAAGGAAGGAAAATGGATCCCCTATGAGCTCTCAGAACGCAACAAAGAGCAGAGAAAAACAACTTCACAAATCTTGTTGGACCGATTCCAAAGAAAGTCTTTTTACACCGCATCATAACTGGCGATGAAAAGTTGGGTGTACTACGACAATCCGAAGCGAAGAAAATCGTGGGTTAGTCCTGGTGAAACAACAACTTCGACCGCAAAACCAAACATCCACGGGAAGAAAGGTCTTACTGTGCATATGGTGGGATCAACGCGGTATACTGTACTATGAACTTCTTCAACCTGGCGAAACAGTTACTGCGAATCGCTATCAACATCAACTAGCGCAATTGCGGCATGAAATCGAAGCAAAGAGACCAGAATGGGCGAGTCGACACGAAAAAGTCATATTGCTTCATGATAACGCTCGACCTCATGTTGCTCGAACGGTAAAGGATACGCTAAAAGAGTTCAAATGGGAAGTCTTACCGCACCCGCCGTACTCTCCAGACATCGCCCCGTCGGATTATCACCTTTTCCGGTCAATGGCGCATGGTCTAGCGGAGCAGCGCTTTCAAGATCGTCAAGATGTCAAAAAATGGCTCGATGAATGGGTGGAGGCCAAACCAGAAAAATTTTATTATGATGGAATCCATAAGTTACCCAAACTCTGGGAAATGGTTGTTATTAATGACGGAAATTATAATATAACCTACCTACGAATAATTCGAGAATGGACAAATGGACATCGAATTCATATTCAGCACCCTAAATAACCCCCACATAGAAACTTTGGGACAAATCTGAGACTTTGACTAAACTACCGTATACCAACCGTAATCTACCGTTAGCTGTCAAAAATCGATAAACTGACATCAGATTCGTGTTGAGCACTCCAAATAACCCCCAGAAGAACGATTTGAGCCACATCTGTCGCCACATTCCGGAAATCGTCAAAAGTCGATTTGCCGCAAATTCTTTCTGACAGTAGGAAGCTTTGAACATATTTAGTCGAAAACTTTGAAAAAACGACAAATGAATCTCAGAATCGTGATCCGCACCCCAAATAACCCCCTAGGGTGAATTTTAAGTCAAATCTGGAATATTTTTCTAAAAATGCCCAACGGGAAATCCATACAAGTCCAAAACGCTGTCATTCAGCGCAAAGTTTTGGAAATGTTCCTGCACCCAAACTCTGCGCCTAGAGGGTAGTTTCGGGCGCTGAACACGATTATGAGCTCCGTTTCCGTATTTTCGGAAGAATAATGCGCTTTTTGGAGGGTTCAATAGGTAAGAAAATCGGAGCAAAAACGCCTATAACTTTCTTCAGAGTGGGTCTAGGCAGCTGCGATGGGCATATTCTAACTTTTTGTCAAAAAACGGTTTTAGAAAAATACATTCCATTTGAAAGGGTTTCTATGACTTATAGTAGTTCTCTTGTCAGCCAACAATCCGTAAAAGTCCAACACGCTGTTACTCTATGCTACGTTGGAAGACAAGCCAATCACCCAAACTGCGTCTAGGGGGGTGTAATTTTGGAAGCTGAACACGATTATAAGGTCCGTCTACAGGTTTTTCAGCAACTACTTTTAGAAGGCGCATCGGGTACGAAAATCTGGGGCAAAAAGTTTATAACTTTTTTCAGAGTGGATTAAGGTAGCTGAATACGGCATACTCGTACTCTAAGTCAAAAAGTGGTTCTAGAATAGTACATTTCATTTGGAATGGTCAGGCTGACTATTCTCAGACATTCGCTGTTATGAACTCGATACCAATAGCATATGTTCCGCCGAGCACCTGCCGGAACATATCGTATTGGTTGGTGGATGATAACAGCAGACACTTTCTGTTATGAATTCGATACCAATAGCATGATGGATGGAAGGGCAAATGTGAAATTGGATTGGTGAGAATGTGAAATTGCTATATGATTTCCATTGATATGGAAACCAGTTGCGTGGCGGCGGAATAGTAACGTCGTCAGGGGCTGGCTCTGCTGGTGCGTGCTGAAGTCCTCGTCGGGGTCGGCTGCAGCATTGGAATGCGATAGTCGTTGAATTCGCATGTGCGCCAGCGGCTGCAATGAAACGAACATTCACTGGGGTTCTCTCTGGTGTCTCGGTCCGTGCGCTGGACTCTCCAGGGCCACATCTGGCCAGCTGTCGCCTCCATGCGCTGACCAGTCACTAAGTGGCCGCGCTGACCGACCCGCTGCCTCCCGCCAGCAGCCGCTGACTCGCCGGCTGGCTGAATATGCACTTCGATTCAGCTGACAGCCGTCCGTCTTTGTGGCCGGCCAGTTCGATCGCGTAAAGCATAATTTATGCGGACAACGACGAAGGGAGAACTTTGACAGGAATCCCAGGCACTATATGACTGATGCGACAAGATGTGTGCGAAGATTTCGGCGATATTGGTGGGCTAAGGGTGGGGGAGGGTGCGCCAAAAGTATTGGAAAGTGTTAAACTCTGAGGTTTAGCAACAACTTCGATGTGTCTCAAATTACCTCACTATTCAGAAAACTAGGAAATTAACCTCAAAAAGATGAAATTTGAAAGATTTTTTGAAAAAAAAGTCGTATTACACCGCCTCAAGAGTTCAGGAAATCGTGATAAAAAGCTAATTTATCAAAAAATGACAATAGCACCCACAAATGAATCAAAGTTGTAGATATTTTCCGAGTACTCCTTGTTACGAAGTCACCTGCAAGCCAGAAAAATGAAAACAAGTTACTTGTAACATATCTAAGCCGATGTAAGTTACTTGCGACTTATCTCAGGTCATTTGATTTACAGGCAACATATACACTAGATACCGCGAACAGTGCTCAGAAAAAAGAAAACAAGTTAGTTGCAATATAAATTTAACTTACCGGAATGTCTCAGGTAACTTACATGTATATTACATGTGACAAACATTTGTATTATATGTAAGTTACACTTATGTCGCGCGTAGCATACATTTGTATGCTCACCATGGGTGACTATCACGCGACGCAGCCGACATGCCCCGCAGGGAACGCATGTCACGCGTCTCAGACCACACACAGACACGCTAAACGGAAGACCCTGCGAGGGGCCTTCCCTGCTAATGCGTGGTCAATAACCTCAAACATGGGTAAGTGAACCGACAGCAACGCCCGTCCTAGGCCTGAGCCCAAGGTTGCGTCGTATACTTCCTATGAAAATCCTTCTTGGCCGACATGAGTTTCTTGCGACTCATCTTGCGCGAGTTACAGTTACATTTAACATATCGGATGGCCACCCATGGTGAACATATAAATGTATGTTACGCGCGACATAAGTGTAACTTACATGTAATCTGAATGTAAGTTACTTGAAACATTCAAGTAAGTCACATTTATACTGCAAGTAACTTGTTTCCGTTTTTCTGAGTGGGAGATGCGATCTGAAATTGATGCAGTCCTGTTCTGCAGCATATTATTTTCCATCAAAGAAAATACTCTATTTTTGGTTCCGTTTTTGAGTTGCACGTTTCTTTTTGAACGGACTAATAAATATTGAATAAATATTTTTGAACTAGAATGGAACGATTTTAAATATGAAAAGAATCAGAATTATTTTAGATATTTTTGCCTCCTGATCCGATTCTTCGGGTCACTCGTCATAAACACCCCTCTCACTCCCAGAATCTCATCTCTGACTCGGAACACTGCGCGAAGGGCTTTATATGCCCGGGGGTCAGTAGTGTAATGGTAACACTGTTGCCCGGTAAGCGATGCAATGCGGGTTCGATTCCTGCCTGACACCTAAGTTTTGTGTTCAAGTCAGCAACCTTGTGAGGGCATCTTTCTTTCAAAAAATCGTGAAAATTTCATTTTCAAGTGAATCTCTCTAGTTCTCTGTGTAGTGGGGTTACTTGAGTTACTCGCGGAATCCGAATTGGGCATCCAGTTCGGACCACAATAAGAATATTGTCGTAAAATGTCGAAGCTTAACAATCTCCCATAGTTTTGGCTAGCAGAGAATCACAGTGGTAAACAAGTTACGTCTCAAGATAGAAGATATATTCATTGCGGTTCTGGAGTAATTTCGTGATCTAACCGGGTTTCACTCCAATTCGGCATTCATAATAGTTTTTTTTTTTGAGCCGAAAAAATTGACTCGTTATGCTCCTTGTAGATGCTCTCCATTCTTTTTGTTATAACAAAAATAAGACGTTTATACCAATGGTGTCGTCTGTTTTCTTCTGCCCTTTTCCTTACCTGCTCTTTTTAGGTGGCGACAGCTGGCTGCAGCTGCAAATCCCTGTTCGGCCGATCAATGACAAAGTTTGATAAAGCCCCAGAATCGACACACCTATGTGGTGTGTTGACCGCAACCGCATACCATTTTCTCTTATCCCTCAAAGACTGTACATGCATGGAAGCATTAAAATCAAATAAAAACCGTTTTCCTTTGCATTTAAGTGGTCGCATTTTATTGGGAGAAACACCACCTAACTATCAGTCTGTTGAATGGTGAAGGGATTCCGTTTGAACAGTTTCTCAGACTAAATTTTATCATAGATGTGTTATCGTCTTCTTAGTTTCGGCGATTTTGTCTGGTTACACGTGGCCTGCAACTCGTTTGCTGATAAGCACTGTTTGAAATGGCTGCCATTAAGACCATAATTCAGACTGTTCGCATGCGTCGATATGACATTTATGGAAGAACGATGCTAACATTGGCAAGGAAGGGTTGAAATGAGGGGTCTGTGAAGCCAACCCCACCTAACATTTTTTTTTGACGGAATGTTTTTTTGCTGAAAATTTCTTCAAATGGTCTCACTGTCGTAAGGAGCAAGCATGATTCTCGTTTGTGTAGAGCAGATTTCAATCGAAGCGAAGCCCTCAATTTCGAGGTAAAGAACCTTTAAGGTTGGACATAAAGTTTCGCACTAAACAGGGGTCAGCGAAATTTCTCTTGTCCTTCTACGACCACTCGATCAATTTTGGTGCACCTTTTGAAAGCTCGGTGATTTTTCTCTACTCCGCCAACGCGTAGCTAAATGCCTCACACGGAAACCAGAGATGCCCAGGGTTTCGGAGGCATCTAGTCTAATTTTGACACGAGGATTTACGTATATTACGGAAAGTTTAGCCTCAGTTGGTGAAATTTTAGCTACAGCGCCCGCATATTCTACGTAAATTCTCGCTACAGCATCCGCATAATCTACGCTTATTCTCGTTGCAGCACACGGTCGATCGACCCACCCAGTCTTGATCTGTACTCGAAAGACGATCCCTGCTGCGATCGAGCGCATCGCCGTTTCTTCCCCACGGCCTGCAGCATCCCAGCGGCCAAAATTGTGTCTAGCAAGGTCTTTCAGAGAGCGACACCGGGTCACCCTCCACGACCACCCACAGAGTGTCAAGCTATTCGTGGGTTGACTGGGCCAGGACTGATAGAACGGCATCCCTGCGTTCCGCGTAGCCAACGCGGGTTAAGATTGCATTTCAACACAGCCTGCGGCTAAATCCGTAGATTCTCGCTACAAAATTATAGCGAGAATATAAGGGTTTAGCGTCAGAGAGAACAATGGCTCGAACGACACAAGAATATGCAGTTTTTTTTTACCCTTAAATTCTCGCTACATGAAATGGGGCGGCGTTTCATGCCGCGCCCTCGGAGGCATCTAGCTACGCATTGACAGAGTACTTACTATATTTTATCGCTACACCAAAAACACGTAAAGTGTCGGATTCAATATCAAATTGTGAAGTATGCGTTGTGTATCGAGAATCTTTCATTGCATCTCGCTCTTTTTTTTACTCTTCAGGGCTGTTGAAAGACATCGTACACGATGAAAACCATTCTTGTGTTTTTTACGTTTCCGTGTTGTTATATCCCTATAGAGACCAAATGTTGCAAAAGGCCCCCTCAAAACTGTCAACTCTCCGAGAAAAACTCTTTTCAAGAAAGTTCAAAACAAATTTGAAGCTCGTGCCGACATCAACTTGGGATAGTTGCGCGGAGAACGCTAGGAACAGTTTTACGATCCGTTCCTTGCCGCAGCGTTGGAAACCTTTGATTTTCTACCTAAAAACAACTACTTGAACGAAATCAAAAGGGGTTACCGAACTGCTGAGTCCATTGCTGTCAGCTGCTTTTGATG
The DNA here is from genome assembly GCA_029168955.1 of Aplectana chamaeleonis. NCBI lineage: Eukaryota > Metazoa > Nematoda > Chromadorea > Rhabditida > Cosmocercidae > Aplectana > Aplectana chamaeleonis. The sequence goes on along the minus strand of JAPDOI010001850.1, from coordinate 55,230 downwards.
GATGCCGAACGTGAAGTCGACTGGCGTGTGCATTGCGCCCTACAACGCGTCAAGGCACGCTCGCCGGCAGCAACCACGGAGTTTCTTCCTTGTAACAAAGGATTGACCTATGACCGGCCCCTTAAACTCAGGAAGCCGTTTTGAGGTGAGCAAATCACATTCAGAGGCGATTTTAAAACTGCAAACTTTCTGAGTGACATTGTCATGACCCATCAGCCCGAATGAACGCAAAAGCTGGAATTCGGTTTTCATCGTGCAAGATGCCTCGAAGTTTATATGAACCTTGGCCGTGCAAAGAATAGATCGTAGCACCCAATTGGGTTCACGCATTTTCTTGGATGGGGCGGGTTTCGGGCTCTTAGAAAATGTTCAGTATTGACCTTTTCAATAACAACCTCACTATCCAAAAAATTAGGAGCAGTGTTCACTCACTATGAAAAGTTTCCTTGTTCCATAATGTTAACATTCGGATTGAGTTCTCCCAAGGAGCGTAAGAAAGGAAGGAAGCGCGACAAAAAACGGCCAGGAAGTGGATCAATCAGTCTGCCCACATCATTAAAGAGTAGTCCATTCAGAAGAACAAATAGCGAGGTTTGATTTTTTTCCCTTAGAAGAAGTGTTCATGATAAATTTTGTTCCAAAGTTTTATGTATGGAACACTATGCTGGCAGATGCTAATGCCCTGAAGTGAAGATTTCATAAGCCCAGTACGCCTGATTAACCCGCCCCGACCCCCGTTCCGACGGACTTGTGGCGCCGCGGACATTTTCGACGGCGATTTGCCAAGCAACTCCACCACGACCAGCCTGATCTATTCGCGCACATTACGCCATTAGAGTGCGCTTGTAGAAACTAGCAGGGCGCGTGAGCTCGTCCGCGCCCTGAACCTGTACGTGAGCAGAAACTGCTATTTGAGCTCATTCTGAGCCCTTTGCTTCGCTGTTTTTTTACTATTCGTCAGCTCACCACCAAACAACACCATTTTTGAGTCGAACTAGAAAATTATATCCATCGTGAACACCGTCTTTAGAGGCAGCGTTCACGATAAATATCCCTTTTCTGGTTCTTTCGTCTATCTTGAAGACGGTCCTATGCTGATTCCAATGAAGTTTTTGGAATCGTACAAGACCTAGGAACGGAGTTAAAGTCCCTCAAAAAAAAGCTAGGAAAGCATGATGGAAGAGTTGTCTGAGGCTCGTAACTTCCGTCTTTTGATGCCGATGTATGCGAGCTGACCTGAGTAAAGAGAGAAGTTGAGAATGAAGGGAAGAACGGGGCTGTTGATCGGAAACCATCGCTCATCTCAAAATCTCGACCATTCATTTGTTCACGTCGGTGGGCGTGGAAAGTGCATCTGGGAGTGACGAGCTGACGGGTGTCCAACTTTGGGGCCGTAGGGGACCGTTCCGAGCTCATTTTTCTCAGTTTTTTCAACGTTAGGGTTGCGCTAGTCCGTGCAGCTGCCGATCTCCACCAAAAAAATCAGACATGGTTTTTATCGCAGACACTGCCATTAAGGAATCAAACACAAAAAAACGATAAGTGGTTTTCAGCGCGTATGTTGCCCTCGACTCTGATTTCACTTGCTGATGCAACGATGTGTTAAGTGCCTAGATATTCATGTGTTGAAGAGGTCTGTTTTTTTCGTATGTGTCAAAGCGACGCTGCCCTTCGTGAGGCAGGCATTTGCAGAAACGGGCTGCTGGAAGACGTGTAAAGGCAACTCCGCATTCAGTTGGCACTTGAGCAGTCTTGAAGTGCTTCAAGCCTTCATTCCGAGATTATTCATCTAAACTTATAAAGAAGGATGGCCTGATGAGTCTTTCCATAGGGTCCATGATTGATTCCAAGGTTCACAGCCTAGAAATAGATGCGGTTTTCGATAACTGCGCCTGACCAAGGTCAACAGAGTTTTGACCACTATTCCATTTTCGACTCGATGCTTTCGATAAGGCGCTGTCCATGCGTGGCGAGAGCGTGCGTCCGCGCTGTTGTGCGCCTCTCGACGCTCCTCAACGCTGGAGTAGCCCGTGCCAGCAATTATGCACTGTCCAACACCCCCCCCCCTCAATTTGATTCGATTGACAATCTTTGACCGAAGATCAACCGCTCGAATCGGCGCAACGGCTGACCATTTCCTATGGTTTGTGTATTTTGTGGTCGGGTTATGGGGTACAAAGGCAATAATTTTGCAAAAACCTTGATGCCACTTACTTCAAAAACTGCGCAGTGAGCTCAAAACTCGCTGCTTCCTTATTTGAGCTGGCGTGAGCGCACGAGAGCGAGCGAGCGTGAGCGCGCGAGAAGGAGCGCGCGTGAGCGGCAAGCAAAACGTGTGCCCTTGACTAAGATCGATTTTGCGTAATCGCACGCTCTCGCCACGTATGGACGATGCCTAAGGCAGAAATTTTGCACTGAGGGTTCTTTGAGGTGCTTTTCACAAATCCAATAGCTCTTTACCAAGATTTGAGTATTTACTGTGGGAATGGAGAGCTGGTGCTTCGCAAGTGCTATCTAGGGTGAGTATAGTTTACAGTCATGTGGAAATCTCAGGTTTCGTCCCTGAGCTTGGAATGGGCCTTTAATGTAAAATTGAAAGGGAAAGATTTGAAAGACTACAACTCGAAGAATAAAAAAAAAACTAAATCAAAAGTTTCAGAGGAAGGAAATGAACGGGAATATGGGAGAAGAAAAAGAAGTCCTAGAGGATGCGATATAAGAGGATTTGTGTAGACGAAGTGGAGAAAATAATCGGGAAAGAGGAAAAAATCAAGATCTCGAGAGAGGCATGAAAACGAATAAAAACCAAGATAGAGGAAATGCTGAAGGAAGAAAGAGAAAGGACTAGAGGCCGAGTTGAACTTACTAGAGAACCTTGCATGGTGTACCCCCGGATCAGAAAGCTGATAATAGATTTCTAGTCAACTCTGGCACGCCCTCTTCGAATCTGAACTCGGATTTTGCTACGGACACTTGTGAAAAAAAGTCTTAGCATGTCAAAGTTCGTATTTTCCGCCTTTTTTCCATCAAAAACGCGCATTAGTGTCTGCGAAATCCGGAAACGGACCTCATGCTTGTGTTCAGCGCTCAAGACTACCCCACTGAGCAAATTTTGGGGGAAGGCACATTTTCCAAACTTTGCACAAAATGATAGCGCTTTGGGCTTGTCCGGATTTACGGTTGGGCGTTCATTTACGGTTCATTACGGGTTTACGGTTGGGCGTTCATCAGAAATAAGATAACCTTTCACAGGGCCAAAACCTCTTTGCGATCTAGATTCTTTACGAAGCTCACAAAATGCGAGACATCGCCGCTCACACTCAAACGTTTTAAACGCAAATTCGCCGCCAAGTTATTGAAGCCGTAGTATGCCATATACTTTCCCTCCTTTCCCTTTCATGTCTCAGAAATCATCATTTATCATTACAACTATTCGTATGGCTCTTATTGTACTCTTTTTAGTCTTATTTATGTGTGTTTGTGTGTATATTTATGTGTATATGACGTTTGCCTTAAGTGACGCAATAAACAAAACATTTATACCTCTAGAAGCGTTTAAAAAATGTTACAGACTCGACTCGAAATTCTCCCAGGTCGGTTATTTGATGCGTTGATCACGAGTCTGGGGTTTAATTCACGATTTTCCGAGCTTTTCGACTTGATTCGTTCAAAGCTTCCCATCGAGGGGGAAATGTGATGGCAAATCGCGACGTTTGCCGCTTTCCGACGTGCTACGATAAATATGACTCAAATTGTTGCTCTGGGGATAATTTGCAGTGCTAAAATCTGAGCAATCCGTTTATCGATTTTTGATAGATTACGGTAAATTACGGTGGGCATACGGTAGCTTGGTGAAAGTATCAGAATTGGTTCAAAATTTCTCTGTGGGTGTTATTTGGGACGCCGAACACGAGTTTGAGGTTCATTTTTCGATTTTTGGAATATTAGGGTAGGTAATTCCAGTCAGAAGGCATTATACCGACCGTAACCTACAGTAACCATAAGTCTAGCGACAAACAGACCCCAGATTCGCGTTCAGCGCCCCGAATAACCCCCAGCTGAAAGTTTTGGGCCGATTCCGATTTTTTTTTCAAACACCCTGAAGATTAGCTGATGGGTACCCCTATCTTTTCACGAATGTTCAAAAACGCCTATAACTTCGTTCAGAGGTTTCCGTAACAAAATCAGATGCCAGATTCGTACAGTTTACAGCAATGTTAAAAGGACATGGTGCGGTTGCGGTCACACATTAAAACTACGGTGGAAGACGCCTTATTTCATTATCGATCGACACCACAGCTGATTTTCTCTGTAAGTTACAGTTTTTCTTGTTTGTTTCGGCATTAATTTTGTTTAAAACATTGCGAATAGGCGCTATTCTTAGTGCGTGAGGAAACTTTTCGGGCATCGAGGTGTTTTTTTTTCGAAATTCTGTTTTGAAATCGAAAAATAGCGGCAAATTTCTCTCGTACACAAAGAAAAGACCTATTCGTAATATTATGAGAGTCAGAAACAAAAGTAATGCCCAAGAAAACAAAAAAAAAGAAAAGGAAAACGGTAACTCACCTCAAAAATCAACTATGCTGTCAATCGATAATCGAATTAGGCGTCTTCCGCCGTAGTTGTAGTGTGTGGCCGCAACCGCACCATGTCTTTTGGAGATTGCGGTAAACTGTAGACAACAGACCAGAATTGACCAGAAAACATATATCATCTTTCAAATATTAGGGCTGGCCAGGCGAGATTTTCTAGTTAGGTAAAGTCCAGCTCGCTCGGGTGAGTCAGGGCGGATGAAGCAGCGTGTCATGGCAAAACATAGCAGTGACGATGAGATTTTGATCTGACAAGCCCGGCAAGCTTTACTTCGGCCGGCTCAAAACGAGGGAGTTAGGCTATATGTATTGATTGTGGTCCTTAGTGTTCCTGTCCAAAAGTATACGATTCCACTGAATATGATGACCGCGGCTCAGTACTGAATAGAAAAAATGTGACCATGACACTCTTGATTTCATTTGTTATGAATATTTTTTGATGAAAATCGAGCACCGTTGTTCGACATTCAAGTACCGCAACTTTGTGAGTCGTGTCTTGGATACCACATTCAGCGATGCCGCATACATGTATACTCTGTTTATCTTGAATTGCACAAAACACTGTCCGCCAATAGTCCTCTAATTGGCCCGCTAGTACCGTAGTGTACGTCCACGACGCGTTCTCGGCAGACCCGGGTGTGCACCGGTGTGCAGAGCGATCGATTCGTCAATGCCGTCACTCGGCCACCCACCCTGCCACTGTGCCGTCGTGTCTGCCGATAACGCGTCGTGGACGTACACTACGGTACTAGCGGGCCAATTAGAGGACTATTGGCGGACCGTGTTTTGTGCAATTCAAGATAAACAGGGTATAATTCCCTTTCAGAAGCAAAAAACGGCTAATCTTGAGGTTAATAGTTTTACTCAAACTAAAATAGTTTCTTGCAGTTTTTCCCATAGGTACCTTGTATCCCCAACACCCTGTGCCTGAATTATTACTTAAGAAAACTTGAAATATTCCACCTCAAGCTGACCACTGGCGTTGTACGCTAAGGCTATGTACAATAGTGATTCCGGAATTCGGTCTGATTCACGTGGAACCGGGCTCGCTGAAACGACTTCACTTCTAGTCAACGGGCGCCGGCGGTGCGATGTGTTGAATATGAAGTGGACCCCGTATCTGGACCGTCTCTCGACATCCAAAGAGGCTCTTCGTCCTCTTCGTCACCAGCGGTGGCGGCTTCAGCCACTTTCTGCTTTGGCTGTTGCTGTTCCACTTATTGCAATTTCCGAACATTAAAAACTGTTCCTGTACACCACGCCTTAAGCTTAGCCTTAAGAGCAGTGCTGTGCTTGGCAGCCGTGCCGAGCGACGTCCTGTCATTATGTTGCGAACATATGTGTCCATCTTTAGGGCTAGATTTTGCGAGTTTGCGTTCTTGTTGGTGGCTTCAATGACACCCGACCACTTGACCCAAAAGTGACTCCTCAGGGAAAATCTTGTCGTCCCATCCTTTCCTTACTTACTATCCAAGCTAACCGTCAGGTCATCTGTAAACCTTCCTCACCACATCAGATTCGGTAAAATTTGCTCTGACTTCTAGAAAAGGTTTCTGCATTAGCCTAAAAAGTGTCGTTAACTCTTTAGGAAGTCTCCGGTAAGCCTTGGTGAGCCTCAAACGGAATCGCTTCTTTTCAGGTCTTGAGAAACAATTCTTTAAAGGAATCACCACCCTACGATGAACCTTTTTCACTTCATCAGAACGAGATCAACTATATTCTCGGCCCTGTTAATTACTTGGTGCCAGACTGTGCCCGCTGCTAAGTACCCGAACGAGATCACTGACACCCCAGTGGTACTGTGCGAGCCGGAGCGAATCGTCATCAAGGTAAGACCCTTGTTGTATATTTTGTGCATCAGTCTAATTATGTGTGAAATGGTCACGGATGTACACATGAAACCATCCACGCTACTGGTCCATGTATGTATGTGTTCATGGTTTTTGATTTTACACCTCGCAGAGGACAGACGCATTCGCTCCAAGTTCCACCTCATCGAGTGCTTACTCGGCGAACCAACAATAGGTTTGCATTGCATTCCGCCCCTAGCAAGCTCGCCAAAGAATATGTCTGTCAACTTTTCTTCCCTGAAACCTTCCCCGAATCGAAAGTAGCGGTGGGACCTGCGAGGGAAAACAGCGATTGAACCTTGTTCTGGGTCAAACTAATCAAATCAACCTTGCCGTTTCCAAGGGTTGACGGGCTCTTTCCACTAGATCGAGTTGAATAATATGAATCATTATGAACATCAACTGACTCGGAAACGAGGTTCTATCAGCGACCGATGTCCTTCGGACTGGTACCTTTGGGTAGTTATGACTACGAAGAGCTAGCTACCAATTACAGTGTTTTTTTGATCGACTATTTTTGTAAGAAGAATATGTTATTGCCGATTGTGCACGTCAACAAGAATGTTTACGTGGCCGAAAGTCGCCTAAACTCTTATGCCCCTCGTAAATCTACTTTTTCACTGAAAAAAGAGGGTGGCACACATCAGATGGAGTTCCGAGATGCCACTTTGATATGTTCTAGGGGGAGGACAGTGCTCCAATATTCCATACTCAGAATCCGCTAAACGCCTTAGAGGTTCACAGGAGATTTCCAAAAGTGGGCATTTCCATAGCTTTGCCATTAGAAAAGGGGTACACGAATGAGAATTTTTAGGGTTTTCTGGAAAATTGTCCCAGATTGGGCGTAAAACTTGTTTCTAGTGGTTGTTTTATGTGCTGATTACGAATCAGAGGCCCTTTTGTCAATATTTGAATAAATCCATCTGATTTGGTCCGAGGCTTCAAAGTGGGGGGAAATTTGCTGCCCAAACTAGACTTTCGACGATTTCGAGAATCCTACGACCAAATCGCCTCAAAGCTTCTACAAAGAGGTTATTTGGGCTTCTCAACACAAATCTGCAAACCGTTTATCGATTTTCGATAAATTACAGTAGGTTACGGTGAATATACGGTAGCTCGGTCCAAGTCTCTGATTTGACTCAAATTTAATTGTGGGTGTTATTTGGGACGCTGAACACGAATTTGAGGTCCGCTCTTCGATTCTCAAAATTTTAAGGTAGTTATCGCCAGTTGAAAGGCATTATGCCCACCTTAACCTACAGTAACCTTAAGACTGGCGAGGATTAGACCCCAGTACAGCACCCTAAATAACCCCCAGTTGAAAGTTTTGAGTCGAATGCAAAACTTTTCTCTGAACGCCCCAAAAATTTCCTGATTGGCGGTACCCTTACTTTTTTTTGAAGCAATAAAAATGTCGTTTTCGGAATCCCCGCAGCTATTTAGCCAATTTCCAGCACGGGTCATTTATATACTATCACAGACCAACAGCAACGACAACATGATTTTCCAAATGGCCACCGGAAGGTAACAAGCCTTCTTGTGAGCAATTTAGATATTAATCCTGACGAAGGATGACCACAGCCAAGAAGTAGCTAGCAGTCAAAACAGCTCTGAAGGACCATGTAAGGAAAGCTGCAGATCATCATTTGAGATGTTGGAAGGCGAGTCCTCGGTAATACACAGGTTCCTTTCCGGTTAGTCAGGGGCCATAAGCCTAAATGAAAAAAAAACTTCGAAAACAGTGTTCATGATCATCTTTACTTTGCGATTATCCGCTAGATTGATTAATTGGCCCCCGGGTAGAGCTGAAATGACAAAAAAATGGTGAAAGGGCCTCGGAAATATATACATGACATCCTGCACTCTCTCGCACTCACAGTGGAGCTGCTTGTTGTGACTATGAAATCTTTAATGAACGCGTGCTTTGAAATTCTCTACTCTCTGTTGCTGCGTTCTTTCCCTCGGATCCTCACTAATACTGTTTTGCATGAATTATTCTTCCAATTTCGATGGGCCACGCTGTTCTCCGGTCACAACCACCGAGATTATGTTCTTCCAACCGGGCAACTAGTCCAGACCACAGAGCGCTGAAGTAAGGCGTTTTGATCACTTTTCGTCGTTTCTTGGTAATTTTGATAACATTAGGTGGCCAAGCATTGTTTTGTGTGAGACCATTGGGAACGAAAATCGTCGGGAACACTGCCATCTAGCGATATTCCGCAGGGTTGTATTTCCGCATTTTGCAGGGTTGCATGAGTCTGGTATGGCGACTATACTACCGATAGCGGAGAATGCCGCGCCGCATTTCTGTAGTCTCTCGTGCAAATCCAGTCCAGTCCACATGGCACAGCGACGAATCTCTGAAAGGATGGAAGGGTCGATACCCTCCTCTGTCCCCAAACAGGCAGTTTTAGTGTAGCTCAGACGAAGAGCGCCAGCCCGGATAACTGGTTAGATCCCCTTACGCCTCCGGTATCCAAAGTTGGCATTTGTGGCCTTTCTTCCCACCTCGATGCTTAAATTATTGATATTGCTCCAACGTGAAGGTAACCCTGTGACGCATGGTGACAAAGTTTCATTTTCATACTGAAGTCAGGGAACGACTACAAAGCTACTTTTGGAGAATTATCCTACTTTTCACGGTACGGTGACAGCGCTGTGATTTTATTGCGAACCATTCAGTCACTGCTGCACCGGTGGTGATCAATGTGCACGAGTGAGATGAAAGATTAGTGAATTGATGCTTTATTACCCAAGAAAATAACACGGGGGTTGTAACCGTGGAAGTATAAGTAGATGGGTCTTGTCCAGGCCCAAAACTCTCTTGTGTGGCCGCCGGTGCTACGGTACGTCGCCACGGGCAGTCTTTCATTCTGGCGGCAAATTCAATCATTTGAATGTCGTCAGTAGCCCATGCCGCAAGAGCCATGGCTAGTAGAACGTTTGCCGAGCCGTAAACCTGCCTTCAACCTGCGGGTCGTACCTTGATGGGCATCGACCTGGTAGGTACTCTACAATGGTGCTGACCCCATGTAGAGCACATTACGTTCGTCGGATACCGTCCAGTTTTGAGCAGTCTCGTCTAAGCCACAATCCACATGATCAGCCAGAAGTGGCCAGAAGCGATTGCAACATTGGTGGTCTCTGAAAATTAGCAGCGATTGCAATACTCGCAAAGTTTTTGACAGCTGTTACCATCCAGTTGAATTTAAGACATATTCCTCCTCTTACTCAGGAATGCTAGTGTGTAGCTCTCAAAATAAAGTAGATTGCCATTGGCTATTTTAGATCCGCACGTCGTCCTCAAATCCATCTCATATTTATGCCGACGACTTCCCGGACGATCCAGACTGCTCGTCGCGGAATATGAACAAGCTTGCAATGAGACACGGCAAGTGTGGGATGAGTACCGAGAAAACGGTGAGCACCACATCAAATGAGCTGTTGAGTCCATCAAACCCGGACTGAAACACTACTCTGTTCCAGGACAATCCGTCTGGGATCATCCAACGCGTCTGCATTTCCGTACAGCTGCATCCACTCTTCGTCACCGAGTCGGATAGAAGTTACTGCGCACAGTGTGTCTACGTGCAAAGTCAAGTACTGGACGATTTTGAGTCGACACTGGATATAAGGTTTTGTTCCTTTTCTCTCGCAGTTGTTTTATTTTCTAGGTTAATCTGTCACAATTCTAGCGATGCACTTCCCACTGAGCTGGCACCTCAGTTCGATGTTGAGAAGATGCCCAAATGCACATACACAATTCGGAAAGGCTCGGAAAGTGGCCCAGAGGTGCGATTCGCAACCGTAGGCGAGAACGTCTTCCATGTATGGCGATGTCCCGGAGGTTAGGTTACACAGGATTACCTAAAGGTTAGCTCATTGGGTGCTCCTTTCTTTCAGAAAACACCGGAATACTCGTGCAAAACTGCTATGTTGAAGATGGCCAGGGCAATCGTATTCTTGTCATCGACCAGAACGGGTAGGTACATAGCACGGTTGACTACATAGCTACAGATAACCGGCAGTCAGTGCGTGCGATCTCGGCTGAATCGCCTCGAGCTTCTGAAAATTGAACTCTGTTTCACTTCTCTTCGACCATCCTCCCTACGAGGGGTTGGTGGAGGTGCTTGACACGACTATAGGGTTCACAGCTTATCAAGGTGTCGACTAATCACGTGTGGGCTTCGCGTGGATGGGGAAGCCGGGGACAGGTACGCTTACAGCATCAGGCAAAGTCTCAATCAAAGAGCAGACTTCGTTTTAACCACTCAGGAGCTGTAATGCTCAGGGGCCATTTTCATCATTGAACAAAGGACGGCGCCAGATCTGGAATACCAGACCTGGGTTCGGTAAAATGGGAAAAAAAACAGCCACCCAACGGGTTATGTGATTGATAAATTGGAAAAAATAGAGTCGTACCGGCGCTTAATTTAACCCGATTCGACGGAACAAGGGTTCGCTCAAAATAGGGGTTTTTCATTGGTGTTCAGCACACCAGGGGCCGAATGCACCAAGAAGTCGGGTTTGGGCAGGGGCAGGGCAGTCTGCGTCCTTGAAATTCTCCGTAAATCACAAAATCAATAATGGCCCTGCTGCCCCATCTAGAAGGCTGGGGCAGCTACATCAGCGAGAAACACTGCTGAGGCACGACTGATTAGATGATCTACTGCCCTCGCACTGCGATCCTCAAAGATGCCGACTGCCCTGCCCCTTCCCCAACCCAGCGTGTTGCTGCATCCGGCCCCAGTGAACCTGAATCGAAGGAACTGAGGGAAATATATAACCAAAAGAAAATGAGAGTATCGAAGCAATTGAAACCAAACAACCCCAGCCGCGAAGATTGTGTCAAATGCGAGGCGAGTCAGCTGAAACTAGTCGATGACCGCACGCACGCGACCGCATGCATTCGCTGCGGGTTGCCTTTAGATCTACCATTGACCGTTTGGTGAGAGTATACGCATGTGATTGCGAAATGCCATGTTTTTCAGATGTGGTATTGATCAATACGTGATGCAGACGCCAGAGTATAGCGCAGATTTGACAACCGCTTTTCAGGTGTTGTTTTGTATATCGTCTATGTGTCTTACATTATATATTACATTAATATTATGTGTCTTACATTATCTTTCTAAATTATTCGGATTTTTGACGTATGGCTTTTTTCGAATTTCAGATTTTTTCTCAAACTAGGTTTTCTCAAAATTCCATGATCAATTTGTTGGATTGAATGGTCACATTCGAAAATCTGTTCTTTATTCGGTTTGCATAAAAAATTTAGCGAAAGCTGGTATGAGGATTCCTCTAAGAATTTGTTTTATAGATATCACGCGGGATCTAGAGAATTAAAGACAGTGCTCACTATAAGAATCGTTTTTCTGCTTTTTCGCCTCTGACGACGGCCCCATGCTGATTCCAATGATGTTTTCGAAATCGTGCAAGACCCTCTAGGAACGAAGTTATGGTCCCTCAAAAATTGGGCTAGGATAGCATAGCGGAAGAGTTCTCCGAGGCTTGTACCTTCCGTCTCTTGCAGCCGTTATATGCGAGCTGACCTGAGTAAAGAGAGATGTTGATAATGAAGGGAAGAACGGGGCTATCTATCGGAAACCATCGCTCGTCTCATAATCTCGAACATTCATTTGTTCACGACGGTGGGCGTGGAAAGTACATTTGGGGTATGACGAGCAGACGGGTGTCCAACTTTGGGGCCGTAGGGGACCGTTCCGTGATCATTTTTCTTAGATTTTTCAATGTCAGGGTTGCGCTAGGCCCCGCAGCTGCCGATCTCCACCAAAAAATCAGACATGGTTTTTATCGTGGACACTGCCTTCAAGTAGTCGATCAACGGTTGAAGAAAGCTAATGATTCTATGGCATCTCGTCCACGTAGCCGTTCACCCTCAAACCAGAAATCGAGAATTGACCCTTAAATGATAGGTCTTCGTTAATCTTAGTGTTTGATGGATCCGGTTATTCAACCTAAGCCTTGAAAGGGGAGGAAACTGCTACCTGTGGCAAGCTACGACTGAGGTATGACATCACCGCGGCGACGATATGCCCGGAAACCTAGTCTGGTCGTCTAAATGAATCAAATGCTTAGTAGATCGGAAAGCCTAAACTCTCAAACGAGTCGAATTCTTTTCGAAAAAAAAAACTAAATAAATCATGAAATGAGTTGCTGGTGTAAGGTTCATGTTTCAGGAAACCCATGTATTCAAATTTGCTCGCAAAACCGTGACACGCTTCATTTGTCAGATTCGAATTTGTCTACGCAGTGAGGAGTGCAAGAAGCTAACAGTAAGTTGTTTTTGCGACATTCTATTTTTGTCTACAGAAGCAACCAAGAAACAAATCCTATCTCCGTGTTTCGTTAATGCACCAGCTTTCACTATGTGATGTAGCGCAAATTCTGTCTGAACGGGACGAGAGCGGATTCATATAATAGAGAAACGTGCTCTCAAGTGGTTCTCGTCGCGGTTAGCTGACGGATGAGCACCAACTTTCGCGATAGCAAAATCAGAGAACTTTGATCATAATGACCGTTCGTTTTAGCCTCCATCAACGTGTCCAACGCTGGAAGAGCGGCTTCTGAAGTCAAAAGCTCAGCGTGAGGCACCACTAAGCAGCGTAAAGAAGATCACGACTTTGGAAGAGTTTGTGTTACCCTAATTCAACTTATGAGCTTTCCTTATACCAATGCCTGTTTAGACCAGACTCCTTTTCAAACGACGCTGCTGTGCATGCTTCGCCCAAGGAAGTTTTGTCGCCGACACTCATTCCGGACACGGACATGAAACAGAATGCCACACTTGGCAGCATCTACTACGGCTACGGGTCACTCATTTCTTTTATGAATTACATTGTGTTTACGTTTATGCATCAGAGGCTGCGGTTGCGTTGCGGCTAACAACAGCTCACCTTAGAGGCAGAGGACATCACATGAATTTTTGATTTTCATGTGTATCCCTTCTTTTACCGCACCTGTAAAGGGTTCAACCAACTGGAGATATACAGGGAGAGCCAAAGGTGCAACCCCTCTCCCCCTTCAAAGGGCACCTCTCTCCCGGTAGACTTCGTGCCTAACATAGGCTTGACGCGTGATATAATCCATTCAAATTATTTAAATATTTTCCCTCTTCTACTACTTTGTATGGATGCTGCAGCGAAACTTGAAATATTGGCATTCATTTTGCGCTTCTGACATCTCAAGAACGGTACTTCTTTCAATGCTTCTTTTTTTGAAGATATAGAGTGCGCGCAATCATTTATAGTCTGAGGAGTGGACGGGGCCGCGAAGGTAGATCACCCTACGCTAATCGAAACGCCATTCTCCAGTTAGGCCGCCAACCCCACACGGCCAGCCGCCTGGTACATGAGTCAGACTAGAAAGAAAACGAAAACCATACTTAAATTATGACGTTTCTCTACGCATGTTCAAATCTTGGAGTTCTCATGACGAAGCGTGTTTAGCAGATCGACATGCACACTTGTTTGGCGAACAACTGTTCTATTTTTTTGGTAAAGAGACCCACATATTTTCAGTGCTTTTTCAATCCGGCTCGCATATTATGTCGCACAGAGCAATGAAAGCCCAGCTCACGCTGATACAGTAGACAGGATTGTATAAGGCAACCATACTCTAATCGCAAGTTTTTCCTTATCGCTGCGCGTTAGCGTAAATTCCTGCACATTGGGCTGGATTCAACTCTTGGCTCAGCAAACTATACAGCAAAATAGAGTTGAGAAATTTTGTTGTAAAATTGGACTGACCTCTTCATATTTCTTGAGAACCTTTTAGCCTCCTCTCCAATCTATGTTCATATCTAAATGAAATTTTATCGTGTACCGTGTTGTCGGAATTAGACCGAATGCAACTGGAGGAGTTAATTGCATCAGGTATCTCAGGCGATTCTCGGCCCCGAGCCGCAACGAATAGGAATCGAAGCCGCCTGACAGTTTGGCTCGTTCTCCCGATCTCCGGGCTACTGCTGTTGCTGTTCGGGCCAACCGGAATAGCCCGGACAGCAACAGCAGTGGCCCGGAAAGCAGCAGCAGGGGCCCGAACAGCAACAGGAGCCGACTCGCAGATTGGAAAAACGAGCCGAACTGTCAGGCGGCTGGGGGCCGATAATCGCCTGAGATGGTTGTATGGTGAGCGGGCGGCACATGTTTTGTTCATCTCAAACTTTGAACTGATCGCAAATTCGCAGAATGGGGCTATCTAACACACCTGTTTACGGTACCCTATAACGGGAATTACTTGGTTCCATTGCCTTGTGATCTTAACTTTTTACGTTTCAGGTATGATTCACCACGTAATCGTCGTGAACTTGCCGAGCCACGAATTTCGACTTCCAAAGGCTACCCGGAGATTGACCTTGTAGGCGAGTTGAGGGTCCTAGATTCCGCAGAGGATGTTATGTACTTTGGTGAGTTCCACGACATCCTTGGTGCTGTGGACTAACATAAGGTTTTCAGAAGCATCATTGTATTTTAAGGAGCGAACCGCGGTGCTTTACCTGGGGACGAAATCAGCCGGTCCATAGTCGTTACTCCCAATTCTAAATCTGTGTCATAGCTCAACTCTCGAACACATAAATAAAAAGGGCAGAGTAGGACGAGCGACCGGCTCCCTTACATTCGGTACAAACGTATGACCACAATAGAGCCGTTTGATTGTATGGCCTCTTTGTAGAACTTACTAGGGCGTACCTTACAGTTCCCGAGGGCTTTTATACAACCATGTTTTGATAGTTGTTGATATGGGACACAGCATTCATAGACCGTTTTTCAAATCCTGTAATTCAGAGATTCACAGGATATATCCAAGGTAGGGCATTTTCATAGCTTTGCAAAAGCAAGAAGAGTATCCGAATGGCAATTTTCAAAGCTATCAAAAACACTGTCTCTGGTTGAGCTTAAAACTTCTTATAGGGGTGATATTGGGTGCTGATAATGGATCTGAGACACACTTGTGAATACTGAAAAAGTCCCGTCTGATTTGATTCAAAATGAGGGAAATTTAGCTGGCCAAACGCGACTATTGATGATTTTGAGGATGCTACGCTGAAACCGTCTCGAAACTTTTACATACAGGCCATTTGGGCAGCCTAACACAAGTCTGTGGTTGAATCATCGATTTTTCTTGGATAAAGGTTCGTTACGGTGGGTGACCGGTAGCTCGGTGAGAGTCTCAGATTTGATTGAAAATTTCCCTGTGGGTCTTATTCTGGACGTTGAATACAAATTTGATGACCGTTTTTCGATTCTCGAAATTCTAAGGTAAGTAACGCCAATTAGCAGTAATTATGTTTACCGTAACCAACAGCAACTCTAAGTCTAGCGACAAGTGGACCCTAGGCTCGGGTCCAGTGTCCTAGTTTACCCCCAGTTGAAAGTTTCAAGACTAACCCAAAATTTTTTTCTGAACGCCCCAAAATTCCCTGATTGGGTACCCTTACTTTTTTGTGAAGCAATGAAAATGCCAATTTTTGGAATACCCGGAAGCATTTAAGGAATTACAAGCGTGGGTCGTTTTCACTGTTATAGACCTACATCAACGACAACATGGGTTTTCGAGCCGCTGCGTGGTGGGTAAATCAGTTCCTGGTTAGTGTAGTGAATGGGCGTGGCTGCGGCGGTATATCGTCCTGCGCGATCGCAACGCCGTTGGTCGTTAGTGAAACCGCACGGCCGCCTTGTACATCCGCTAAACAAAATTTGGCGAAAGACTCCTACACGACCTCAAGGGTAGAACCTCTTATTTCTCGATTTTCATCTTAAAACTGAAGTTTCTCATGTTCAGAGAAGAACTCAGGAGAAATGTCGAGCAGATGCGTCTCACCGCTGGTCTACTCTTTACTAATCGCTGCCGTGGTCATATTCTCTTTACTGGTGGCAGTCATGATCCTTCTTCTCATTGGAAGGTCAAACAGTTCGAGGAACAAGATTGTCCGATTCGAAAACTGATTCAATGAAGAAGACACACAGAAATTATATATTTTTATACATATGGTCATTGCGCATGGCGCTCGTCTATTTACAGTTGCATCAATATGTTACAAAGTGATGACTTGATATGTCGGTGTATCACATTGGAACCATAAAGCACAACACAAGAATACATCCAGTGCGATTACGGTAGTTTCTGCACTGTATCATCACATCGTGTAAACTCATAATGCCCGGTATTTATGAGTGTACGCCAAAGCCGGGCTCTTTCTGAGAACTTCACTAGCCAGCAGCGCATCACAGCTAAGTTTCAGCGGCGCTGGAATATGCTTGGGTCCCACGAGACTACACCTGCATGTCTCGTCAGGGTATAGTGAAAAACATGAAAAACGGTGCCATGGTATCCAAACGGGTCGATTCAATGTCAGCGAAACCTAGCGAAGATGCGCTGCTTTCCAATAAACCCATATGAGATTAACTCATCTTCATTAATCCCGACTGAGAAGGGATACCGTCTCGATATTATACGTGTTCTCCCTACTAGGTTACGACACGGGGCTTGATGCAGTTCGCATCAGCTCGTACACTTCCTCCAAGCATGTAGCACCATTAGCATGCAGTTTGGCAAATCCATACCATTACTGTTCCGAAAAGCCGCATATCTCTCTGCTACCGTGTGTGGTAGTTTCAATGAGCTGATGTCCGCGCAGACTTAGATGGGTTATCGATGGGTATAACGCTCATCCCGCTCCAGACAACGGGTGTAAACTGCTATGCCAGATGTTCGCACAGGAAATCTTCACGTGTCAGGTTGAAGAGTGCACTTCGATCCACAGTTGCATCGTCCTCTCCCAGACTGCTGACATATAACTTCGGCTGATAGTGGTACGCAGTGGCGAGTAAGACGTTGATTACAGATTGGTCATACCTGAAATTAAAAAAAACAGAACTTGAATTCTTGGTACGAGCTTTTTCATACCATATCCGATACGGTGTGTTGCTCGAATGCGCGGCTTACTGGGGCGTGGCTCCCGGTTATGAGAGGGCAGCCACGCAGAGATATGGAGCACATTCGATCAACAAGCCATATCCGTCTTCTCAGGATGCAGCGATGCAGTTAACTGACGCCTTCCTACATAAATGAGACGGACGGAAGAACAGAACCTAGAAGGGGATTAGGCGCGCACACAGGCTGACAGGATGAGATTTGAAACTTTGTTGTCATATTTAACGACGCGATAATCACGTAGAGCGGCTATAATTTCGATTTGAAAGGAATGGAACGTTGAATGACAAGGAAATCTTCAAAGGAGGGCGCAATTGTGCATGGCGTATTGTACTTGAAACTGTTCTACAATCGGGTACAGTTTCTCACTCTGGACCGATTCCCTTCCCTCTTATTTCGTTAGGTTTCTTCATAGAACACAATTATAATGTGCTCAACGAACCTGTGACATTGCGCGTATGTTGAATAACGGTCCGAATCGAATGTGCAGTCTAATTGTGACCCGGGTGGTGCCATACAGTATTCTTCCGACGCGCACTGAACCCACCTAAAGTATTGATGAATCCTTCCATGACTTCAAACTGATCATAAAACTGCTGCCGTAGCTCATTTCTTTTTCAGCGCTCAGTGCGAGCTAACTCAGAAGGTTTACCACTTCAAAATGTTGACTGCGTCCTGTGTTCTGACGGCAAATCCATGGTTAGCTTCATAGCATTGTGTCTTTTCCAAGTGTTTCTTGTCAGCAGGGAAATAACTATACACCCCTAAAACACGATTACTGGCCGTTCAAGTCTCTTGAAGTAGTTCTGATAAGTGGGTTAGAGTGCGGCTTGCTATACGAGAGTAGTTCAAAGAGCATTGTAGCGATTTTATGCGAGCTCGAAACTCAGCGTGGTAATATCTGCGTTTTCAAGCCGTGGACCAAGTATAACGTCTTTTCGCAATTCCTCGCATGAGGTTCCTTAAAGGCAGTGTTCACGATAAAAATCGTATTTATGTTTTCCCGCCTATCTTGAAAACGGCCCCATGCTGATTTCAATGATGTCTCTGTAATCGTAGAAGACCTTCTGAGAACGAAGTTATGGTCCCTCAAAAATTGAGCCAAGGAAACATGGTGGACGAGTTGTCCGAGGCTTGTAACTTCCGTCTTTTGCAGCCGATGTATGCGAGCTGACCTGAGTAAAGAGAGAAGTTAAGAATGTAGTGAAGAACGGGGCCATTGATTGGATATCATCGCTCATCTCACGATCTCGAGCATTCATTTGTTCACGTCGGTGGGCGTGTGTTACGCTTTTGGGGTTTGCCTTGCGCTCGAAGTGGCATCTTCAAGCTCTTTTGGAGCTTTTCCTGGCTCGTTTTCATGCGTTCTTTCGACGTCAACGTTACAGTGTGCCCCTCCACTACCCATTCCTAGTGGAAACTGAAACACATTTTTTATCGTGAACACTGCCTTTTAACTAGCTTCCACAATTTGAATTCGTTGGTATCTACATATGTACCTGGATGTGTGGCTGCGAAAATGCTGTGACTAGCCGGCGAATGTAGAAGGTATGCAGACTGAAATGTTTCCTCCCTATAAAAATTTATTGACCCAGTGTTGTTCAGAAATGCTACAACTTACCTTTCCGCATTCTACGGTGCCGAAGATGGTCGTGAAAATGTCGTTCTGACTGGAAGTACATCAGCAACAGCCCACTTTATGTATCAGAGGACACGAAGGAAAACTCAGTTTGACCATCCATACTTTTTTCGACATCGAATCTCATCATAGACCAGATCTAGGCGATCAGAATGCCACCGAATCGAAGTATCCATATACCACACAGCCCCAAATTCTTGGAGTGTCTCCTGAAACACATACGCGTGACTGTTGCTATGAACGCTCATGGCTTTCAAGGTCTTATGACTGAATTATTAGCTCCTCAACTGGATGTCAAATCCCGTGAGCGATAGTATTCATGGAGCAACCAGCAATTCAATTCAAAGGAGCTCATTAGTTGCTTATACTCATAATAACCCTTGAACCATTCTTCCAACGAGTTGAGCATTGGGGAGCCAGCAGCATTCCGGAGTACGAATCTCCATAACAAGGTAATGACATTAAAGGCATCGTTCGCGCTGGAAATCAATTTTCATTTTTCAAGCTCAATTTCATGATTGAGCCCGGTAGACCACACTGGTAAACTTTGGCGCGTCAAAAATGTTGGGCAATGAGGTCAAAACGCGTCAAAGACGAAGATCCGCCACCAAATTTCACCAGTCATCTAGCACTTTTTCCTAGAATGTTGGTGCGACCGTAGGACAACATGAAAAACAGTTACGGCACGAACTCCAGAAGCAGAAAAACTCTGAAAATGACAGTGACGAGGCCTCCAGATGCAGAAAAACCTCAAACAGGATTTTGGCGCGAAATTCAAATTCGTATTTACAATGTGTTCCGATTGAGTTTTCTTTACAAATGAAGGTTTTTCATGGGCCTCTTCGACATTTTCGTTCACTAGAGAGGCCAAGCTACACAAAAACATGAAAAAATATTATACGGTTCTCTGCGCGTACGATGCCTTTAAATGCCGTTCTGAGCGACTGGCTCCATCCCTTAGAGAAATGTCGAGTTCATGACGTAGTTGCTGGGCGGATTTTTCTCCTACATATCTTCATGGACTAGAGCTGACAGGACGACATTGACTTGAACGCTGTTGGAGGTTTGTCCATAGCAGATAAACTAGGATCAGTTGGTCAGTGATTCAGAACTAGGATCAGTTAATGTTCAGAATTCTATAATCATAACGACGATCTAGAGTTGGTCTACAGAACAATTGAGGCTCTGACAGACTTCAGTCTGCTCTGATGGTTATACTCAATCAGATATCCATTCACAGACGAAATCTCTAGATTTGCCCGCTCCTCACACTTCTATAGGCTGTATTCATGGAACGGTGTGAGACTTCAAGTAAGGTTCAGAGTTTACCCGATGAGTTCTTGAAGTTCGTGTTCCTGCGCACAAGGCGGGCTGACTGGAGCAAGTGGTACACGACCGGTAGACAAGGATAAATAGAGGTGTTCCGCAAATATGAATATGTAAACCCCTATCACCCTGTGTTGTCTATGATGATACACAAGATTGAGAGACTTTTTGTATCTTTTTGGGTAACGCAGCGACAGAGGTGCCGCTGACTATGAACACGGTTGAGTCTCCCTAAGGAAGGGGAAGTGGTGGATATACTCTACCATTCCCCTTAAACCCAAGATTAGATATGTAGTTCATGGATTCTGCTCCACTGCCAGTTATTTCTCCACAGATCAATGACGCTTGCCTCTGACATTTGTTGCAATTCAAAATGAACAGACCGCTATAACAAGAGGCTTCCACCTGAACTCTGCCAGATTTCGGACATAACGTGGATAGTCATCGAATCGAAAATTACGGACTTCCACAAAACATTTCTCCTGAAATGTTATGAATAGTTTAAGCATAAATATTAGGTTGGACCCCAGTCCACCTTTTCTACCACGAAGCCGAAAGGGCTGTGGTAGATTAGCTGAACCAGTGCGTTGCGCTTAGCTAACGGTACCATGAGCTCTGCGAGTGAGGTGTCATTCATTCCGAGGTTGTAGACAATGAGTTTACGCTTCGGCCAAAGTTTTCGTAGGTTCGCCAGCTGCAACAGAATTGTATCAAATGTGAATTTGCTAGAATACCTATAGCCAAGATCGAAGGGATTGAATGTGTGCAGATTGCGACATAAAATGTTATAGAAGTCATCATTAGTCAGCCACGACGAGTTACTTCACGTCAAAACATCTTCTAAAATTGCTTCACCTTGGTGCTCAGGTACCTTTTTTAATCTACTCCACATCTCCTCTGGGCTCGTCAACCTCGACCGAAGTTGGTGTAAAAGCGTTCTTACATTGAGTTATCGAGCGCACCTTACGTTCACACTCCTACGCTCCTCCTTAGTTCCCCCACCCTAAATCTCGACTATCCTCCTAGTCAGATCTCATATCAGACTTCTAAACTTCAGACCCCTCACCCGATCATAAATCGCATCACTCTGCTGGTAGGGGCCGAATGTGTGATAGAAACGCGTAATCAACTTACTAGGGTGAGCCCTTCCATGTGGTGATTTCCGGACCATGCTGCAACGAATGCAGGCTCAGGATGACTGTTGTATTCCAAATCCAGATATGTCTCCGGGAGAAGGCCTGAAAGTGTTTGCTTGAAGTTCTGATCTCTGACTACAGGCGATGTTCTTGAGGTGGTCTAAAGCGCTATATCGGATGTGGAGAGCTCGGTGAAGAATGAATAACCGTGACTGGACAAAACTCCGGCTAGTGACAGCTCGCTCTCGGTGTTTGTGACGTTGTATGACTCTCAACTATGTGCAAAGGTGCGTGGGGTCAAAGCTCGGCCACGCCACCGAAAATGATAAAAGCCTGGAACGTGCAGTGTTTTGTCTTTTGCCGAAGTGTCTTCCAACCACGGCATCTTGCTCTTCTAATTTCCAAGTTTCGCGATATAAATAAACCCAGACTTCTTCGTAAAACTTCAAATATCATATATCTAATTCAAGATTTTTCTCACGGTTGTTTTGAACATGGTAATAAAATAACTAAGCGAAGAATTAAAAAAAGCTCATCAGAATGTCTGAGGAGAAGACAATGTGAAAAAATTTGTTACAAAAACCAACACAGGGCTACATGTAATACACGAGGTGCGGCAAACGCTGCAAAAAAGTTCAGAGTACATTTAAAGGGTTCCACCTAGCTTGTGTAGGTAGGGAGCGTTGCTGCAGTTGAATCGTACACCTCGCATGGATGGTTCTGCTGGTAAATGATAACAGAAATTGTAGTCAAATCCGTCAAACCTACACAGACAATGGAGGTCAACCACAGCTTCTGTGAAGACTGCCTGAAAAAAACATAGAATACAAAACATTTCTGGAATTCAAAAGCAGTGCTCACGATAGGAAACCGTAATATATTTTCCGATGTTTTTGAGTAGGTAAGCCAACTAAGTCGAGATTACTAGGGAACAATCCCCACAGAAGACACAAGTACCGGATAGTAACCGTTCAAAGAAATCTTTAAATAAATTGTGGTGAGCGCGAAGCGCTCACCAGATTTGGCTTTGATTCGCCATCGCGCAACCCCCTGATCTCAGTGTCAGGGTCCAGAGTGAACGTAGGAAGTCCGTTCTTTTTGTATTTAATATACTTTAGAAAGTTGAATAACTGTTAAAAAAATGGTCTGGAATGGTTACCTGAGATTCGAGAAAATTTGTCAAAACCACGTGATTTTGGTCGAAAAAAAGGTTCATCTCCTTTTTTTTTCAGTTGGCGTACATGATCTTGTTGGAACACTTATCGTTGAGCTAGAAAGCTCATTTTTGGCCAGAAAGTTTGTTATGATTGCCGCTAGCTCCTGACAAAATTTCAAGTTGGTAGCTCAATTTTTGCGGGACCTCAAAATTGAGGGTCAAGTAAGACAAAAACACGTTAACATGTTATTATAAACCATCCGACGTTTACTCATTCGTAAAAATGAACTAATGAAATAAACACTGTCACTGATAGGCATTTGTTTAGGATTGAACGCTTCAATCAATACGGCGGGATCTTGGATGTATTTTTTAGAACGCCGCACGGTGTGAATCAGAAGAAATCCACAGAACGTCTTAGATAGTGTGCGGAACCCCATTAGGGGTGCGCAAGACGCTGTAGAAAATGTGTGGGACCCAAATAACAGTGCGTCGGACGCCGTAGAAAGTGTGTGGGACCCAAATGGGAGTGCGTCGGACGCCGTAGAAAGTGTGTGGGACCCAAATGAGAGTGCGTAGGACGCCGTAGAAAGTGTGTGGGACCCAGATGAGAGTGCGTAGGACGCCGTAGAAAATGCGTGGAACCCAAATGAGAGTGCGTCGGACGCCGTAGAAAATGCGTGGAACCCAAATGAGAGTGCGTCGGACGCCGTAGAAAGTGTGTGGGACCCAAATGAGAGTGCGTAGGACGCCGTAGAAAGTGTGTGGGACCCAGATGAGTTCGTAGGACGCCGTAGAAAATGTGTTGGACCCAAATAACAGTGCGTCGGACGCCGTAAAAAGTGTGTGGGACCCAAATTAGAGTGCGTCGGACGCCGTAGAAAGTGTGTGGGACCCAAACGAGAGTGCGTAGGACGCCGTAGAAAATGTGTGGGACCCAAATAACAGTGCGTCGGACGCCGTAGAAAGTGTGCGGGACCCAAATGGGTGTGCGCAGTACGCCGTAGAAAGTGTGTGCGACCCAAATGAAAGTACGTTGGACGCCATAAAAACTGAGGTGACCAAGTGGAAGTGAGCAAGACGCCGTAGAAAGTTTGCGGGATCCAAATACAAGCACGCCCATGCCGATCATTTTTTCCGCAGGGCTACCGTAACCATTCTTGAACAAAACATGATAACGAACGATAACACACGCTCATAACATGCGGGGTATAAAAGGGGAGAGGAGCGGTATGCAGTCATTCACACACCGCTCTCTTCGAGAAGCCACTGGGAAGTGGCTGTGGAGGTCGAAATTGTGCAAAGATGATTGTTGGCTATTACGATGTGCTCATATCCAGGCTGACACTTGGAAAATTTCCGAAGGAGGGTTACGGTAGCCTTGCGGAAAAAATGATCGGCATGAGCGTGCTTGTGACCCAAATGGGTGTGCGCAGAACGCCGTAGAAAGTGTGCAGGACATCAGTGCGAGCGTGCAGGACGTCATAGAAGGGGGTGGGGAGGGCAGGGCATCAGTGGGTTTGCTTTGAATTACCACCACCAGGCATAAACCATGTTAGAAAGGAAACCTTCAGGAAAAATAAATGAAATTCCTGAAAGTTTAGGTTCCTGGCAGAAGTAAAGATTTGGCATGGCCGTTTTTTTGAAATTTTAGAAATATACTCAGTTAAAAGGGGGAGGTGAAGAAAAATGAAAAAAGTTTTGAAATATTCCTGAGAACGATTTGGCGTAGAACAATTTGATTTTTAGGAAATGTAATGAAATAGTTGAAAGTATGATTTGGCAGTCGAGTTTGAACCAACTATTTACAAGAGTTGTGCGAAACGAGAGATCGCATTGTATGAGCTTATCCGTAGAACATATCAAAGCAAAATCACTCGTGATAAGGTAAGCAGTAAAAGCTCGTTTGTGAGCTGGAATGCCGCGATCTTCACGTATTAAGTGAAGTAAAATCAAGTGTTTGTTCCATATCACGCGTGATTTTGCTTTGATATGTTCTACGGATAAGCTCATACAATGCGATCTCTTGTTTTGCACAACTCTTGTAAATAGTTGGTTCAAACTCGACTGCCAAATCATACTTTCAACTATTTCATTACATTTCCTAAAAATCAAATTATTCTACGCCAAATCGTTCTCAGGAATATTTCAAAACTTTTTCCATTTTTCTTCACCTCCCCCTTTTAACTGAGTATATTTCTAAAATTTCAAAAAAACGGCCATGCCAAATCTTTACTTCTGCCAGGAACCTAAACTTTCAGGAATTCAGTTATGCTTCTCAGTCAGTAGCCAGTAGCGTGGCTGGCATCGGTATTCTCACAGGAGGCAACGAATCCGCATTTGTTGTTAGAGTGGCATCTTGATATCTAGAAATTTCGTTTCCGTTGAAGGTCTATACGAAAGAGTCGTCGAAAATCGCTCACTTCTGGAGCTTCGTCATTTCCGTACGGAAGCTTTTTCGAGAAATCCAGGAAGTGAGGAACTTAATTTTTTCGCACCCTCTACCAATCCAAATCGAATAAAGAATTGACGGAAATTCTTATATTACAAACTGTCTTGATTCTTAGGCGAGCGGCCTCATATAACCCTCATATTCTTTTTCCAAGCTCACCTTAGTGTGAATGTTAATAAATAAAAAAAAACAAATGTTGGTTACGAAACCTCAAGCCATATGAGAAAAGAAAAATCTATGAAAAATAGATTTCATTCTAAAAACAAATTTGTATGAATGCAAGCTGATTACCTTTTCCTGTTGAGACGTCATGTAAAAAACGAAGAGGGTAGCGAAAATCGCGAGTGCGAAAAGCCATGCCAATACTCCTTTGAATCTTGCTCGTGATGGTTTCATAGTCACTTTCTAGGTACCTGAAAAGGTACTGCGGTTACGATTGCTGGACGGGTAGGGTGGCACTCAACCATAGATATTAAAAGTTGCCATCACTCGCTAGAGCCTCGTTGATGAATCCGGTGTCAGCTATCCTCTCAAGCTCTTTTGATTGTAATCAGATCAATCAAATGTTGTTGCGAGCAGGTGAACAGCACGGTAGGTGTATACTAAAGGCAGTGTGCACGGTAACTGACCGTATTCTGATTCTTGAAATTTTTGAGTCTGCGAATTCTCTAAGTAGAGAGTATCGGAAGAAAGTCGCCACAAAACTCTGAAATTATGAATCGAAAGGGTTCAAAAAAAACTTCGAAAATAGTTAATTACTTTCATTTAGTGTGTTTCGCGCATTGCGGACTTTCAAAATGAGTTCTGTCTTTGACAAACATGTCTTTCAAAAACTGCGAGCCACGACAACAATAAGATTAAGGAGCTGGGATTGAGTATGTAGAAGTTCGAAGAGCCAGAAAGAGTTCTCATGGTCGTGGATGGTCCCCGTTACCATGACCACGCGGCATAGGAGGAAATAAACGCAGACAAAGGTTCCGAGGGGGCGATCCTCCAGCTTATCCGGTAGATGATGGGTTCTTGAGGATTTTCCATCCGACTTACTAGGGAATGACAACTAGCGAAAAAAGCGATTTTCCACGAATTTTATACCAGTTAGTGTACTTCCGATAAAATTTGCAGTTCCATGCTACTAGCTGCTGAAGAATTTCCTGAAACCAGACATGACGGTTTGCTCATTTGCGCACTAAGGTAAGGCTTCTCGTATCGGGCAGCTTTTAGAACATTAAAGAAATTATTTTTGGTTCAAAACTTTTCTCGATATTTGTTTGGGGTGCTGAATGCAAGTTTAAGGTACCTTGGCCGGCTATCGGTAACTCACGACACCGGGGTAAAATTTCGGGACGAAATCCTATCTTCGATGACTTCCAATACGCTACCATAAACTTGCATCGGAACGTTTCTGTATATGTTACTTGAAAAAAAAAAGGAAAATCCTAACGCGCCCCATGGGAGAGTGGCGTTCGGAGCGGTTGCGTGGCGTGTTGAGCGCCGCGTGACTCTTTCGAAACTTTAGACCTAGAAATCTGTTTTTCCTTATGTTTTCCCGTCCCAGCGACTTCGATTGGGTGCTCATCTGTCTCGTCCAAGTTTTTCAATTGATGTTCTTCATATTCTTTCTCTTATCTGACAACATACCTTCATACTACTGGTTTCCTTATCTGCTCTGTGAACAATAATCATCGGTGTGTAATTTTGAAATTTCTTGTGTAGTATCTCATGACTGCCTTAAAATACGTAATGAATTATTATTATTATTATTATTATTATTATTATTATTATTATTATTATTATTATTATTATTAATATTATTATTATTATTATTATTATTATTATTATTATTATTATTATTATTATTATTATTATTATTATTATTATTATTATTATTATTATTATTATTATTATTATTAATATTATTATTATTATTACTTTTTGACATATCCTATCAGATATCATCACTGCCCTGCAATTGTCTAATCTCTCAAGCTTTATTCAGAAGCTCTCTCTTGACTGGTGTGCTTCTTTAAGGGTGTTTGAGATCCTCAAGAGACTCATTTCTAACATCAGATTTTTTTCGCTGGCGCGGCCATAGGAGCAACACATGCAAGAGGTGGTCTTCTAACTAATACTCTGTGCAAACATTTCGCTTTCTCTACTGTATCTACTGTAGTCGAAATTTCACCGTAGTACATTTTTCTGCAAGAGAAAAACGTGTTCCTATAAGACGAACCCTTTCTCGCACCCCTCTAGCAATCGTAGCAGCACCCATTGTGTAGCAGAAGTACGTGATTTGATGGGCATATCAATAAAAAATGAACGTTGTGATATCGTATAGATCTGCGAATGTACGAATTCATAAAACGGTTTGCGTTGGGTGAGTGTTGATGGTGGGTTGTTGTAGACTCAAAGGCATTGTACGCACAGAAAACCGTATATTACTCTTCGATGTTTTCGTGTCATGTACAAGGTTTTGGAACGTATTATTCTCAAGCGACTTATCAAACATCGTGAAGGACCAGAGATGAGCAAGCCGGTTTTCCACCTGGAAGATCGACCATCGACCAAGTGTTCGTCATGAGAAGGGTATTTGAATAGGGGCAGCGGTATTGTAAGCCATTACAGCTTGATTCTTTGGACTTTCAAGCCGCGTTTGACTCTCCTAATCGTGATGGATTGCTCAACGCTCTGCGAGCAGATCGAGTCCCGGAAAAGTATGTTCGACTAATCGAGAACATGAACAAAGGAACAACAGCAGCAGTTTGTACACCTGTCGGACTTAAGTCAGCTTTCATGGTGAAAACAGGAGTAAGGCAAGAAGCTGCAGCAGGACCTCTTCTTTTCAACTTCGCCGTTGATGACGTCATGCGTAGAATTGCTGAACACTTTTGTGCAGGCGTGATCCTACCGCCATCAGGACGCTCTCTTGGAGTACCCTGACGACATCGTGGTATTGGCTGAAAACATCACAAAACTGCAAAGGATTGTGGACCTCGTTTCGAAGTAAGCCACAGCCTATAGACTTCGTCTTCGTCCTGACACATGCCAGCTACTGTGGGTCTCTCTGAAGTCTTCAACGGGAGTCTGTGTGGACGGACAACATATCGAACTGGTGGGTGATTTGTGTTACTTTGGCTGTTTACTGAAGAACGATGGTAGTCATGCAGCGGACATTCGACAACAATGTGCAAAAGCTACGTCTGCATCCAATTTTCTAATCAAGTGTTTGTGGTCTACATCCATCGTAAAGGAAGTCAATTTGCGCGTCTACCTATCTGCTATTCGCCCTATCATGATGTACGGATCGGAGACGTGGGCAGCACCGAAGACGCAGATGGAAAGGTTGGATTGCACGGAGAGCAAGCTGTTGAACGTTTGCTTGGATATTTCTGGCCGCGGATGTGCCATAATGGGGATCTTCGCTAGGAAATCAGCGAGGTACATAACTTTTGACACGAGGGAGGTGCGAGCATCTCCCAACGCAGCCATGAAAAATCGACTTCAACTGCTCGGGCTTATTTTAGGAAGAACGCCGGATCGTCTCGTACAACACGCTATAAGAATGCTTGCAAATCCTGTCCTGAAACGGCCACCTGGACGTAGGCGAAAAATCTGGACAGATGTAGTTATAGAGGATTTGATGTTACTCGGCATCGAAAGTCAGTCAAGGCGCGATTTTTTGTCCTGCAAAAAATGAAGTAGTAACAGTTGGATGAATGTGTTCAGATTCTGACTGAAGACGTGAAAAATGGACACGGGTGTCTACTAGGAAGGGTGAAAATGCGTAATGACCGCGTCAGGCGGAAGCCAAACCATTATGTAAAGTAAGTCATGTTTTTGTGTAGCATGGCCTTTCTAGTGAACGGGAATGTCGAAAGGGTCTAGGAAAGACTTTCATTTGTAACGAAAAGTCAGTCTGAACTCACTATAAAATTGAATTCGAATTCCGCGCCAAACTCCTTTTTGAAATTTTCGTGCATTTGTAGACCTCGTCACTGTCAATTTCGAAGTTTTTCTACATGTAAAGTTTGTGCCGTAACTGTTTTTCATGTTGTTTAGCGGTTGCATCGTCATATGAAAATTGGTAGATGAATGATGAGAACTGGTGGCTAACCCTCATTTCTAACTCCTTCCAGTCTCATAACTCTACGTTTTTAACGCGCCGAAGTTTACCGGTGTGGTCTACCGGACTCACTTATGAAATTGAGCTTGAAAAATGGAAAATGGTTTCCGGCGCGAACGATGTCTTCAAGGTCGCACAGAGGGTGTCGTACTTTCTGAAATCCCACCGCACCCTGTAGTGAACTTTGTACTCGTATGAAATGTCGAAAAGTTGTAGGACTAGAGCCGGTTGTCATAGAAATCAATTATTAAGTTTATCTACAGGAACCGACTGAAATCAAATAGCTGTATATGTTCACCGCGAATGGTGAAAGAATTATCACATTTGATTCAACAAGTTTGTAGGGAAGATTTGGTGCATCAAAGCGTGGTAATGAAGGACTTTAATACAACGGAAGAATGTTAATTGAGTAGGATAGATCCATGATAGTTTCAGTGTGGAAATGCATCAACCCGGATATCGTCGTGTCATACATTGCTTGCTGACTTACACGAAGCGAATGTGATCTTGTGGAAAAAACCGAAAAGAGAGTTTATGTAGAAGGCACACACGCAGAATAGGTCCATGATAGTTTCAGTGTGGAAATTCATCAACCCGGATATCGTCGTGTCTACATACACTGCTTGCTGACTTACACGAAGCGAACGAGATCTTCTGGAAAAAACTGAAAAGAGAGTTCATGTAAAGGGCACACACGCAGTCAAAAAGCTCACCTTTTCGACATCGGGTCGAAAACAAGTAAACTTGGTACCGTTAGGGCGATAAATCACACAGAAAATCCCTAGATGTCAAGTTCGATGAAGCTCCTCGATAAATGGTGGCCCCCTCTTTTTCCAGTTTGCTAACGTAGTACTTCATCTGGTAGCGGTATGCGTTGGCCAGCAGAAGGCTGATCGCAGACTGATCGTACCTGGAATTCGATAAATAAAAGCTTACGTAAACGATTCCGACGGTTAACAAGAGCTCCATTAGTGACTAACATCGGTGATACCTACCGCCTTGTCCAACCCCCCTCCCCCAATTTAATCATGGGTTAAAAATGTTGTAGAGTGGGGAGGAACAAAGGAAGGCAAGTAAAGATGAGTATGAGGATGAGGATGAGATGGAGTCAAATGTGAGGGCAAAAGTGAGGGTGAGGGTGAGAGAGACTGATGGTAAGGGTGAGGGTAAGGATGAGACCCCAGTCAGACTTGGTCGAAAAAACCGACTGAGACCGGGGCGGAAAAACCGACTCCAGTTGCATTGACCCTGCCCGTGTGTGGGAGTAGAATACCAGTATCGACTGGATGGATTGCAAACGCAAGCAGACGGTGGCAGACGGACTCATTGGTCTGGTTTTATGCACCCAACTGTCAGTATTTCCGCGCGTAACCACCGGGCGGGACTAAGTCGATGGACCATCTCAGACAAGGGCCTGAGGGTGAGGGTGAAGGTGAAGGTGAGGGTGAGGATGAGGATGAGGATGAGGATGAGGATGAGGATGAGGATGAGGATGAGGATGAGGATGAGGATGAGGATGAGGATGAGGATGAGGATAAGGATAAGGGTGAGGATGAGGATGAGGATAAGGATGAGGATGAGGATGAGGATGAGGAAGAGGATAAGGATGAGGATGAGGATAAGGATAAGGATGAGGATGAGGATGAGGATGAGGATGAGGATGAGGACGAGGATGAGGATGAGGATGAGGATGAGATGAGGATGAGGATGAGGATGAG
This sequence comes from Aplectana chamaeleonis, assembly GCA_029168955.1. Lineage (NCBI taxonomy): Eukaryota > Metazoa > Nematoda > Chromadorea > Rhabditida > Cosmocercidae > Aplectana > Aplectana chamaeleonis. The sequence continues at coordinate 24,282 of JAPDOI010001850.1, read as the reverse complement.
GATGAGGATGAGGATGAGGATGAGGATGAGGATGAGGATGAGGATGAGGATGAGGATGAGGATGAGCATGAGGGTGTGGGTGAAGGTGAGGGTGAGGTTGGGATAGAGAGTCGAATGGAGAGGAGGGAGTGGTGAGGTCAATAATAACTCCTCATCTTTTGGAAAACAGACTATGATCCCTCACTTTGCCCTTGCACTTATGAATTTCATCAAATACCTGTGGCATTCAGCGTAGGTATAGTAGCTATCGGAGCCGAAATTGCAGTAAAGCTGCGACCCAGGTGGTGCCATACAATCCTTCTCCAGGGCGCAATGAACCAGCCTGAACGTAATGGTATTGTATATGATAGCACTAATTTGACCTCTTACCATAAATAGCCCCGCTCCTTCATTTGTGAGGTGACTAACCTTGATGTTAATTTCAAAGGTGATAACCTACCACTTCAAAATGTTGACTGCATCCTGTGTCCTGACGACAAATCCAATGGTGGCTCCAATGCATTTCGTCGACTTCATGTACTGCAATTCGACGGGAAAATATTTATACAGTCCTGAAAGCGTTAATTAACTGTTTGAAACTCTCAGATAGATTTCTTTAAGTCCATATTTCCTCTGAACATTTGTCCTTCTCTACCGCTCAGAAACTTCCAGGGATATGCCTGTGGTGAGATCAGATCTTAAATCACGATTGCCCGATGATGTAAGCCGTCACGCAGATCGACGTCACGTTCGTTTCGTGACGTCCTCTCAGACAGCGCTTCAAAAACTACTACTCGCACAGTTACATACCTGGGTGGGTTGTTGCATAAATGCTATGATCGTTTGGTAGGTGCAGAAGATATCCAGACTAAAAATTGCCTAGTTGAGCGAGGTGAGATTCAGTATGACTCCGAAATGTGGTTTGCAGCCAGCCCCGGCTTGCACTCGTGACTAAAATCAGAGCCACCGCCCGGCTGCCATAGTTCCACATTACGGTTGTGTGGGCTGGTGAGCATCGAGGGTACCTTTCCACATTCGGTGGCGTTAAATGATGTCTCAAAAATATCTTCTCGGCTGGAAACAAGTTTTAATTCACAACTGCAACTGAGATGTTCAAATCTACCCGATACTCACTCTACCCATCCAAGCTTTTTCCGGCAACGAATTTCGTCATAGACGAGATCTAGGCGATCTGACATCCAGCGTATAGAAGAGTCCATCCACCATACGGCTCCGTGTCCCTGCAGTGCCTCCTGCAATATTCATGTTGACCGTCCAATCGTAGGCTGGTCGCACAATGATTGAAATATACTATTGGTGAACCAACGCGCACTATGTACTTATCCTGGGGCTAAATTCATTCACGAAAACCCCGAGTTTCCAGCGGCTTCTCTATTTTCTTGAGACTTCGTCTTGCTCCGGGACGAAGTGCGCTCTTCCTTTCTGTGCTGCGAGCCTTCCATCGCTATATTGAAAGCCCTATATTGTGATGGCGTTTAGATCGAACCCACACCGCGGGTGTGGCTAAGGAGCAGTTCGGCTGGCACACGCGACGCGCACGACAGGAAAGCGCTGGGCGCGAGCATCGTACTTGAGGCTCGCTAACCGAGGGCCGTCAAAAAAGGTGTTTTTTCTCTATTTTAGCCGTTCCACTTCATCATTTTTTTGCATTTTGTTCATGCTGTCGGCTTAGAAATCAATATCGTCATCTCCAATTCCGCTCCGAAAAGCAAACTAAAAACCCTAAAAAAACCTATATAAAAAGTGTCAAATCTACTGAAACGAGGGTATGAGAAGCATTAAGCCTAAAAAAGTTCAATGAACAAAATGCAAAATTTACAAAGGGTGACGGTTAAAATGGAAAAACAAATACTTTTCTGAGGGCCCTTGGTTAACGCGCCCCAAGAACGACGCACGCGCGCAGCGTTTTTGCCATTCTCTGTTTTCCGAATATCACTACAGGCATGTGGATCGAATCCAGACCGCGGGTAAGGCTAGGGAGCAGCCGAACTGCTCCCTAGCCACACCCGCGGTCTGGATTCGATCCACATGCCTGTAGTGATATTCGGAAAACAGAGAATAGCAGTGGTTTATACGTCACAAGTCACGAGTCTATAGCGGAACGAAAGCCGCCTCACGACTCCCTAACAATCAAATCGTAGCAATCAAGTAGGAATTCAACATCATCCGTTTCTCTTATACTTTCAGTCCGAAGTGGGTTCTTCAAATTACACATTTGCCTTCTATCCTGTGTTAGCAGAAGATACATAGATGAAGCCACTATAAGGCAGTCTTTTTCGAACCGTGGTCTATAATTATTGTTGATCTAGAACAACTTGTAGAAATAACCTTACAGATTTAGATTTTTGAACTGTCCCTATCGTAGCGGAACTCTAGTCCGTAGTTGCCGACAACCACTGATGGAGCACACAGTTGCAGTTAGACAATGGCAGTGCCCGGATATCGCGAATAGCCGTCTCAGCAGGTTGCGGCGTGGAGCGAAAGAAATAACAACGGGTATCCGCAGCTTCGGACGGTGACGTGACGTTCTTGCGACTCCATTTTTAAAATGCTCTGAATCCAATGCGTCATTGGTCCCGCAGCGCACGTTAAAGGAAGCCGAGAGTTCCGAAACCTCGCGCTGCATCTGCTCGACATCGCGCCAATTGACTCCTCGTTACAATAGCCACTCTCGCCTTCTCCTGCCTTTGCGAGTGGTCGTCGGTCCATCGTCTCCCATTGAGCCGTGGCCCTTGCTTAGTATCTCCCTACTTGCGCTGGTCACACCCATTATAGCTGAGGGCCTGGGCAAGGTCTGTCTCAACGTTTAAGATGCGGGTGTGTATTTTATATATTGCTCTTCATCGCTAAAACGGGAGTTACCGTGATTTTATACACCAGTGGTGTACAAAATGTGCTGTGTACAAAGTATGTTGTAGCGTCGAGTGCATTTGATATCGACCAGCCAGAGTATTGATTGAAACCGCGAAGCTCGGAATTGCATTGAACTGGGCAAGCTTCATACCGAGGCTGGATATGACGTCACTCCACCAAAGTTGTTGGTAATGGCTGCAGGGCCACGCTCAGCATGTTACCATGTACCACCTAGGTTAGGTTCGGTATCCTAAACCGCGTGTCAGCCTTCGGCGGGCTGAGAAACTTGTACATAAGCCTTCTGATAATACCCTTAGCGCGGTCATGGGACGCACACTCATATACCCATGCTACTAGGCCGTAGCCTTGGGAGAGAGTTCCACGAGTAATCAAGGCATGGTCGTACATGAAGCCGATTTCAAGAGGTTTCAGGCTAGCCCACGTTCTCGCCTCACGTTATAAACACACTGTGCGCTTTCCAACATTCGTGAAAAGTCGAAAAGACAAACCGCTATCACAAGAGGCTTCCATCTGTACTCCGTCAGGCGTCTCACATAATGTGGATAGCTATTAAATTGGAATATGCGCACTTCCACTGAACACTTCTGCTGGAAATTCACAAGATTTACTGTATTAACTGGATTTTTCCATAATCGCAAAATGGTAAATTATGGAGCATTGACGCCCGATGCCTAACAACTTGGTGCTAGGATCGGAGAACCATTACGACTAATCCACAACACCTTTAGGTCTGCTAGAGTCGCATTATTCAGTCCAATATCATATACAATAAGCTTGCGTTTCGGCCAGAGTTTTCGTATAGTTGCCAGCTGCAACAATGTTTAACAAGCAACATATTTCTGAAAGCACATCATGTACCCGATTCCGACCGTCTAGACGGCCGGATAACGGGCGGAAGTTGAGCAAGCCTTAGCTACACAAATCATTTTACCAGAGTTAGTCCTTCCTTATAATGATTTTCGGACCACGCCGTAACGAATACAGGTTCTGGAAAGGCGTCTTCTTTCACATCCAGGTACTTCGCAGGGAGAAGGCCTGGAAGCACAGTTCGCCGTATTTTTTTTCTGGTGACAGTCCACATGGTAGTTTGTGAGCATGATCTTCAAACAAACCCACGATTGCCCCAAGCGTCTACGGGAAGATTCCAAATAACTTTTTGGAAATCGAATGTGGCCCATTTATACCATTTGTTAAGTTACTGATCGGCCCTTCAAAAGATACGCAACGATTTGGAGCACACACACACTGACAGCGGGGCGTAGATGCGTCATAGATAGGAAATTTCGAAATCTATGCAACTGTTCAATGCATTGGCACTACCTCTCGGGCACTGGTCTGCATACACGTTCCACAAGCAATCAAACTTTTTCGGTGCTCGGCTCTGACTGCACCTTGGTGTCCTAAGCCAAGGGTTTGAACTTGTTTCTGCCCGTTGATGATTTTGGTTTCTAGGCTTTCCCGAGTTTATAGCGTTCAAGAGTTCTTCTGCCCAGTTAGGCTTCACTAAAAACCGTTCACCTAATCTATTCAGATGCAGAGCGTTGCTGCAGTTGAAACGTAGGCCATGCAGAGATGAATTTGACGGGAAACTATAGCAGAAATCATAGGCAACTCCGTTTAATTCGCACTGACATTGAGGAAGGACAACCGATGCAACTTCTTGGAAAACAGTCTGAAAAAAATCGATGCGTTCACGTTAAGCAAACGTAGGGCCGAGGCTTTGTAGACAGATAATCCTGGTAAGAATGTGGACTTTGACATCAGTTTATAAAAAGTTTCAGCAGAAAGTAGAACTTGTCATATTTAAATAAACTAGCTACCTGTCCTTGTTGGGAGGATATTTTGTAGACAATGAAGGCAGAAGCAAAAAGTGCGAGTAAGAAGAGCCACATCGATACCCCTTTAGGTTTCGTATGCAGAAGTGACATGGGCGATTTCGAAATGGCTAGAATGATGTTATGGTTACGACCACATAAATCACGGGCCACAAAGCGAGGCTCTCAGATAGCCACCGCACAATTTTCCACGACACATACTCGGGTTCCCGAATTTTCGGATCCCAATTTAATGAAAACATCGTGGGCTCATACGCTCTAACGTTGATGAACCCTCTGGTTTTGGATGGACTTCTGCGACGTTTCCATTCGTCTCCGGCCGTCTTCAGATGACAGAATTTGTATACATTGTTTGAGAGGAGAGGATGTTGGAGAATTATTCGAAGGGAGTGAGCGAGTGGGCATCCCTCGGAAAAAGATGTACAAACATCGGGAATTCGATCGCCTAGTATAGTTTTGCGCCTTAAGCTTCTAGCTCCACTCTATTTGTCTTTCTATTGCCAAATATTCTCTAAAAATCAGACGCTTTTGACGCTATTATTGAAAGACGAAGATCTCTCTGAACATAATTGCATGTAAATACAGAAAAGCTGTTGTCTTGGGTATGGAGTAAAATTGGACGAGTTATGCTCGCGCGGTTGAAATAGCGAATAATAAAGACACACCTTTAGGATAGCGAAGCCGATGAACTCTTGCAGCCTTTACACGTTCACTACTTTGGAAACATCGAAAACCGGTCAAAGTGACCGGATTCGTTCATTGGGGGGGGGTGAGTTGTCAAAGCTCATGGGAGGGGTTGCCGAAATTTTTCGACATTGGCGAAATTTAGTAGTTTTGACTCGTTTTTGAAACTACCAACGGCTTTGGCGTTCCTGGTCCATGCGTCAAACTTGAAAACGAAAACCATAGTTGTCTCGCCTTTTCCGAGCGCGTCTGCTGCTTGAAAAAAATCATCAACCTGGGATAGCCTCTAGGTGTGGCATTTTGCACGACGATTCAAACCTGATAATTCGGAGAAAATACATGTTTTTGTTGATGAGGATGCTAGCAAAGAGAGAAAAGAGTAAAGAATAGAAAGGAGCATGGGATAGGGATTCGGAGATTTCAAAACACGTTAAAAAAAGTACGCAAGTGGAGTTGTCTGCAGCAACTCGGGAAGAGGAGTACGAGTGACCACAAAGTGACACTTTTTTGCGAGCGGACGACAGTAAAGCTTTGTCAACTGACCGAGACGTTTCACCAGTCAGTTGATAAAGTTCGGTAATGAAAACAGCGATCGGTGGTGGAAAACAGCGCGGTGACCATCTGAGCAGATTTCTTTCACGAAAGCAAGCATCACAAATGAACAACAAAAATATCAGAACGCGGAGTAAGTGAGCAGCGTTAGTCGCCATCTGGATTCGGTCATCCCAATCGCTTGTAACTTGTCGTAATTCGAGTTGTGAAAAAAAGGACAGTATTTGCATCTCGACGGAGTGCAGAAGGTTTGACCGAGGTCCGTGTTCAAAAAGATAGCGGTTTAGTCACCCAGATGACGTCGAGACCTTAAAGTGCACAGAGAAGTCTTGTCATGATAGGGTCATAAACGATGAGCCATTACGTGGCACATAAGCCTAAGTGTCACAAAAAACCCATGGTTCCCTACCGTCCCTTATATTATACTTGCCACCCGCTTTTAGAACACATGATCAACGTTAAGGGATCTCAAGAGAAGAGACACGAGGGATAAAAAAAGCGAATTCTGAAACGTTACGAACCAATGCCTACCGACGTCATCCATTCGGCTCCGAGATCGTGTCGGCAAGTGACGAGAACATCTAGGGTAGACCAGCATGTCCAGATCTGAATTTTCAAACAAAAAGCGGAACACTATATGGAGTACCCACTCATCATTCCCTAACAGCATCATTGTTGTGAATTGATGATTGTTTACTCAGGGTCCGACGTCATACTGACGTCAGTTTCTTGAGGAAGTGAATGGTGGAGTAACAACGAAGATAATACGACTTGAACTAAATATTCTGGCATCCCGTGTACTGTAACAACGATGGAATCACAACAATATCACAATCGAAAATTGACAACCCGTTGTACCCAACCTGGAACTCACTGTATTAATCAATATGCATCCTAACTGTATTAGGATTGCGAAATCCTGCCCTCTTGCTTACACGACTGAACCCTATAAAATCACTATTTTATACACAGACAGGATTACGATAAGGAATGTAGAAGGAGATCTCAATTACGAAGGAGATCTCAAATTGGTCTAAGCTTTGGGACATCCCGATTAACCTGTTGAAGACCTTCGTTGTTCACATGGGAAGAGGTGTAGCATTACAGTATCGTTACGAAAATATTATCCTACGCATGCAAAACGAAGCTAAAGACTTGGGAGTCATAGTTTATGACCGCTTAGACTTTCTTCGCATGTAAATGAAGTGATTCGCAAAGCACCAAACACGGTTTTCCTCTTATTCAGAAACATTCATAGCAACGATAGTATCATTTTTATCAGCTTTATAGAACATACGTTCTTCCCCAACTTGAATATTGCAGTCAAGTGTGGAGTACACAAAACAAAAAGCTTCAAACCAAACTTGAGAAAGTCCAACAGACGTTCACTCGAATTCTGATGTATAGGGTTGCTCCAGATCCTGGGTATCCTCGAACCTTACCTAACTATTCAACTAGACTCAGGATTCTCAAACTGAGTAGCCTTCTAAGTCGGAGAATCGTCCACGATTTGGTTTTCTGCTTCCGTGTATTACGTATGGAATGTCGACTTAGGGCAAGCAATTATTGGGTGTTCAGACCCAGTCGAGGACGTTCTGGTGGGTTTACACTTCATTGCGCATCGATAAGAAGGGTCCAGCGATCAAAAATTTCCGATTCTTTCTTTTATCGTGGCGCCAGGTGGTTAGAAAAGTTGCCGAATGACGTATTAAGTGCTCCTAACGTCGCAACATTCCGTAACAGATTGAAACAGTTAAATCTACTTACACTGCTGAACATTCAGGATTTTTGATGAGTTGATTTACTATGTTTTTCCGTATGGTTCATAAATGGACACTCTGTTAATGGAAGTTTGCTGGATACTGTGCAAGGTTTTTTTTCTGGACATATCGGCTCTATGATATGCTTGATTGACTTGACGAACGCTTCTCTGATTCGATTCCTTTATTATATAGATGCTCTCGGCGACGTATTCAACTGTGTAAATCATCAGTCTAGCTCCCTTTTTAATTCTTGTAAGGTCTTCGTTGTTCAAGCTCCGAGCCATGAGTTTGCCCATTCTCTCTATACATCGTTCGTGAAACTCTTACAATATATTGAGCTAGAATGCGGTAATAAAGGATCCAGTCGAGCATAGAATACCTTCAACCCGACAACCAGCCCCTACATAACAATACCTTCTGGAACTCCATATAAAGAATTATTGCCCAGATACCTATCAGTGGTGGGAGGACACATCGTCCTAGGAATACGCGTGGGTAGGGCCTACAAATGTAATGACTCGTATATAATAGATCACGATGGTTTTTCAATTTGAAACTCATTTTAATTGAATCAAGAACTGCTTCATTACAGTCTTCCTGCATATCCATTCTAGCTCTCGAAATTCAATTTACCCAGATTCAACTCAGAATGGCTCAGTCCATAACAACTAATGACCGTGATATTTTTGCTCTACGTACTTTCCTGATGATACACTCTTGATTCGTGGCCCTGTTTATTAGCTCCAAATTGCAATTGTTGACTAACTGCCGTGTGTATTTCATTACTGTAATTGTTTTGACCTGCCTACGGCGGGTAATTGTATTCTGTGCGCGTCGGCAACGACGTATTATAATAAATAATAATAAATAGTAAATAAATTCCTTGAAATTAGCGAGATATAGGCGACTACCACAGACCCGACTCCCTTCGCCCATCACCACAAGCCCGAGACCCTGCCAGATTTTCGAACTCGATAGCGGCTCGATGGATGGATGAATTCTCAACAAATCGTCGTTCTTCAGTCCATTGCCAGACTGTCTCCTTATCCTGGCTCTCTCTCGAGCGACGCATGCGAATGAAGAGGAATGCAGGCCTGAGACAACTCGTCCAACAATTTCCCACCTTCAAAACATAGACACCTTCAAGGAGCCATAACTCTGCTCATAGGAAGTCTTGGACGATTTCAGAGATTTCACTGTGATCATCGTGTGACTCTCTCCAAGCTAAGCATAAAAACAAAAAAAAACAATTTTTTGGGTGTCCTGTGCCTTTAACGTTGCTTGTTTGTCGAGCAAGTGGGCGTTTGATCTATCACGGCTTCCATACCACCAGCGGATTCGCCCGGTCCGCAAGAGTGGTAGAATATCTGCACGTGATTATCATCGATTACGCATGAAAACACAAGACCAATCACGAGTAATACCAGTCAGTTGGCACCATATACAATAGGTCGTCAAACCTGGGTCAAAAATTTGGGTCATCCAACCTGCCGATCCCAGACCCGCTTAAGGTACCAGGACCACAGATTTGCATAAGTCTTGCCTACAAGTACGCCACGAATCGACGGAAGTGCACACTTTTATGTCTCCAAGTGCGTACATGTATCCGGGAAAAAAATCGTAAAGTAAAACAATCTTGAGTCGACTATGTGATATGATTTTTCAAAGAACAGGATGTTTTCAACTGTTTTCCCCCAGTTTTTCGATTGAATGATTCGGATGAATGCCTTCTGTGAGCCTCATATGAGCATATGTGATTCCGAAAAGTGTTCCCCATAAAATTTTAATAAATATTCGAGTCCAAGATTGGTTTTTTCGAAAATCCTCTGCTTCATTAGAATCGTCGTGAAGAAAAGATGTGAACTAGTGAATCGGCGCTCGTAGTGGGATGGAATGTGGGACTCATAATGCAGCGAATGCTTTGTACAGTTATGATATCATCGTCATCAGCCCAATCACTGAATTGCGTCCGCTTGGCTTCCTCAGCGTACGCGGTAGTTCATTGCAGGTGCCATCAACGGTCACTAGTGACTGCGGCGTCGCAAGAACAGGAGACCTTTTCAGCACGGATTGCACTAGAATTTATGAGGCAGCCCTACATCTTATACCAAATGTTCAGACGTATAGTTAGGTCAGTGGATGCTTCTTCAAGAAAAGATATTCAAATCCTACCCGCGGCTATCGTGGCGGTCGCGTGCGACGGACTACTGATCGATTCAGGTCGAAGGAAGAGCGCAGCTGATCAGCCTACCACACCGCCAGCCGCCGGGGAGATTCAACTCGCCCGCGCCAGACGCGGGTGAGATTTAAATGTTTTCTCTCGAAGAAGCAAGCCAAGTGCCAAATCATATAAAGTGTGCCCGAATGAGAGTGGCGGCCCATGCGAACGGCGTGCTTAGCAGGCGGCCGTCCCATGCGCCGCTCTCGGAGTAGTGTTGGATTCGAACGGCGGCCATCCCTCTCCCCTGCTGCAGAGCAGATTGATCGGCGCAGTGTTTGCTGCCAGCCAGTGCTATCCCCGTTCGTAGTCGATGGCTGTGGTGGGCGTTTCGCATGCTCGTACAAGAGTGGCGAACGCGACGGCCGCCTGCCAAGTACGCCGGCCGCATGGGCCTCCATTCTCATTCGGAGACACTTTATACAAGCATTTGATTGATTTTCTCGAAAAATATTTAAACATTAAGAACTTCCTCACAGCGTTCGTGTATGACCGTGAAATCAAGGTCTATGGGTGTCTTGTTATTGATAACAATATGTCATTGCTGATAAGTGGTGTGTGGGTAAGTTTTATTTTATTTTGTAACTTTTCATGGGAGGAAGATGTGGTCTAATCGCCAGCACAAGTCGGAAGTCAGTTCACATATTGCACTATACGGGTGGTCTGCGCAGTGATTGAATTCGCACCGAGCCCTTCCTTGATGTGGCGAAACGGTGGTTATTACCCCCGGGTCCGACACTCGTCCTGGATGAAATGTCAGTCCCGAGGGCTCAAACCATCAGACATCCCTGAGATCTTATAACCGACTGTACTTATTACCCCAGTAAGCTGTAAACTGCATTAAGCATATAATGACGGTAATACCACAAACCATGTATTGACAACCCAGTGCCACAAACTACGACTTTCCAGGGCTAATGAATACTCTTTCCGAGTGTGGTATAGATATTACGAAATACAAGTTTATAATTTGGCAGCGGCACACAACTCTCACGGAAGTTCAGAAGTTTCTCCGCCCAGAGTTTGTCATAAATATGACCCGAAATCTTGATATCTCTATCACCGGTGAGGCTGCTTCCCTATTCCCTAGATTGTTAAGAGTTTCAGCCCCCTAAATCTGAATAAAGACGGTGTGTGAATGTAACACACCGCTCTTCGATTCTTTTATACCCTAGCCTTTATAAATTGGGTATTAACAGTTTTGTTTACCGAGAGAATTTTGTGCCGTTGGCAATTTATAATCGTCTTTACGAAATAAATGGAAACCTCTTGCATACACGTCCGGACCTAAACATTAAGATCAGTTTATGCTAAAATTATATGGAGAACCTGAGACTAATAATGATGAAGAAGAAAAGAAATATTAAAGAGGAAGAAATTGCAACTGGAGAACATATCATGAAAATTAGTCCATTTATGGCCTGTTACCTGTTTATCGAATATGCACTTCACAAGCCAACTGTATTATAGGCGATGTAATAGTCCCGCAACAAAAGCCGTAAGCACGCTCGCGCCGCTTGCATCGGACTGACCCAGACGACGTCATCTGATTGATCAATCCCCGCCTTGCCGCGACCGAGAGCGGTCGGTTCTCATATTTACCTGTGTCATTTTTCTTCGCGCTGTGCCGTCCTGCATTTCGGGGCATTAGGCCTTTGGAACATTACCACATTTCCGTTAATACAGGTCGACTTCTCTGTGAACAGGTCTTGGCCATATTCCTGGTTATCCATCGTAGTAGTGTTCTTTCGTGTATGCAAGGGGCTACCATAGTATGGGGTGGCAGACGTTTGGGCCGATGGGGCGACGCAGAGGAGGAAGCCAGTGCGGCGCTCGTCCGTCCGCCGCTGTCACGGGTATTTGAATCGAGCAGGTTGGTGGAAAATCGAAGCATACTGTTTTGGTGCGGAAGGAGGGATTGCGTCTATTATTAGTGAGATTTGCAAATGGGAACAGGGGTGTGCGGAAATCTTTCGAAACCGAAAAAAGGTTTGGTTAAAAAATTTGTAGAATGCTTCGCTACACTATGCTACGGTGCGAAACTACAGTTTGCCAATAATTTTTGGTTTTTTTGCAGAATATAAACCCCGAAAAAAATCGAGACTATTCATCGGAAAATGGTCGCACTCTGAATGGCCTATCTACAACAAAAAATTTGGCTTCGGAGCGAAAATCTTCATTTTTCCATTACGAGTTCTCGAATTTTTTCTGCGCATCCCTGGATGGAAACACTTGAGGAAGAATATGCATACGATCACATCCGATTTACTCATATCAGACAATGTTGGTGCATGAAACTTGGAGCAACCTTCGAACATTGTCAAAACTGTTTGATAGATTATGGAAGTTGAGGTGAACACATGGCTCTGGATACTTGCCCTTCCACTGGTTTACTCACAAAAACTTACTAAAGAAGAAAATGCGGAGATCAAATCAAACTGTGGTGACGATTTTCTACGTAAGTACCCATTATTACAATTCTCTGTAAAATACTACAGCTTTCGAATAAGAAAGATCCCCCTTAGAGAGACCACAGCGGTAAAAAAACAACACTATTGCCAAACATAAATAAATGCGAGAAGCCAAATAAGGTGAATTCACACAACGGATCTATAATGAAATGTTTCTTAGTGTGGCTGTCCGGAATGTTGTGAATACTTCACTTTTCGTGATGCAGAATCGGAAACGTTTTCTAGAAAGTGTTCAAGATCAACTTCACCTCCAAACTAACTCATGAGAGTTCTGGAACCCTACACAGAAGCGTGTCTAGGTAGAAGGCGGAGACTGCGATTGGGACTAAAATATTGTTTCCTTGCTTTCGTTAACACAATAAAATGGGTTTTGGGTGCGCCAGAAGACGCATTTTGATATGGGAGGGGCCCGAGGGCGCATGGCGCTCACACTTTCTCGCGGACGAGTCCTTTTTGAATCGCGATGCGTTTTTATAGGAGATTCCTGGAATTATTACCCACCCTAATTTGATTTTATCTCTACCTGATGATTACTATTTCTCGTATTCGTTTTCCTTATCCACGGGAGGTGTCCAAGAGAAGGCGCGCCATGCGATTTGGGTCCCTTCCCACATGGGGATGCCTCTTTTTCCTCTCCCTCGCACAATCACTTGAATGCTAACTCACCACAATGTCACAGATTTGAGAAACTTTTTTATAGGCGATGACCCATACAAGTCCTTTGGAGGCAGAAAAATTGAGACAAACGAGTATCCCTGGATCGCCCACCTCATTGTCAACGGTGTGTCTGTGCATTTATGTTTGGCTCACGTGATGCTGTGCTGCCAATTTTATAATTTATCCGTAACAAAGGGGTCTCCCAAGCAAAAGTGGTTCGGTTTGCGTTACAAACGTTTCAACAAAAAGGGAACAATAGGAAAGTGGAATGAGGAGAGTGTACAAAAAATGAACAATATTCTCCAAAAACTCTTTTCTTTGTCGAAACTTCCAAACAGCGGAAACAAACCGTTGCGGTTCTCTATGAGGAAGCGATATATACATATTTTATCGGCACTCACATAATCAAAGTCCTTTATGGAGCCAAAAGCGCGTCCTCATAGAGAACCGCAACGGTTTGTTTCCGCTGTTTAGAAGTTTCGACAAAGAAAAGAGTTTTTAGAGAATATTGTTCATTTTTTGTACACTCTCCTCATTCCACTTTCCTATTGTTCCCTTTTTGTTGAAACGTTTTTAACGCGAACCAAACCACTCTTGCTTGGGAGACCCCTTTTTACAGAATTGTTCACTTTTTCTTGATATTACGCAGTAATATCCCATGCAAGAATTTCGAACAAAAACCTCTTCATCTCCCCGTTAGATCAGTCCTCTTTCTGTGGTCACAAGAATCAATGACCCAAACTGTTATAAAACTATCTCAGAAAAATCACCCGATGTAGCTGACAAGATCGATGTTCACATGATAATATTAGCTAAGAAATGAATGATATCCATTATATCGTTCCACATAATTCATTCATATTGATCGCGTCAGCCACAGCTGGCTACACCGGGTGTTATTTGCTACCTTCATGTTTTTCATACGTATCGAGCTGGTCGGCCACGGTGATTTTCTGAACTAACTCTGACAAGGGTCTTAGGCCCCGGTGATAGTTGGTCGCTCAGACGTAGCCAGCCCGGTCGATAATCATAAAAGCCTGCTGGCCTACAGCCGGATGCAGAATCTTCCCGCAGTTCTTCGACTTCGGATGAAACTAACTCAAAACCTGCACAGTCAGAAACTACCTTCCATTCCATTTGGACACTTTCACATTAGTGGAACAAAGCAGTTTTCCATACTCATTATTTCGTTTCCTCCGCCCCATTCCTTCACAGAACAGCCGCTTCGATTCCATGAATTTGATATGAAAAAGCTCTGCTGAGCTGCGAATGGAGTTAGCTCTACCAATTTGTTTTTGAATTTAGATGCTGATAAGCAAGTACCATTTATTGCAGAAAAAACCAGTAGGCTGGTGAAGAAGAATGAGGGAACACTCAAAATGGGGTTGTGTGAATAGCCTGAAGCCCCATTCATAGCTAGTCGCTTTGACTAGTCGCGGCACGGCCAACAGTTACAAATCCGTCGAGTCAACAGATCTTGCACTGCGTCTGCCCGAGCGATTTCAGATCGCGGCAGTATTGATGATCGCTTCGACTTGAAGTCGAAACGACCAGCTATGAATGAGGCTTAAGCGCGTTACGAAACTGAAAAGCAGCCTGGCGACATGACCTATGTATGATCTAGTTCCGCAATCGCGTTCAGTTCGCAAAGTCTCATTATCATAATCGTAGAAGCGAAGCGGTTGATTTGAGAATGATTCTAGTTGATTTTTTTCAAAAACAACCGCGTCGCTTCCACGATTGTGATAATGAGGACTGAACGCGATTGCGGAACTGAACTAAACATAATATCTCAAGCTTTCTGCACGCTATGCTTGTCATGAGCACACTTTAAAAAAAGTTTTGCAAGGTGTTCCCAGACTCCTTCGCAAATTCCGATGCATCCAGCACACTATCTCAGACGGCTAGCGCAAAGCTCAAGACTCTTGCTCATTCTTTTGGGTAACCTGCACAATTTTCCGGATGACCAGCAACGGGTACCGAGCACCTACCCACTCTCCGGGTTTCCACGACGTCCCGATGACGTCAGCAGAAGCCCGAAGCACTTTTCACGACGTCCCGATGACGTCATCAGAAGCCCGAAGCACTTTTCACGACGTTCCGATGACGTGATCAGAAGCCCGAAGCACTTCACGACGTCCCGATGACGTCATCAGAAGCCCGAAGCACATTTCACGAAGTCCCGATGACGTCATCAGAAGCCAGATGCACTTTTCACGACGTCCCGATGACGCCATCAGAACCCAGATGCACTTATCACGACGTTTCGATGACGTGATCAGAAGCCAGATGCACTTTTCACGACGTCCCGATGACGTCATCAGAAGCCCGAAGCACTTTTCACGACGTCCCGATGACGTCATCAGAAGCCAGATGCACTTTTCACGACGTCCCGATGACGTCATCAGAACCCAGATGCACTTATCACGACGTCCCAATGACGTCATCAGAAGCCAGATGCACTTTTCACGACATCCCGATGACGTCATCAGAAGCCCGAAGCACTTTTCACGACGTCCCGATGACGTCATCAGAAGCCCGAAGCACTTTTCACGACGTCCCGATGACGTCATCAGAAGCCAGATGCACTTTTCACGACGTACCGATGACGCCATCAGAACCCAGATGCACTTATCACGGCGTCCCGATGACGTCATCAGAAGCCCGAAGCACTTTTCACGACATCCCGATGACGTCATCAGAAGCCAGATGCACTTTTCACGACGTTCCGATGACGTCATCAGAAGCCCGAAGCACTTTTCACGACGTCCCGATGACGTCATCAGAAGCCAGATGCACTTTTCACGACGTCCCGATGACGTCATCAGAACCCAGATGCACTTATCACGACGTCCCGATGACGTCATCAGAAGCCAGATGCACTTTTCACGACATCCCGATGACGTCATCAGAAGCCCGAAGAACTTTTGGCGATGTCCCAAAGACGTCATCAGAAGCCCGAAGCACTTTTGGGACTATCATAGACGGGGGGCACCCACGATTCCCTCATGGAAGTTAATGGAGATCCTGATAAAGTATGTTTGATGCTGCTATCAATCATTGTTGCTGATGAAGTTCTGTAGAAATACTTCGATTGATAGCGTTACAGATCGGTCGTTCATTTCATTTCTAACTTGAATCTTGAGTGCCCCCCCCCGTCTAGGATAGTCCCGCACTTTTCAAGACGTCCCGATGGCGTCATCGAAAGCCCGAAGCACTTTTCGCGATGTCCCGTTGACGTCATCAGGAGCCCGAAGCACTTCTGACGACGTCCCGATGACGTCAACAGAATCCCGAAGCACTTTTCACGACGTGCCGATGACGTCATCGGAAGCCCGAAGTACTTTTCACGACGTCCCGATGACGTCATCAGAAGCCCGAAGCACTTTTCGCGATGTCCAGATGACGTCATCAGAATCCTGAAGCATTTTTCACGATCTCCCGATGGCGTCATCAGGAGCCCGAAGCACTTTTCACGATGTCTCGATGACGTCATCTGGAGCCCGAAGCACTTCTGACGACGTCCTGATGACGTCATCAGAAGCCCGAAGCACTTTTCGCGATGTCCAGATGACGTCATCAGAATCCCGAAGCATTTTTCACGATGTCCCGATGACGTCATCTGGAGCCCGAAGCACTACTGACGACGTCCAGATGACGTCATCAGAATCCCGAAGCATTTTTCACGATGTCCAGATGACGTCATCAGAATCCCGAAGCACTTTTCACGATGTCCAGATGACGTCATCAGAATTCGGAAGCACTTTTCACGACGTCCTGATGACGTCATCAGGAGCCCGAAGCACTTTTCGCGACGTCCCGATGACGTCATCAGAAGCCCGAAGAACTTTTGGCGATGTCCCAAAGACGTCATCAGAAGCCCGAAGCACTTTTGGGACTATCATAGACGGGGGGCACCCACGATTCCCTCATGGAAGTTAATGGAGATCCTGATAAAGTATGTTTGATGCTGCTATCAATCATTGTTGCTGATGAAGTTCTGTAGAAATACTTCGATTGATAGCGTTACAGATCGGTCGTTCATTTCATTTCTAACTTGAATCTTGAGTGCCCCCCCCCCGTCTAGGATAGTCCCGCACTTTTCAAGACGTCCCGATGGCGTCATCGAAAGCCCGAAGCACTTTTCGCCGTGCCCCGATGACGTCATCAGGAGCCAGAAGCCCTTTTGACGACGTCCCGATGACGTCAACAGAATCCCGAAGCACTTTTCACGACGTGCCGATGACGTCATCGGAAGCCCGAAGTACTTTTCACGACGTCCCGATGACGTCATCAGAAGCCCGAAGCACTTTTCGCGATGTCCAGATGACGTCATCAGAATCCTGAAGCATTTTTCACGATCTCCCGATGGCGTCATCAGGAGCCCGAAGCACTTTTCACGATGTCTCGATGACGTCATCTGGAGCCCGAAGCACTTCTGACGACGTCCTGATGACGTCATCAGAAGCCCGAAGCACTTTTCGCGATGTCCCGATGACGTCATCAGAAGCCCGAAGCACTTTTCGCGATGTCCCGATGACGTCATCTGGAGCCCGAAGCACTTCTGACGACGTCCTGATGACGTCATCAGAATCCCGAAGCATTTTTCACGATGTCCGGATGACGTCATCAGAATCCCGAAGCACTTTTCACGATGTCCAGATGACGTCATCAGAATTTAGAAGCACTTTTCACGACGTCCTGATGACGTCATCAGGAGCCCGAAGCACTTTTCGCGACGTCCAGATGACGTCATCAGAATCCCGAAGCACTTTTCACGATGTCCAGATGACGTCATCAGAATCCCGAAGCACTTTTCACGATGTCCAGATGACGTCATCAGAATTCAGAAGCACTTTTCACGACGTCCTGATGACGTCATCAGAAGGCCGAACCACTTTTCGCGATGTCCCGATGGCGTCATCAGAAGCCCGAAGCACTTTTCGCGACGTCCAGATGACGTCATCAGAATCCCGAAGCATTTTTCACGATGTCCAGATGACGTCATCAGAATCCCGAAGCACTTTTCACGACGTCCAGATGACGTCATCAGAATTCAGAAGCACTTTTCACGACGTCCTGATGACGTCATCAGGAGCCCGAAGCACTTTTTTCGATGTCCCGATGACGTTATCAGAATCCCGAAGCACTTTTCACGATGTCCAGATGACGTCATCAGAATTTAGAAGCATTTTTCACGATGTCCAGATGACGTCATCAGAATCCCGAAGCACTTTTCACGACGTCCAGATGACGTCATCAGAATTCAGAAGCACTTTTCACGACGTCCTGATGACGTCATCAGGAGCCCGAAGCACTTTTTTCGATGTCCCGATGACGTTATCAGAATCCCGAAGCACTTTTCACGATGTCCAGATGACGTCATCAGAATTCAGAAGCACTTTTCACGACGTCCTGATGACGTCATCAGAAGCCCGAAGCACTTTTCGCGATGTCCCGATGGCGTCATCAGAAGCCCGAAGCACTTTTCGCGACGTCCAGATGACGTCATCAGAATCCCGAAGCATTTTTCACGATGTCCAGATGACGTCATCAGAATCCCGAAGCACTTTTCACGACGTCCAGATGACGTCATCAGAATTCAGAAGCATTCACGACGTCCTGATGACGTCATCAGGAGCCCGAAGCACTTTTTTCGAAGTCCCGATGATGTCATCAGAAGCCCGAAGCACTTTTCACGACGTCCCGGTGACGCCATCAGAATCCCCACTCGCCTACAAATCGATCACTTACCAGCCTACGTACCCCCTACCAACTTACCTGTCTGCCAAGTTGATTGCCATTGGCAGTGGCTATTAGCAGTGAGGACTGAAAAGCGTGACGGCCTACGGCCCACGGCCTACGGCCCACGGCCTACGGCCCACGGCCTACGGCTCACGGCCTACGGCGCACATCATGAAATTTTCTTAAGCTTTCGGGCTCACAACTTTGTTATTTGTGAACCGATTTTGTTGAAAATCGGACTGCAGGTTTATTCTGGACCCCTTCGCTTATATCCAGAAGGAAATCTTCAGAAAGCTTGTTTCAAAGATTCTATAAACTATTTTATAAAATTCTAAGTGATCACAAGGCCTAGGCAAAACCAAACCTCTCCAGCCGCTTCGCGGCTGGAGCGATAACCTATCAATCTAGAGTTCTGAGAGCAGGTGAACAATTTTCAACCCGTCGGGTTTTCTTCATGCCTCTGCCAATGCCTACCGAGGCCGACATCGCACTCGCCGGTTATCTCAATAGATATAAGCCTGCTTTATACATATACCTTCTCTGAATCGGCCACATCTGGTGAAGACGACTTTAGTCGTGATACGTGAAAACAGGAATTATATGTCGCAACGCGTGCTGCTTGTCTGCACCGCATGTGCTTTGTCCATTCTGGAGCATCACTCGTCACGGAGCGTGAGCAGCTGCTAATTAGTCAGTATACGCTAGACAACTTACGTGGCGCTCCTAGTTTGACTCTTCCACGGGAATTGGTGTATAGTAATTTTCAATGCTCCCAACATCGTGGGTTCTGCAGCTTCTGGCCACAATCCCAGATAATTTAACGCCTCACAAGTACACAATTGATAACTCCATCATCTTACAAAACGAAACTCATTTCGCTAATGGTAATGAATGCAGAAAACATTAGATCAACATATTCGTGCACAGACAACATACTTGAGTTTTTCCATTGCTCCGAAATTTGTAACCAGAAGTAGACGCTAGTAGACGCTGTTAGATCTCCTTTTCAAAGTGGGGTTGGGACCTAGTATCATACCTAACAATCACGTCGTAAAGGGGCTCTGAACAAACTTCGGTCGGCCTTAAACAGTCTTGAGTTCGCCTGAATCTAGCCTTTCGATATCCTGTCCTTCCTTCTTGCATTTTTACCGCTTTGGATGGATGTTGTGTAAACTGGGCCTCGTGCGTTCACGCATCATGTAGTCAAATTTAGGGTGTTTCTTCGACGCAGTTGACTGCAGTCCTTTCGACTCAGTCGATTTTGAAACCGATTGAATACTGTACAAGCTGCTGACCCATTGTTCTGATGTTACTTCATAACGGAAAAATCTTTTATGCGTCACAGCCATCGGCCTCCTCAGTTGAAGATGTTATCGCTATAAATAGTGTCGCGAACTCCCCAACTTGAGCATATTCTATCTGATTTCTCATCGTTTCCTATGTTATTTTTGTACAGCAGACCTGGTCATTTAACGATTTGTCGCGTCGGTTACAGCGTATTTATATAAATATAAATAAATAAATCCTCCGTGGAACTCAAATAGAATCTTCATTGTGAACTCTGTCTGTAAATACGATAGAAGTTTGGAATTACAGCCAACTTAACTTTATCGTGAACAACGCAACTAGTTTAGTTTAGTTTATTACGTCACATGAGGCGAACGTCGTAGAACAAACACAAAAAAGCGTCAGGAATACACATAATCTGAATGAGGGTGCGATATAACCGAGTACAATACTAAAAAAGTACACGCTACGGCTTCAATAGCAGTGCAGCAAATTTGTGCCTCTAAAGCCCCCGTCAGACTTGGTCGAAAAACCTGAGTCCGACGGAGTCCGAATGAGTCCGCGGCGGAAAAACCGTCTTCGACCGTCTGCAACCGACTGAGTCCGGTTGCCCCCAGCGCCACCCAGTTCCTCCGCGGAACCCGCAATCGATAGTCAGCGGCAGCAGTAGGTGGGCCAGAGCGCAGACGACGAGAGTCGGGATACAAAGGGACTCGGCAGTTCGCAGTCAGTCGAAGAAACTGCACCCAAATCACGTGAGAAACTCCTATATCGACCGGGTGAAGTGAGGATGATTTCGGTTGGAACGCAGCGGGACTCAGTGGGACTCAGTCGGTGCATTGGCCCTGCCCTTGTACGCATGAGAACCATCAGTATCGACCGGGGCGATTGCGGTCGCAAGAAAACGGTGGCAGTCGGTTTCAGTGAGTTGATTTTTTTGCACCCGTCCCCCACGAATTCGGTGCGGATTGACCCGGTGGGACTCAGTAGATGCACCGACTCTGACGGGGCCTAACTGAAAGTACGAGAGAGATCTGGAATTACCACCAACTCCCGCTCAGCAGTTGGCTTAAAAAGGACATGTGTCACACATCAAGTCGAGGGAGAAAGTCTTCAATTTTTTATTACCTGTCTTAGATACCTTGGGCCCACGTTGATTGTTGACGCGGTAGAACTCCTTTAGAGAAGCGAGGGAAGTCTAAACTTGGTCACCACGCGCCGTTGTCGTAGCACTAGGCTGTCAGGCCAGCCGAGATCGATAATCGAGACACATCGATTTGCTTCGAGAATGCTCGGCGTTCAGTAGTCGCGGTGAAGCGACGTGGAGTCTTCAAAGATCGTACGAAAGTCACGACATGATTTGTAGCTAAGTGATCCCTAGGGTTTCTGACCGCAACTGTCTCTAATGAGAGAATGAATATTGTAAACTTGAAAACCTATTGCAGAGGTTGCTCAATACAGTTTCAGGATCTTCCGGATGCAGCGGTGTGCTGATATCTCCTCGACATGTTCTAAGTGCTGCCCATTGTGTAATAATCGGCGATTCTTTATCATTTTTTCGAACCTGTGAAGAATCGGGGAGAAGGTTTCATTTTGTTATCAACCTTTTCAAACGGTATCGAGATTGTATTGTTCCAGAAACCTGCGTCGTCTCAAAGGGGAAGCCAATGAAATAGATATTCTTATTGGTAGCCAATGTGATGATATTTTTAATTGCGCCTCAGAGAGGACGACGGTGAAGAAGGTAGGCCAATGCTCTGTTTCGCTATCGATTTAGGCAGTAAAATGAACAGCTGATGTCTACATAGGTTTTCAGATGTTCTATCATGAAACGTACGACGAATGCAATAGAGAGAATGATATCGCAGTGTTTGAACTGGAAAATCCTGTGCAGAATAACGTGTCGATTCCCATATGCATGCCGCAGAAGGAAATCTTCATCTCCAATAAGCTGAAGGCAGCAGGGGCTGGCGATATGGAGCGTAGGTGGTATAAAACTATGACGCAGCCGTAGTGGACTACAAGATCGAGCCTCAGCGGGTGCGTGCGTTTGCGCCGCGGGCTCACTTCTACTACATATAACCTGTGATAGGACAAATACTTTTGTCTCGGTGCTAAATTCCGGCCCACAATTGAGAACCACGGCTGTTGCATCACGCGACACGATGATAATCATGCTGGGACCTCTCAGTCTCGGCACGACTCACCTTTCTCCCAGCGCGATTATCATCGGGTCTCGTGATGCAACAGCTGTAGCCCGCAACTGCGGGCCGGAATTTGGCTGCGAGAACGACACTATCTTATCTCCGCTGCCGTCATTGACTATTCCTCGTAATCTTCGGCTCTTAATTATTTATCCTATTGCAGAGTATATAGCGCTAGTGAGCACGCATCGCGACCGCACCGGGCAGGCTTACTACGGCGTGCTCAGCCCACTACGGCGTTGTCAGAGTTTATCTAGCCAGTTATGTAATTTATGACAGCTCAGCTCTGGTTAAAGACAGTGGTCGCGCTCAAATATGCTTGTCGTCTTTTTCTCTCTAAATCCTTTTCTGGGTCTCGAGAAGTAGGACTTATAAGGAAAAATCGCGAAAAAATCACTGTTTTGGGCCAAGTTTGAAGCCTGAACTTTCTTGTCTTTTGATGGTGGACGAGCCCACTCCACATGATCGGCATCGATGATTTCTTATATCAAGAACATCAGCTGGCTTAAAATTGAATTTCAATCAATGAACCTTGAGATTTATGTACACATCTAGTCAAAAAGATTGACTTGAGTGCTTTCTTTCATTGCTCAACTGTTTTTGTTTGGTAAATTTGCATTTATTTCTTCCTCCGATTTTTGGTGAATTTTGACGGCTCGGCATGAGACTGCGATCTCTTCGGTCGGCGCTGTGCACGTGTGCACGAAATGACTACTTCGCTTCTAGAAACTCTAATTCTAGCCCGTTTTTCACCGCGCTACCTTCACAGTTTTTCAGCTGCTTTTGATCTAATCTAATCTTTGTAGTTTTTTTTTTTCGATAACGTTTCTCATCGTGACCACTGCCTTTAACCGTCACTTAATTTTGAGTTTCTCTTTGTGATTCATCAAAAATATTTTGCAGCGTACTCGGAATATCCCTCACCTTATCATCACGTGATTGATGTTGACTTTTTACTTGCTCACTACAGAAAACTAATTATAGCCTCGGCTCCCAGAGGAGTGGGCCTCTGTCATGTAGGTTGATTAGGTCACCGTTATTTCAAATACAGGGAGTCTATTGCATTCTTCCTTTAGGGCGACAGTGGTGGACCATTATTTCAGTCTGACGGTGAGAACAAGAGCACTCTACTAGGAGTACTGTCGATGGGATTCTCATGTGATGCCAGTAAGCTTTCTAAACTCCGTTCTTCGCTAACCAACATAATGGTAGGAGCAGAGGTTCTGCCAGTTTTGAGTAGGCTCGGTAGTATCTATGCAGAACGGTAGTGAAAGTTAGTCCTAGAGCAAACTCGGACAAAATCTGGCTGAATGCTTGCTTGATTACGGGTGGCTAGCATTCTTAGCGAGATGCATGGGGCGTGTTCTAAACCAGACACGGCGTTAGGCGGGGATCATACTTCCCGCGACCGACGGCGGGGACAGCGCACATCAAGTGTGTCGATTTTCGGTCGATACTTATGGTAAACATTGCGTCGCGCGTTCGTTGCTGGAAGTATGATTCCGGCCTTAGGCGGCGTTCAGAACTTTTGCGTGGCGACGCGATGGCACATGTCAATGCGACGCGAAAATCCCGCCGCGCAGGTATTCGGGTGTGAACGCTGCAAGAGCGCTGGGCGACTACGCGCAATTGCGTACGTACGCAATTTCTCGCAAACAAGCGATGGAATTTATTTGTGGCAACAACAACAGGGCGAGTGTGGGGCAGTGGCAAGAGACGCCGCTATCACGCACACGGTCGAGTGGTCGATCCTCGCCCAAGGTCAACCGAGCCTTCTATCCTTCCGTGGTCGGTAAATTGGTACCAGAGTTGTCTGGGAGGATAAATACACTAACTTCAACATCGGCTGGCCCCCGCAAGTAATTGTGTAGATCCTACACATTCAAAACGCCTCTGAATGGAAGTCGATTGTGTGGATTTATTTCCTGAGGGTTGATATACGCCGAGAGATTTAACTTTTATAAAAACAGTTTCTCGTGTTCGTTTTAGTGC
>JAPDOI010000185.1:1040000-1348714 GCA_029168955.1 Aplectana chamaeleonis | reverse complement strand
AAAATGAGTAGAATAGTAAGCTACGAGAAATGGACATATACATACATTACACGAATGAGGAAACAAAAAGTGATGTCAAATAGTTGATATAAAAAAATGGACCGGTTTACTACATTCGACTTGGACCGGTTTTACTACATTCAACCTAAAATGAATCGGATTTATCCGATTTTATCCGGTTTTTATCTGATTTTTATCCGTTTTTATCCGATTTATCCGATTTTTATCCGTGTTATCCGTTTTTATCCGATTTTATCCTATTTTTATCCGTTTTACATCCGTTTTTTATCCAATTTTATCCGGAATTTTTGACCGCTTCGGATAATGGTTCAATTCAGATAATGCCGATTTTAAATTTCCCGGATATAGGTTCGATTCCAGATAATGCGTGTGTTTTCAAATTTTCGGATATCGGATTATCCGAATCTCTGGATATCCGGTCGGATATCCGAAATGAAGTGATTCGGATACTAGAGTATAGCACGAACTGGAAGTTTAGGGTCTTAATAACTCTGGCATTCTAGCCCGTTTTTCACCGCGCTACCTTCATAGATTTTTCAGCTGTTTTTGACCTAAGCTGATTTTTGTAGTTTTTTCGATAACCTTTTTCATCCGTAGACCACTGCGCTTTAAAGGCAGTGTTCACGATAAAAATATGTATCAGTTTCCACTAGGAATGTGTAGTGGAGGAGGCACCACTCAGTAGTAACGTTGACGTCGAAAAGAACGCATGAAAACGAGCCAGGAATAGCTTCAAAAGAGCCCGAGAGTTGCCACGTTGAGCGCTAGGGGCAAACCCAGAAGCGCAATGCCCGCCCTCCGCCATGAACAAATGAAAACTCGAGATCGTGGAGTAGAGCGATGGTTTTCGATCAATAACCCGGTTCTTGCCTTCATTCTCAGCTTCTCTCTCTTTACTCAGGTCAACTCACGCATACAACGGCTTTCGCACCAAAGACGGAAGTCACAAAGCATCGGAAAACTCGTCCACCATGCTTCCCTAAGCTCCATTTTTGAGGGCCCATAACTCCGTTCTCAGAAGGTCTTGTACGATTGCAGAGACATCATTGGAATCAACAAAGGGGACCGTTTTCAAGATAGGCAGAAGAGAAACAGAAAAACGATTTCCTATCGTAGACTTTTGCCTTGTCTTTAAAGGTTATAGAAACCCAGGAAATTATTTTTTTAGTTTTTTATGCTGAGTCTTGGAGAGTGTCACACGCTGATCACAGTGGTATCCCTGAAATCGCCCAAGACTCCCTATGAACAAACTTCTATGGCTCGTCAAAAGATGCCTATATCTCCTTAGGGTGGAAAATTAGTGGACGAGTTGTACTCAGATCTGTATTTCTCTCCATATCTCAATCGTTACGCGAGTGCGAAGGCCAGGATAAAGAGGAGACAGCCCAACAATGGACTGAAAGAACGACGAGTCGTTGAAAATTCATTCATCCATATAGCCGCCATCGTTTAGTTCGAAAATCAATCTGTTACAGAGGTCGGGCCTGTGGTGGTGAGTCAGAGGGAGTCAGGCCTGGTGGCGATGGTCGCTTATATCTCGCGCTTAGTTGGAGGAATTGAGATCTCGCACTTGGCACGTGTTATATGTATAGGGTGGGAGTCTACTACATCAATCAAATAAAAAAAATCACAAAAAATTGATGTCTGATTGTGAGGGTGTACCTGTGTCTTCTAAAGGCAGTAGGTTGCGATGAAAAAGTTGTTGGAAAAAGTCATGAAAAAATCAGCTTGGGAACCACCAAACAGGCTACTGTCACGCAGTGTGATACAATTAACATTGGTCCGACCCCCATCCCAAGTCAAACGATTTGCTCTTTAGCACTCCCTGGGAAAAAAGTGGGTCCACTCATTTCGTAATTTTTTTAGTGAATGAATTGTTCTAGATCAGAACTGCATTGATGCATTCATTGTATCGATTTTATCCCTAATAATGCAATAAATAAATGGTTTCCACGAAAACAAGACAAAAACAACTCTCCTGCGACAATGACACTTCAAATGTTTTTTTCAATGGCTGAACGATCATTAGTGCCCTGAGGGCACATAGGTGCTATTTCACAAGCATGAAAACTCATATTTAGTAATTGGTTATCCGGATGTGAAAATGCACTCAAAATATTGTGGATGCAGCTTCAATCCGAGGCACCCAGCGCTACATAGAGGGTCCATGAAAAAATCGATAGCTGTGAAATATTTACAAGTATTTAACAGAAATTTGAATCAGGTAGTTTCGCGTTGCTACAACGTGCGGAAAACCTAGTCACGGACCCAAGTAATCAATTTCATTTTTGCCCGGTGTAAAAACGAGTCTTTGCAAAGACCCATTTTTAGGTGTGATACAATCGATTGTATCACACGGCTAAAAACGGTCTTCAAAGACTTCGTTTTTAACCGGTTAAAAGAATGAGAATCAATTACTAGGGTCCGTGACTCAGGTTTTTTGCACGTTGTACGCAACTCGAAACTACCTAATTCAAACCTCGTTAAATACTTGTAAATATTTGCAGCCAGCTATCGATTTTTTCATGCGACCCCGCCCTAGTGTCAGCTCTGGTTCGGCTTTGGAAGCTTGCGTTCACTGAAATTTTCGGGGTGCGTTTTCACATGCCTGGACATTCGACTATTCAAAACGTGGGTTCCGCGCCCGCAACTGCACCCTGATATGTGCCCTCAGGGCATAAAAATCTATGCTTCAGGCGATATCGAATCTTGGACACGAGAGTCAATGTCGTGGAGTAAATTGCAAGAGATATAACAGTAGAACAACGCTCTTCTCAAAAAGTCAACTATCCATTATTTCTCAGAGTGGCGAAATTTTTTCACCTCTAGCGGGATCCGAATCTGTGAATCATAAATCGCCTAAAAATGCCTCTTCGAATACGAAATTCCAGAACATCTGTGTCATTTCGTTGACAGGATCGAATCGCGCTTGTAATGACCTTCGGTGATGACAGCGAATACTCCAACCTCACTGCTTCCTACATATCCAGGAGCGCTTTGGCGACACTCACTTTACCTGGCCAAGACTCCTCCCTCCAATGTCAGAGTCATTAACGAATGGCCATGCCACTGTCGTCTACTGTTCGCTCTATTGTCTTGCATGTAGCTTTTATCACCAGTGAATTGTAGAAGCTCTTCTTGTGTGTCCCCGCCTTATTTTTACATCCCCATTTCATATCTTGCCTCATTTGTTTTTTCGCAGATGTTTCTCACTATTCAGTTTATTTTGTGATCTCCCGTCTCATTTTGCTCCTCTTCAGTATGATCTCTAGTTTTATTTTGATCTCTTATTGTGATCTCATCCATTTTTTTACTAACGGTATGGCTCTCAACCCCCTCCTCCACCCTGATAGAAGTCCATCTTGGTTCTTGGTTGACTGAAGGTCCGACCCCCCATCCCACCGGATGTGGACGGGTCCGATTCCCCCTCTGTGATACATCACACCTCACGCCGAACCCTGTCCGCAAACGGCTAAAAGATCCCACAGGTTACGCAGCAATAAACGAGCTAAAATTGAGTTGCTAAGATCCTAATTTGTTAATTCGTGCACACGTGCACAGCTCCGCCCAAAAAGATCGCAGTATCAGGCAGCGTCCATACGTTGCGAGGGCGCGTGATTACGCGAAATTGATGTTCATCGAGGGCACACGATTTACTAGCCGCTCACGCGCGCTTACGCTCGCACGCCCATGCCAGCTACCGCGCGTTTACGCCTCCTCTCGCTCGCCAAAGTTTAATTCGGGAGAGACGCAGCCACTTTCAAGTCATTCGCTTTATCCCTCGACCAATTTTGCCAAACGTTTTCACAATAAATGCCCTGTGTCTATGTAATACCCCTATCAAGACCATTCCAAACCGTGATAAATGAGCAGCCAACGAGTCGATTCGAGGAAGTGATCACCAGGTCAAGCGTTTTTAATCCAACCAACACAAGACATTTGTCGGTATCTTTCTGAATGTACGGGCACCTACTCAGAAGATTTTAAACACCTTGCGCGCCACTTCGTCGCAAGCTCGCTGATTGCTTCAACGAGCTTGCAACATTGTGGCGCGCAGCTTGCTAGGTGGTTGCGCGCAACCTGTTAGGAGGTGGAGCGCAATTTGCGGAGTAAAGCGCGCTGCGCCCTACACAGAAGTGACCCCATCATTTAGGGGTGACCCCATCACGGAATAGGAACCCGCTTTGCCCAACAATGTTCAGGGGTGACCCCTTCACGTGTACGGTGGCCCTAGGCATTGGAGTGGGAATCGCAGCATTCAACCATCGCGCGCAAATTGCACGGGAGAAAAGTGGTTGCGCGCAGCTTGTTTGGGGTGGTTTTGGTGGCGCGCAAGGTGTTTCAAATCTTCTAAGTATCAGCGTTGGAGAGCGCTCAGGAGCGCTGGAGAGCGAGAGCGAGCGTTCTCGCCACGTATGGACAGAGCCTCAAGCTGAGCCGTAAAAAAACCATTGACGTTCATGGCCAGAAATGAATGCAAAGTTAACTAATAAAAAGAGTTGAACTATGAAAGCAAGCACTTCATTCATTGTGACGACTAGATGAGGACAGAAATATTTGAGCTGGTCACTTCGAAGGCTATTGTTCGTTGATTGAATTCCAATTTCAAACCAGCTGGGGTGGTAGTAAACTGACCAAAACTCGCAGTTAAGAACCGTGATCAGCTAGCAGTTATCAGGTTGAAATCATGTGCTAAACCGGCATACAACCCTTCATTTAACTCGGAGATGATTCCCCCCAATCTTCCCTGCTCTCATCCCTTACCACACAGCTCACCTCGAGCGTTCATATGCTTCTGTTTACTAACCTTCTTTATTCGTGCTTATAAACAAATATGAACTTATCAAATTTACATCAAAACTTATCAGAAGCTTCGGCTGAATCGCTAACGCATAAATCATTTAACCAATGAATGGAGCATGGTGTTGGTCGGTCAAGCTGGTGAGTATCACAACAAACACACAGAAACTCCGGGACCGACCAACACCATTTTCCTCCTTCACTGCATAATCAAAGCGCCAGTATTCTCTCTTTTACGAAAACAACTGGCAAGACTGCTATGATATGCACAAGTTAGAGAAAAAAGTCCTCCGGGAGGACATTCCTGTCCCTAACTCGCAATCGTCGATTCCGGTGCACTCCTAAAAGACAATGCACTATATCACTAAAACCTGACCGTGATCTGCTAGTTTATATGTGAACATCCGTGTTTGCAATGGTAGCTTAGGCATGGCGAATACATGGATGTTAACGTCCTCGTAATAACATCACGTAGTTTCTGTTTGAAGATGGAATGTGGGACCAACCAAGGAAATTCCAACTTCCAAACTGCGTCTCCAGCAACATATGGAGAAGCGGTTTATAGAACACCAGTGGTATTCAAGCAGCCAAGATACAAAATAGGAGTTTCAGAATCTACAGTTAGGTTCCATAGCAAACCTCGATGTTAACTTCGAGGTTAATGGCCTTGCTTAACATCGAGGTTTGGCTAGATTACTACCACCCCTGATGTTTGTGGTGTTAGAGGTCATCGATGCAGATGATGTGGAGTGGGCTCGTCCAACATCAAAAGACAGAAAAGTCAAGGTTCAAAATTTGGCCCAGAATAAGGGTTTTGCGCAAATTTTTCTTATAGGTCCTTCTACACTGAATCCAGAAAAGGGTTCAAAGAGGAAAAGAAGGTAGGCCACAGCCTTCGAATAATTCTTCTTAGAATCGCTGTTCCTGAATATTTGGGTGTGAGACGAAAATTGGTTCTTAGCTCGGCAAACTTAAGCTTTGACCATTCGCCTGATTCTAGAAAAGACGGGCGTGATTAGTTTTTTCAATGCCACACTGAATCTTTGCTATCTGTTAAACAGCCAAGTTAATGGTCCATCATTTCACTGAATTTTTAGCGTTTCCTCCAAGTTGCATGCCAAATCGTACACATAAAGCATTTTACTTCTTTTAACGGGATTCTCACAACTTTTTTAATGCCTAATCATAAACCTTTCGTAGCGAAGCAAAACTGTTACAAACTTTATTTCATTTTAGCAAAGGTTGAAAAAAAGAAGCAAAAGGACCTTCATGATCCTCCGGTCGTTATCTCCCGTAGTCTACCGTAAACATGAGAACGAACTTCATACTCGTGTTCATCGCTCCCAATAACGTGCCTATACGAAATTTGGGCACAAATCACTTCCATTTTTGAAATCCGCGATCGCGGACATTCAGCCGTTTTTTTCGGTCTTTTCCTGACTTAGTTTACTGAAAACCTGAGAGCAGACTCCATAATCGCATTCAGCGCCCCAAATAACGTGCCTAGTAGAGTATATCAAACGAATAAAAGTTTTCGAGTATTCGGATAAACGAATCATTCAAAAAATTGACTTCTACGAATATTCGAATAAACGAATTATTCGACAAATCGACTTCTCCGAATTGTCGAATAAACGAATTATTCGAAAAATCGACTTCTCCGAGCATTCGAATGAACGAATTATTCGAAAAATTGACATTATTGGAAAAATTGACGTTTCCGAATCATCGAATAAACGAATAATTCAAAAAAGTGACTCTTCCGAATGTTCGAATACACGAATTATTCGAAAAAATTTACTTCTCCGAATAATCGAATAAACAAATAATTCGAATAATCGACTTCTTCGAATATTCGTATAAACAAATAAGTCGAATAATCGGCTTCTCCGAATATTCAAATAAACGAATTATTCGAAAAATTGACTTCTCCGAATAATCGAATAAACAATTAATTCGAATAATCCAATTATTCGAATACGAATAATTCGAATATCCGGCTAAAATCACGAGTATTCGAATAAAAAGTACGGACCGAGTACGCATAATCAAACCCCCGTTCGCGGCCTTAGCAACTTTCTTGAAATATCAGAGCTATGCCAATGTACTTCCACAGAAAAAAAAAACATTTCACATTATATCATAAGAGTATTCAAACCAACATTTACCACTGCCTATGAGCAGTTGTAAACGATACGATCAAAGTCTCTGAATTTTCTAAAATACCTACCAACAATATCCGAATTTCTTATCAGTTTGAGGTGCTATCTAAGCGGGGGGGGGGCACTGTTGTATCGCACCTGGCCACGGCCATTTTTCCGTGCTGCAATTCTGATTTTGGCAGGGAAGGGAAACCCCGGATGATGCTCAAATTTAGTGCGGCACGGTAAAATGGGCGGGGCCAAGTACATCCAGCCATAGTGACTCCCCACCGCTAAGACAGCACCCAGTTTGGTTGGAGACGTTTCACCTCTGGACCGCAAGAATGGACATGTGCCGGAGACTCTGCTTACTATTTTCCTGGAATTATTCGTTTATTCGACCGAATATTCGAATAAACGAATAATTCGAAGAATTGACTTTTCCGAATATTTGAATAAACGAATCATTCGAAAAAATTGACTTCTCCGAATATTCGAATAAACGAATTATTCGAAAAATTGACTTTTCCGACTATTCGAATAAACGAATTATTCAAGAAATTGACTTCTCCGAATATTCGAATAAACGAATTATTCGAAAAATTGACTTTTCCGAATATTCGAATAAACGAGTTATTCGAAAAATTGACTTTTCCGTATATTCGAATAAACGAATTATTCGAGAAATTGACTTCTCCGAATATTCGAATAAACGAATTATTCGAAAAATTGGCTTTTCCGACTATTCGAATAAACGAATTATTCAAGAAATTGACTTCTCCGAATATTCGAATAAACGAATTATTCGAAAAATTGACTTTTCCGAATATTCGAATAAACGAATAATTCGAGAAATTGTCTTTTCCGAATAATCGAATAAACGAATTACCCAAAAAATTTACTTCTCCGAATATTCGAATAAACGAGTTATTCGAAAAATTGACTTCTCCGAATATTCGAATAAACGAATTATTCGGGAAATTGACTTTTCCGTATATTCGAATAAACGAATTATTCGAGAAATTGACTTCTCCGAATATTCGAATAAACGAATTATTCGAAAAATTGACTTTTCCGAATAATCGAATAAACGATTTACCCAAAAAATTTACTTCTCCGAATATTCGAATAAACGAGTTATTCGAAAAATTGACTTCTCCGAATATTCGAATAGACGAATTATTCGGGAAATTGACTTTTCCGTATATTCGAATAAACGAATTATTCGAGAAATTGACTTCTCCGAATATTCGAATAAACGAATTATTCGAAAAATTGACTTTTCCGACTATTCGAATAAACGAATTATTCAAGAAATTGACTTCTCCGAATATTCGAATAAACGAATTATTCGAAAAATTGACTTTTCCGAATATTCGAATAAACGAATAATTCGAGAAATTGTCTTTTCCGAATAATCGAATAAACGAATTATTCGAAAAATTGACTTCTCCGAATATTCGAATAAACGAATAATTCGAGAAATTGTCTTTTCCGAATATTCCAATAAACAAATTATTCGAGAATTGACTTTTCCGAATAATCGAATAAACGAATTATTCGAAAAATTGACTTCTCCGAATATTCGAATAAACGAATTATTCGACAAATTGACTTATCCGAACATTCAATAAACGAATTACTCGAAAAATTTACTTCTCCGAATATTCGAATAAACGAATTATTCGGGAAATTGACTTTTCCGAATATTCGAATAAACGAATTATTCGAGAAATTGACTTCTCCGAATATTCGAATAAACGAATTATTCGAAAAATTGACTTTTCCGAATAATCGAATAAACGAATTATTCGAAAAATTGACTTCTACGACTGTTCGAATAAACGAATTACTCAAGAAATTGAGTTTTCCGAATATTCGAATAAACGGATTATTCGAGAAATTGACTTCTCCGAATATTCGAATAAACGAATTATTCGAAAAATTGACTTTTCCGACTGTTCGAATAAACGAATTATTCGAATAATTGACTTTTCCGAATAATCGAATAAACGAATTATTCGAAAAATTGACTTCTCCGACTATTCGAAAAAACGAATTATTCAAGAAATTGACTTCTCCGAATATTCGAATAAACAAATTATTCGAGAATTGACTTTTCCGAATAATCGAATAAACGAATTATTCGAAAAATTTACTTCTCCGAATATTTGAATAAACGAATTATTCGAAAAATTGACTTCTCCGACTATTCGAAAAAACGAATTATTCAAGAAATTGACTTCTCCGAATATTCGAATAAACGAATTATTCAAAAAATTGACTTTTCCGACTGTTCGAATAAACGAATTATTCGAATAATTGTCTTTTCCGAATAATCGAATAAACGAATTATTCGAAAAATTGTCTTTTCCGAATATTCCAATAAACGAATTATTCGAAAAATTGACTTCTCCGAATATTCGAATAAACGAATAATTCGAGAAATTGTCTTTTCCGAATAATCGAATAAACGAATTATTCGAAAAATTGACTTCTCCGAATATTCGAATAAACGAATTATTCGACAAATTGACTTATCCGAACATTCAATAAAAGAATTACTCGAAAAATTTACTTCTCCGAATATTCGAATAAACGAATTATTCGGGAAATTGACTTTTCCGAATATTCGAATGAACGAATTATTCGAGAAATTGACTTCTCCGAATGTTCGAATAAACGAATTATTCGGGAAATTGACTTTTCCGAATATTCGAATAAACGAAATATTCGAAAAATTGACTTTTCCGAATATTCGAATAAACGAATTATTCGAGAAATTGACTTCTCCGAATATTCGAATAAACGAATTATTCGAAAAATTGACTTCTCCGAATATTCGAATAAACGAATTATTCGGGAAATTGACTTTTCCGAATAATCGAATAAACGAATTATTCGAAAAATTGACTTCTCCGACTATTCGAATAAACGAATTATTCAAGAAATTGACTTCTCCGAATATTCAAATAAACGAATTATTCGAAAAATTGACTTCTCCGAATATTCGAATAAACGAATAATTCGAAAAATTGACTTTCCTGAATAATCGAATAAACGAATTATTCGAAAAATTGACTTCTCCGAATATTCGAATAAACGAATAATTCGAGAAATTGTCTTTTCCGAATATTCCAATAAACAAATTATTCGAGAATTGACTTTTCCGAATAATCGAATAAACGAATTATTCGAAAAATTGACTTCTCCGAATATTCGAATAAACGAATTATTCGACAAATTGACTTATCCGAACATTCAATAAACGAATTACTCGAAAAATTTACTTCTCCGAATATTCGAATAAACAAATTATTCGGGAAATTGACTTTTCCGAATATTCGAATAAACGAATTATTCGAGAAATTGACTTCTCCGAATATTCGAATAAACGAATTATTCGAAAAATTGACTTTTCCGACTATTCGAATAAACGAATTATTCAAGAAATTGACTTTTCCGAATATTCGAATAAACGAATTATTCGAGAAATTGACTTCTCCGAATATTCGAATAAACGAATTATTCGAATAATTGACTTTTCCGAATAATCGAATAAACGAATTATTCGAAAAATTGACTTCTCCGACTATTCGAAAAAACGAATTATTCAAGAAATTGACTTCTCCGAATATTCGAATAAACGAATAATTCGAAAAATTGACTTTTCCGAATATTCGAATAAACGAATAATTCGAGAAATTGTCTTTTCCGAATAATCAAATAAACGAATTATTCGAAAAATTGACTTCTCCGAATATTCGAATAAACGAATAATTCGAGAAATTGTCTTTTCCGAATATTCCAATAAATAAATTATTCGAGAATTGACTTTTCCGAATAATCGAATAAACGAATTATTCGAAAAATTGACTTCTCCGAATATTCGAATAAACGAATTATTCGAAAAATTGACTTTTCCGAATATTCGAATAAACGAATAATTCGGAAAATTGTCTTTTCCGAATAATCGAATAAACGAATTATTCGAAAAATTGACTTCTCCGAATATTCGGATAAACGAATAATTCGAGAAATTGTCTTTTCCGAATATTCCAATAAACAAATTATTCGAGAATTGACTTTTCCGAATAATCGAATAAACGAATTACCCAAAAAATTTACTTCTCCGAATATTCGAATAAACGAGTTATTCGAAAAATTGACTTCTCCGAATATTCGAATAAACGAATTATTCGGGAAATTGACTTTTCCGTATATTCGAATAAACGAATTATTCGAGAAATTGACTTCTCCGAACATTCGAATAAACGAATTATTCGAAAAATTGACTTTTCCGACTATTCGAATAAACGAATTATTCGACAAATTGACTTATCCGAACATTCAATAAACGAATTACTCGAAAAATTTACTTCTCGAATATTCGAATAAACAAATTATTCGGGAAATTGACTTTTCCGAATATTCAGAATAAACGAATTATTCGAGAAATTGACTTCTCCGAATATTCAGAATAAACGAATTATTCGAAAAATTGACTTTTCCGAATAATCGAATAAACGAATTATTCGAAAATTGACTTTTCCGACTGTTCAGAATAAACGAATTATTCGAAAAATTGACTTCTCCGGAATATTCGAATTAACGGAATTATTCGAGAAATTGACTTCTCCGAATATTCAGAATAAACGAATTATTCGAAAAATTGACTTTTCGAATAATCGAATAAACGAATTATTTGAAAAATTGACTCTCCGAATATTCGAATAAACGAATTACTCAAAAGATTGACTTTTTCGAATAGTCGAATAAACAAATTTTTTGAAAAATTGACTTCTCCGATTAGTCGAATTAATGAAGTATTCAAAATATTGGCTTTTCCGAATAGTCGAATAAACGAACTATTCGAAAAATTGACTTCTCCGACTATTCGAAAAAACGAATTATTCAAGAAATTGACTTCTCCGAATATTCGAATAAACGAATTATTCGTAAAATCGACTTTTCCGAACATTCGAATAAACGAGTAATTCGAGAAATTGTCTTTTCCGAATAATCCAATAAACGAATTATTCGAGAAATTGACTTCTCCGAATATTCGAATAAACGAATTATTCGAAAAATTGACTTTTCCGAATATTCGAATAAACGAATTATTCGAGAAATTGACTTCTCCGAATATTCGAATAAACGAATTATTCGAAAAAATTGACTTTTCCGACTATTCGAAAAAACGAATAATTCGAGAAATTGTCTTTTCCGAATATTCCAATAAACAAATTATTCGAGAATTGACTTTTCCGAATAATCGAATAAACGAATTATTCGAAAAATTGACTTCTCCGAATATTCGAATAAACGAATAATTCGAGAAATTGACTTTTCCGAATAATCGAATAAACGAATTATTCGAAAAATTGACTTTTCCGAATATTCGAATAAACGAATAATTCGTGAAATTGTATTTTCCGAATATTCCAATAAACAAATTATTCGAGAAATTGACTTTTCCGAATAATCGAATAAACGAATTACTCGAAAAATTTACTTCTCCGAATATTTGAATAAACGAGTTATTCGAAAAATTGACTTCTCCGAATATTCGAATAAACGAATTATTCGGGAAATTGACTTTTCCGAATATTCCAATAAACAAATTATTCGAGAATTGACTTTTCCGAATAATCGAATAAACGAATTACTCGAAAAATTTACTTCTCCGAATATTCGAATAAACGAGTTATTCGAAAAATTGACTTTTCCGAATATTCGAATAAACGAATTATTCGAGAAATTGACTTCTCCGAATATTCGAATAAACGAATTATTCGAAAAATTGACTTTTCCGACTATTCGAATAAACGAATTATTCAAGAAATTGACTTTTCCGAATAATCGAATAAACGAATTATTCGAAAAATTGACTTCTCCGACTATTCGAAAAAACGAATAATTCGAGAAATTGTCTTTTCCGAATATTCCAATAAACAAATTATTCGAGAATTGACTTTTCCGAATAATCGAATAAACGAATTATTCGAAAAATTGACTTCTCCGAATATTCGAATAAACGAATAATTCGAAAAATTGACTTTTCCGAATATTCGAATAAACGAATAATTCGAGAAATTGACTTTTCCGACTATTCGAATAAACGAATTATTCAAGAAATTGACTTCTCCGAATATTCGAATAAACGAATTATTCGAAAAATTGACTTTTCCGAATATTCGAATAAACGAATAATTCGAGAAATTGTCTTTTCCGAATAATCGAATAAACGAATTATTCGAAAAATTGACTTCTCCGACTATTCGAAAAAACGAATTATTCAAGAAATTGACTTCTCCGAATATTCGAATAAACGAATTATTCGAAAAATTGACTTTTCCGACTGTTCGAATAAACGAATTATTCGAATAATTGACTTTTCCGAATAATCGAATAAACGAATTATTCGAGAAATTGTCTTTCCGAATAATCGAATAAACGAATTATTCGAAAAATTGACTTCTCCGACTATTCGAATAAACGAATTATTCGAGAAATTGACTTCTCCGAATATTCGAATAAACGAATTATTCGAAAAATTGACTTTTCCGACTATTCGAATAAACGAATTATTCAAGAAATTGACTTCTCCGAATATTCGAATAAACGAATTATTCGAAAAATTGACTTTTCCGAATATTCCAATAAACAAATTATTCGAGAATTGACTTTTCCGAATAATCGAATAAACGAATTATTCGAAAAATTGACTTCTCCGACTATTCGAATAAACGAATTATTCAAGAAATTGACTTCTCCGAATATTCGAATAAACGAATTATTCGAAAAATTGACTTTTCCGAATATTCGAATAAACGAATAATTCGAGAAATTGTCTTTTCCGAATAATCGAATAAACGAATTATTCGAAAAATTGACTTCTCCGACTATTCGAAAAAACGAATTATTCAAGAAATTGACTTCTCCGAATATTCGAATAAACGAATTATTCGAAAAATTGACTTCTCCGAATATTCGAATAAACGAATAATTCGAGAAATTGTCTTTTCCGAATATTCCAATAAACAAATTATTCGAGAATTGACTTTTCCGAATAATCGAATAAACGAATTATTCGAAAAATTGACTTCTCCGAATATTCGAATAAACGAATTATTCGACAAATTGACTTATCCGAACATTCAATAAACGAATTACTCGAAAAATTTACTTCTCCGAATATTCGAATAAACGAATTATTCGGGAAATTGACTTTTACGAATATTCGAATAAACGAATTATTCGAGAAATTGACTTCTCCGAATATTCGAATAAACGAATTATTCGAGAAATTGACTTTTCCGAATAATCGAATAAACGAATTATTCGAAAAATTGACTTCTCCGACTGTTCGAATAAACGAATTACTCAAGAAATTGACTTTTCCGAATATTCGAATAAACGAATTATTCGAGAAATTGACTTCTCCGAATATTCGAATAAACGAATTATTCGAAAAATTGACTTTTCCGAATAATCGAATAAACGAATTATTCGAAAAATTGACTTCTCCGACTGTTCGAATAAACGAATTACTCAAGAAATTGACTTTTCCGAATATTCGAATAAACGAATTATTCGAAAAATTGACTTTTCCGAATAATCGAATAAACGAATTATTCGAAAAATTGACTTCTCCGACTGTTCGAATAAACGAATTACTCAAGAAATTGACTTTTCCGAATATTCGAATAAACGAATTATTCGAGAAATTGACTTCTCCGAATATTCGAATAAACGAATTATTCGAAAAATTGACTTTTCCGAATAATCGAATAAACGAATTATTCGAAAAATTGACTTCTCCGACTATTCGAAAAAACGAATTATTCAAGAAATTGACTTCTCCGAATATTCGAATAAACGAATTATTCGAAAAATTGACTTTTCCGAATATTCGAATAAACGAGTAATTCGAGAAATTGTCTTTTCCGAATAATCGAATAAACGAATTATTCGAAAAATTGACTTCTCCGACTATTCGAAAAAACGAATTATTCAAGAAATTGACTTCTCCGAATATTCGAATAAACGAATTATTCGAAAAATTGACTTCTCCGAATATTCGAATAAACGAATAATTCGAGAAATTGTCTTTTCCGAATATTCCAATAAACAAATTATTCGAGAATTGACTTTTCCGAATAATCGAATAAACGAATTATTCGAAAAATTGACTTCTCCGAATATTCGAATAAACGAATTATTCGACAAATTGACTTATCCGAACATTCAATAAACGAATTACTCGAAAAATTTACTTCTCCGAATATTCGAATAAACGAGTTATTCGAAAAATTGACTTCTCCGAATATTCGAATAAACGAATAATTCGAGAAATTGACTTTTCCGAATATTCGAATAAACGAATTATTCGAGAAATTGACTTTTCCGACTATTCGAATAAACGAATTATTCAAGAAATTGACTTTTCCGAATATTCGAATAAACGAATTATTCGAGAAATTGACTTCTCCGAATATTCGAATAAACGAATTATTCGAAAAATTGACTTTTCCGAATAATCGAATAAACGAATTATTCGAAAAATTGACTTCTCCGACTGTTCGAATAAACGAATTATTCAAGAAAATTGACTTTTCCGAATATTCGAATAAACGAATTATTCGAGAAATTGACTTCTCCGAATATTCGAATAAACGAATTATTCGAGAAATTGTCTTTTCGGAATAATGGAATAAACGAATTATTCGAAAAATTGACTTCTCCGACTATTCGAAAAAACGAATTATTCAAGAAATTGACTTCTCCGAATATTCGAATAAACAAATTATTCGAGAATTGACTTTTCCGAATAATCGAATAAACGAATTATTCGAAAAATTGACTTCTCCGACTGTTCGAATAAACGAATTACTCAAGAAATTGACTTTTCCGAATATTCGAATAAACGAATTATTCGAGAAGTTGACTTCTCCGAATATTCGAATAAACGAATTATTCGAAAAATTGACTTTTCCGAATAATCGAATAAACGAATTATTCGAAAAATTGACTTCTCCGACTATTCGAAAAAACGAATTATTCAAGAAATTGACTTCTCCGAATATTCGAATAAACGAATTATTCGAAAAATTGACTTTTCCGAATAATCGAATAAACGAATTATTCGAAAAATTGACTTCTCCGACTGTTCGAATAAACGAATTACTCAAGAAATTGACTTTTCCGAATATTCGAATAAACGAATTATTCGAAAAATTGACTTTTCCGAATATTCGAATAAACGAGTAATTCGAGAAATTGTCTTTTCCGAATAATCGAATAAACGAATTATTCGAAAAATTGACTTCTCCGAATATTCGAATAAACGAATAATTCGAAAAATTGACTTTTCCGAATATTCGAATAAACGAATAATTCGAGAAATTGTCTTTTCCGAATAATCGAATAAACGAATTATTCGAAAAATTGACTTCTCCGAATATTCGAATAAACGAATAATTCGAGAAATTGTCTTTTCCGAATATTCCAATAAACAAATTATTCGAGAATTGCCTTTTCCGAATAATCGAATAAACGAATTATTCGAAAAATTGACTTTTCCGAATAATCGAATAAACGAGTAATTCGAGAAATTGTCTTTTCCGAATAATCGAATAAACGAATTATTCGGGAAATTGACTTTTCCGAATATTCGAATAAACGAATCATTCGAGAAATTGACTTCTCCGAATATTCGAATAAACGAATTATTCGAAAAATTGACTTTTCCGAATAATCGAATAAACGAATTATTCGAAAAATTGACTTCTCCGACTGTTCGAATAAACGAATTACTCAAGAAATTGACTTTTCCGAATATTCGAATAAACGAATTATTCGAGAAATTGACTTCTCCGAATATTCGAATAAACGAGTAATTCGAGAAATTGTCTTTTCCGAATAATCGAATAAACGAATTATTCGAAAAATTGACTTCTCCGAATATTCGAATAAACGAATAATTCGAAAAATTGACTTTTCCGAATATTCCAATAAACAAATAATTCGAGAAATTGTCTTTTCCGAATAATCGAATAAACGAATTATTCGAAAAATTGACTTCTCCGAATATTCGAATAAACGAATAATTCGAGAAATTGTCTTTTCCGAATATTCCAATAAACAAATTATTCGAGAATTGACTTTTCCGAATAATCGAATAAACGAATTATTCGAAAAATTGACTTCTCCGAATATTCGAATAAACGAATAATTCGAAAAATTGACTTTTCCGAATATTCGAATAAACGAATAATTCGAGAAATTGTCTTTTCCGAATAATCGAATAAACGAATTATTCGAAAAATTGACTTCTCCGAATATTCGAATAAACGAATAATTCGAAAAATTGACTTTTCCGAATATTCGAATAAACGAATAATTCGAAAAATTGACTATTCCGAATATTCGAATAAACGAATAATTCGAGAAATTGTCTTTTCCGAATAATCGAATAAACGAATTATTCGAAAAATTGACTTCTCCGAATATTCGAATAAACGAATAATTCGAGAAATTGTCTTTTCCGAATATTCCAATAAACGAATTATTCGAAAAATTGACTTCTCCGACTATTCGAATAAACGAATTATTCAAGAAATTGACTTCTCCGAATATTCGAATAAACGAATTATTCGAAAAATTGACTTTTCCGAATATTCGAATAAACGAATAATTCGAGAAATTGTCTTTTCCGAATAATCGAATAAACGAATTATTCGAAAAATTGACTTCTCCGAATATTCGAATAAACGAATAATTCGAGAAATTGTCTTTTCCGAATATTCCAATAAACAAATTATTCGAGAATTGACTTTTCCGAATAATCGAATAAACGAATTATTCGAAAAATTGACTTCTCCGAATATTCGAATAAACGAATTATTCGACAAATTGACTTATCCGAACATTCAATAAACGAATTACTCGAAAAATTTACTTCTCCGAATATTCGAATAAACGGGTTATTCGAAAAATTGACTTCTCCGAATATTCGAATAAACGAATTATTATTCGGGAAATTGACTTTTTCCGGAATATTCGAATAAACGAATTATTCGAGAAATTGACTTCTCCGAATGTTCGAATAAACGAATTATTCGAAAAATTGACTTTTCCGAATAATCGAATAAACGAATTATTCGAAAAATTGACTTCTCCGACTATTCGAAAAAACGAATTATTCAAGAAATTGACTTCTCCGAATATTCGAATAAACGAATTATTCGAAAAATCGACTTTTCCGAATATTCAATAAACGAATTACTCGAAAAATTTACTTCTCCGAATATTCGAATAAACGGGTTATTCGAAAAATTGACTTCTCCGAATATTCGAATGAACGAATAATTCGAGAAATTGTCTTTTCCGAACATTCAATAAACGAATTACTCGAAAAATTTACTTCTCCGAATATTCGAATAAACGGGTTATTCGAAAAATTGACTTCTCCGAATATTCGAATAAACGAATTATTCGGGAAATTGACTTTTCCGAATATTCGAATAAACGAATTATTCGAGAAATTGACTTCTCCGAATGTTCGAATAAACGAATTATTCGAAAAATTGACTTTTTCTCTCCGGAATAATCGAATAAACGAATTATTCGAAAAATTGACTTTCCGACTATTCGAATAAACGAATTATTCAAGAAATTGACTTTTTCCGAATATTCGAATAAACGAATTATTCGAGAAATCGACTTTCCGAATATTCGAATAAACGAATTCATTCGGAAAAATTGACTTTTCCGAATAATCGAATAAACGAATTATTCGAAAAATTGACTTCTCCGACTATTCGAAAAAACGAATAATTCGAGAAATTGTCTTTTCCGAATATTCCAATAAACAAGTTATTCGAGAATTGACTTTTCCGAATAATCGAATAAACGAATTATTCGAAAAATTGACTTCTCCGAATATTCGAATAAACGAATAATTCGAAAAATTGACTTTTCCGAATATTCGAATGAACGAATAATTCGAGAAATTGTCTTTTCCGAATAATCGAATAAACGAATTATTCGAAAAATTGACTTTTCCGAATATTCGAAAAAACGAATAATTCGAGAAATTGTCTTTTCCGAATATTCCAATAAACAAGTTATTCGAGAATTGACTATACTTTGGTCCGAATCGAATAATATTCGAATAAATATTCGAATTTTCGAATATTCGAATGTTCGAATATTCGATTTATTCGGAAAATCAAATCATTCGTTTTTTCGAATATTTGGTTCATTCGGAAAAACAAAATATTCGTTTTTCGAATATTCGGTTCATTCGCTGGAAAAGCAAAATATTTCGTTTTTTTCGAATATTCGATTTATTCGGAGAATCAAAATATTCGTTTTTTCGAATATTTGGTTCATTCGGAAAACAAAATATCTCGGTTTTTCTTCGAATATTCGGTTCATTCGGAAAAGCAAATATTCCGTTTTTTCGAATATTCGATTTATTCTGGAGAATCAAAATATTCGTTTTTTCGAATATTTGGTTCATATTCGGAAAAGCAGAAAGTATTCGTTTTTTCGAATATTCGATTCATCTGGAAAAGCAAAATATCTGTTTTTTCGAATATTCGGAATTATTCGCAAAACAGAATATTTTGCTTTTTCGAATATTCGGTTTCTATTCTGAAAAG
Source organism: Aplectana chamaeleonis (assembly GCA_029168955.1). Classification (NCBI taxonomy): domain Eukaryota; kingdom Metazoa; phylum Nematoda; class Chromadorea; order Rhabditida; family Cosmocercidae; genus Aplectana; species Aplectana chamaeleonis. Next base: position 1,329,081 of record JAPDOI010000185.1, on the reverse strand, counting down.
CAAAATATTCGTTTTTTCTCTCGAATATTCGAATTATTCGCAAAACAGAATATTTGCTTTTTCGAATATTCGGTTTATTCGAAGATCAGAATATTCTCGTTTTTTCTTGAATATTCGCGAGAACGTATACCGCCATTTCGCAGCGTATCATGGCTGCCGGTTCCATACCCTACTAAAACCGTTGAGAACACTCTATCCTCATCCAATTTTTTGTTAAATCTTTCAAGGTGAGTTGTAATAAGCTGGAGATGACATCATTAACGAGATTTGCTCAAATCTTTACTAAGTAAGATCCAAATAAGAAGGGTCACCTCGCAAAGGGTAACCGGAAGAAATCAACTTTGTAAACCTTGGCCTTTCTTTGTAATGTCGGTCGAATGTTGCGCTACATGTCCCATCTTTCATCAAGCTGCCCACGAGGCTATAAATCTTTTCTCTTGGGGTTATTTGAAACCGCTCAACACAAATCTGTGGCCCGTTTATTGAGTTTTGGGCAGATTGTGGTAGATAATGGTGGGTGTACGGTCTTCTACTTCTTCTTTGCAGCCACTGAGAGGGGTTTCGTCACAAGTTGAGAAACTGGGCAGACCAGCACTGAATTCGCTGGTCCCACAAGCAGGTGTTGAGCAGCGTTGTGACTGGTCACAACGGGGGTCGTGTAAAATTTTTGGAAGTTTCGGGGAAAATGAAATTGTGGGAAGCGGTCGTGACTTTTTTTGGCAAAAAAATAGGATTTTTTCAAACCACATGGCAAGGTAAAATGAGGTAGGAATAGTCAGGTCGCGTGCGAGGTGTATGCATTTTCAACAATATAAAAACAGATTATACACAGAGAAACTGTTTAGAAAATTTACTTTTTGACAAAATTCGACAATTAGGCACCAAATAAAACTTTCAAAAATTTGGTTTTTTTTAAGGAAAATGGGAGGGGGTCGTAGCCGCGACGAAAATCGCCACAACGGCCTGCTCAACCCTGTCCACAAGTCTATTGTACTGAGCGTTGCTGGCTTCTTCGGACAATCAAATAGGGTGTTTAGTGTCGTGGCCTTGGTTTCCACAGTCCGCACACGTCAGGCTGGCTATTGTCGATCTTATGCAGGTAAGACATAAGCAATGGAGAATGTCCGCAGCGTTACGAAGCGAGGATACACTCTGGCGCGTCTACCGGAGCTCAGCTCGGTATCACATACTCCTGGGCGGCACATCACCGAGAATAGGGGTTGACGGCCGCTTTGGCGAGATGATCCTTCACGAACCGGGTGTGCTCCGCCTGTAAGAGACGAAGCCGTTCTTGATTCAAGTCGTCCATCTCCGTACAATCTCTTTGTTCGGAGCATCGGCAAACGGCACTCTGATCGATCTCTTCACTTACGGATTTAATAAGTCTTCTCGACGGATGATTAGGGTATTAATGATCATCTGCTGAGCCTGAGCTGACAATGCTCTTTTCACTGGCAAGATACGAGCCTCGGCGTGAAGGTGCTGAATCGGTGAGCGCTTTTTGCACATCCAGTGGCTATCATCTGAATATCAGCATTCTGAATTCGCTGCATCTTAGTCCAGGAACTGTCCGACACGATGTGCTGCCAGACAGGTGCAGCATACACCAATGCAGGCGGCAGAATTAGGCTCCATATATGTCGTCAAGATTGTCTCTCTGCTGCAAACCCCAGGACGTTACTCCTAGAGCTCTCAACACATTCAGCTTTGCCTTGATAATTGCCTGCTTCTGTTCAGCATTTTGTGAAACTTCAGCGATGGGTTCAAAAACGATGGCCCAGCAGTTTGGGAAATTTCGCTGTAGGCAAGAGGTCATCATCCCACCTGACAACAGGTTGTGTGCGCTGTGTTCCTTCGGGTCAGATGTGAATACAGAAACAGAAGACTTCCCGCCGCGGAAACTGTGAGCATCACACTATCGAGAAAGTTTTTAAGCTCGACGAGATAGTCGCTGATCTTGTGTGCGGCTACCTGTATGTCACGATTACGGCACATGGTGGTGATATCGTCGGCATACGCAACAATTTTCATATCTTCAGGAGGCTCAGGTAGGTCTTCAATATACAGGCTGAAGAGGGCAGGTGACAAGACTCCACCCCAGGCACACCGGCTGCTACAGGTATAATACTATATATGGAAGGATCGGAGACGTGATTCTGGAATAGCACTTTTGGCCCGACGACCTTCGCTGTGAACGCTGCGATCCAACGCTTCTCCCACGGTTGTAGCGGGGACTTCAATAGTTTCTCGGACAAAAGTCCTAGGTTAACAGAATCAAATGCTTTGGTTAGATCGAGGGCAACGGCCACTGTTCTAAGAGGCTTTCTGAAATTGAATCCATCGACCGCATAGCTGAAAATCTCCAGAAGGGCAGTGGTGGTAGAGTGAAACTTTCTAAACCCATGTTGATCTTGCTGATAGCCTCATTCTGCTCTGCCAGGTTCCTACGATTAGCTTTTCGGCTAGTTTCAAGCGATTGGTGATAACAGGCTAATAGGGCGATAGCCCTTCGCCGTGCTTTATGATTTGCCTGGCATTAGGCAGGGGTATCACATTGGCGGCCTTCCATGCTTGGGGTAGAGTGCAGGTTCGGAAAGAAGTGTTTATGATATCTTTTCGCGATCATCGGTAGAAGTTCCGTGGGAAGCTTCTTCTAGGATGGCTGCTGAGATACCATCAGGTCCGAGAGCCTTCGAGTTCCGGCATTTCCTCGATAACTTTCCCCACTTGAGCAGGGGAGTAAAGGCCTCAGTGGCGTTCATCAGCGGCAGATCTGGGCTTATTTCCTCTTACCGTGACTCTGTTTTGTACGCCTCGCTTGGTACGTGTGATGAAAAAAATTTTGCCAAGAGCATTGTATGCGGCAGCCTTCCTGATTTTAAGATCGCTGTTATCGAACCTCTATGGTAGAGTTCGAGGATGGGGGCGCACTTGCCAGAGATCTCTCCTCCAATTCTTTCCACGCCGTTCTCCTGTCGGCTTTAAATTTCAACCTTTCAGTGAACTTCTCCTTAACTGTCTTTCTCTTGTGCTTGTCCAGATCCTTTTTATCTCCATTCAGCTTGGCCACCTCAGGGTCCAAAATGATTCTCAGCTCTCTGTTCATCTGTTGTTCTGATCTTCTGTAGAATCTCCCTGGTGACATTAGGGTAGAAACTTTTGACACGTCCTTCAGGTATGGCCGCTTTTGTAGCCTTTCGGATGGCGTCAGATATGTGACGCTCTTCTGGTGCACATCGCCATTCCATGGATATTCAGCTGCCTGGCGGAGCGCAACCTCTCTGAACAGGACCCAGGCAGCAAGGCCTAAATTGAGATAAGAACGTTGACGAATACCAGTATAAGGGGCAAGAGAGTTTGAGAGATCAATATGGAGAAAAAGACGGGAATGTGGTCGCTGGAAAGAGTTGTGGAAGTGGACCATGTGCAAGAATTAGAAAGATTGTATGAAACGAGGGAGATGTCCGGGCTAGAAGGTCGGCCGTAGGAAGGAGACGAGCAGGCTGGATCATCGTTGAGGATAACCAGATCACACTCCTCAGTCCATTCTTCGACGTCTTCCCTCTGGCGTCGGACACAAGCGCAGAACAGAACGTGTGAGCATTGAAGTCACCTGAAAAGATAGGCTGATGGGGAGAGAGAGAGATTTATACCGATTACAGGGCCTCTGTGGGCATTTTATAAAAATGTTCCAGATTTGACTTAAATTTCTCCCAACGTGGTTTTTTTTCGGGGTGGTGATCACGAATCTGTGGTTTATTCGTCGATTTTCCAAAGCTTTCGGCTAATTCTGTTGCCCGAAGCTTTCCCAACCGTGGAAAATTTCGAGGGAAAAACGCCACTTTCTTGAGATTTTCGGAGTGCTACGGTAGATATTGCTCAAATTGTTCCCAAGTGGTTATTTGGAGTGCTGAACACGAATCCTGAGTCTGTTTTATCGATTTTTTTCCAACATTACGTTATATTACCGTGGGTATACGGTACGGTTTGGAAAAAGTCTTAGATTTACCTCAAAATTTGTGTACTGGGGGTTGTTCGGGTGGAGAATAATGAATTTAACGTCCGTTTGTCGATTTTCCAAACACTAAAGTAGGTTTTAAGCCTCCCAAGTGGCATGTTACCTACCGTAACCTACAGTGTACCCTCGAAATTTCTGACGAATGGACCCCCTGTGATTCGTGTTCACTCACCCTAGGATTACATTTCCATGCAAGTTTTGGGCCGAACCCCAAAAAATTTTCGGAAACACCAGGGAAAAATTCGCCTCTTCTCTTCCCTTGCCTTTTCGCGAAGCTTGAAAATGCTCATATAACTTGTTCGAACCTGCAGCTCGGAGCGGATACTGCACATTTTTTACTATGGATGCCAAAAAAGATACTGTCGATACTGTTCGTTTTCGCACGTGCGTTTACCACTTAAACACTTCCCTTGTTAGTTATTTTGGAATGTTAGACCGACTTTGAGGTCTGCTTAACGATTTTCGGTGGTTCATTTCTGCTCAACAAACTATATTGTTGTGAAGGAATCTTCTGTTGTGGAGTTTGTCATTGGAATAATCGTCGGTACAATAAATGTATCAATTTATAGAATTTGTGAAGCTACATATAGACAGATTTAAGTCTGTTACTTAATCTTCCTTTGGTAACTCAGGGATCCAAATAAGCGAAGATTATTCGAATACTCGAAAAATATCCGATTTTCCGGAATGAATTTCGCCGTTTTTGTCAAGGTGATATTCGAAAAGTTCATTCATTCGAAATTTCCCCATAACGCACATATTCGAATTAATCATTCATTCGAGAATTTCGAAAACACAATATTCGAAAATTTCATTCATTCGGAAATCTTGAAAACGCAATATTCGGAAAAATTCTATTCATTCGGAAATCCTGAGAAATCCATTTTCGAAAAAATTCATTCATTCGGAAATCCCATGAAAAATCCATATTCGAAAAAATCTATTCATTCTGGAAATTCCAAAACCCATATTCGAAAAAATTCATTCATTCGGAAATCTTGAAAAACGTAATTTTCGAAAATTCATTCATTCGGAAATTCCAAAAACCCATATTCGAAAAAATCATTCATTCGGAATTCCTTGAAAAACGCAAATTTCGAAAAATTCTATTCATTCGGAAATTTTCGAAAAACACATATTCGAAAAAAATTGTTCATTCGGGAATTTTTTGAAAATCACCATATTCGAATTATTCATTCATCTCGGAAAATTCCGAAAATCCAATATTCGAATTATTCATTCATTCGGAAAATCTGTCGAATATACCAAAGTATAGAATTGACTTTTCCGAATAATCGAATAAACGAATTATTCGGAAAAATTGACTTCTCCGAATATTCGAATAAACGAATAATTCGAAAAAATTGACTTCTTCCGAATATTCGAATAAATCGAGATTATTCCTGGAAAATTGACTTTTCCGAATATCTGAATAAACGAATAATTCGAAAAATTGACTTTTCCGAATATTCGAATAAAACGAATAATTCGAGAAATTGTCTTTTCCGAATAATCGAATAAAACGAATTATTCGAAAAAAATTGACTTCTCCGAATATTCGAATAAAACGAATAATTCGGAGAAATTGTTCTTTTCCCGGAATATTCCTAATAAACAAATTATTCGAGAATTGACTTTTCCGAATAATCGAATAAACGAATTATTCGAAAAAATTGACTTCTCCGAATATTTCCGAATAAAACGAATAATTCTGAGAAATTGTCTTTTCCGAATATTCCAATAAACGAATTATTCAAGAAATTGACTTCTCCGAATATATTCGAATAAACGAATAATTCGAAAAATTGACTTCTTCCGAATATTCGAATAAACGAATAATCTGAGGAAATTGTCTTTTTCCGGAATAATCGAATAAACGAATTATTCGAAAAATTGACTTCTCCGAATATTCGAATAAACGAATAATTCCCGAGAAATTGTCTTTTCCGAATATTCCAATAAACGAATTATTCGGAAAAAATTGACTTCTCCGACTATTCTGAATAAACGAATTATTCAAGAAATTCACTTCCGAATATTCGAATAAACGAATTATTCGAAAAATTGACTTTTCCGAATAATCGAATAAAACGAATTATTCGAAAATTGACTTCTCCGAATATTCGAATAAACGAATAATTCGAGAAATTGTCTTTTCCGAATATTCCAATAAACGAATTATTCGAAAATTGACTTCCTCCGACTATTCGAATAAACGAATTATTCAAGAAATTCACTTCCCTCCGGAATATCGAAATAAACGAATTATTCGAAAATTGACTTCTTCCGGACTATTCGAATAAACGAGTTATTCGAAAATTGACTTCGAATATTGAATAAACGAATTATTCGAAAATTTATCTGAATATTCGAATAAACGAATTACTTCGAAAAATTTACTTCTCTCCGAATATTCGAATAAACGAGTTATTCGAAAATTGACTTCTCGAATATTCAGATAAACAGATTATTCAGGGAAATTGACACTTCGAATAATCAGACAAACAGAATTATTCGAAAAATTAAACTCGAATATTCGAATAAACGAATTATTCGAAAAATTTACTTCTCCGAATATTCCAATAAACGAATTACTCGAAAAATTTACTTCTTCCGAATATTCGAATAAACGAGTTATTCGAAAATTACCTGAATATTCGAATAAACGAATTATTCGGAAAATTTATCTGAATATTCCAATAAAACGAATTACCTGGAAAATTGACTTTCCGAATATTCGAATAAACGAATTATTCGAAAATTGACTTCTCCGAATGTCTGAATAAACGAATAATTCGAGAAATTGTCTTTTCCGAATATTCGAATAAACGAATTATTCGAGAAATTGACTTCTCCGAATGTTCGAATAAACGAATTATTCGAAAAATTGACTTCTCCGAATATTCGAATAAACGAATTATTCGGGAAATTGACTTCTCCGAATATTCGAATAAACGAATAATTCGAGAAATTGTCTTTTCCGAATATTCCAATAAACGAATTATTCGAAAAATTGACTTCTCCGACTATTCGAATAAACGAATTATTCAAGAAATTCACTTCTCCGAATATTCGAATAAACGAATTATTCGAAAAATTGACTTTTCCGAATATTCGAATAAACGAATAATTCGAGAAATTGTCTTTTCCGAATAATCGGATAAACGAATTATTCGAAAAATTGACTTCTCCCAATATTCGAATAAACGAATAATTCGAGAAATTGTCTTTTCCGAATATTCCAATAAACAAATTATTCGAGAATTGACTTTTCCGAATAATCGAATAAACGAATTATTCGAAAAATTGACTTCTCCGAATATTCGAATAAACGAATTATTCGACAAATTGACTTATCCGAACATTCAATAAACGAATTACTCGAAAAATTTACTTCTCCGAATATTCGAATAAACGAGTTATTCGAAAAATTGACTTCTCCGAATATTCGAATAAACGAATTATTCGGGAAATTGACTTTTCCGAATATTCGAATAAACGAATTATTCGAGAAATTGACTTCTCCGAATGTTCGAATAAACGAATTATTCGAAAAATTGACTTTTCCGAATAATCGAATAAACGAATTATTCGAAAAATTGACTTCTCCGACTATTCGAATAAACGAATTATTCAAGAAATTGACTTTTCCGAATATTCGAATAAACGAATTATTCGAGAAATTGACTTCTCCGAATATTCGAATAAACGAATTATTCGAAAAATTGACTTTTCCGAATAATCGAATAAACGAATTATTCGAAAAATTGACTTCTCCGACTATTCGAAAAAACGAATTATTCAAGAAATTGACTTCTCCGAATATTCGAATAAACGAATTATTCGAAAAATCGACTTTTCCGAATATTCGAATAAACGAATAATTCGAGAAATTGTCTTTTCCGAATAATCGAATAAACGAATTATTCGAAAAATTGACTTCTCCGAATATTCGAATAAACGAATTATTCGAGAAATTGACTTCTCCGAATATTCGAATAAACGAATTATTCGAAAAATTGACTTCTCCGAATATTCGAATAAACGAATTATTCAAGAAATTGACTTCTCCGAATATTCGAATAAACGAATTATTCGAAAAATTGACTTGTCCGAATAATCGAATAAACGAATTATTCGAGAAATTGTCTTTTCCGAATATTCCAATAAACGAATTATTCGAAAAATTGACTTCTCCGACTATTCGAATAAACGAATTATTCAAGAAATTGACTTTTCCGAATATTCGAATAAACGAATTATTCGAGAAATTGACTTCTCCGAATATTCGAATAAACGAATTATTCGAAAAATTGACTTCTCCGAATATTCGAATAAACGAATAATTCGAGAAATTGACTTTTCCGAATATTCGAATAAACGAATTATTCGAAAATTGACTTTCCTCCGAATATTCGAATAAACGAATTATTCGAGAAATTGTCTTTCCGAATATTCGAATAAACGAATTATTCGAAAAATTGACTTCTCCGAATATTCGAATAAACGAATTATTATTCGAGAAATTGACTTTCCGGAATAATCGAATAAACGAATTATTCAAAAATTGACTTCTCCGAATATTCGAATAAACGAATAATTCGAGAAATTGTCTTTTCCGAATAATCGAATAAACGAATTATTCGAAAATTGACTTCTCCGAATATTCGAATAAACGAATTATTATTCGAGAAATTGACTTCTCCGAATATTCGAATAAACGAATTATTCGAGAAATTGACTTCTCCGAATATTCGAATAAACGAATTATTCGAAAATTGACTTTCTTCCGAATATTCGAATAAACGAATTATTCGAAAAATTGACTTATCCGGAATATTCGAATAAACGAACTATTCGAAAAATTGACTTTTCCGAATATTCGAATAAACGAATTATTCGAAAAATTTACTTTTCCGAATATTCGAATAAACGAATTATTCGAAAATTGACTTCTCCCAAAATTCGAATAAAACGAATTATTCGAGAAATTGACTTTTCCGGAATATTCGAATAAACGAATTATTCGAGAAATTGACTTCTCCGAATATTCGAATAAACGAATTATTCGAAAATTGACTTTTCCGAATAATCGAATAAACGAATTATTCGGAAAATTGACTTTTTCCGACTATTCGAATAAACGAATTATTCAAGAAATTGACTTCTCCGAATATTCGAATAAACGAATTATTCGAGAAATTGACTTTTCCGAATATTCGAATAAACGAATTATTCGGAAAATTGACTTTTCCGAATAATCGAATAAAACGAATTATTCGAGAAATTGACTTCTCCGAATATTCGAATAAACGAATTATTCGAAAATTGACTTTTCCGAATATTCGAATAAACGAATTATTCGAAAAATTGACTTTTCCGAATATTCGAATAAACGAATTATTCGAGAAATTGACTTCTCCGAATATTCGAATAAACGAATTATTCGAAAAATTGACTTTTCCGAATATTCCAATAAACAAATTATTCGAGAATTGACTTTTCCGAATAATCGAATAAACGAATTATTCGAGAAATTGACTTCTCCGAATATTCGAAAAAACGAATAATTCGAAAATTGACTTTTCCGAATATTCGAATGAACGAATTATTCGAGAAATTGACTTCTCCGAATGTTCGAATAAACGAATTATTCGAAAAATTGACTTCTCCGAATATTCGAATAAACGAATAATTCGAGAAATTGTCTTTTCCGAATATTCGAATAAACGAATTATTCGAGAAATTGACTTTTCCGAATATTCGAATAAACGAATTATTCGAGAAATTGAATTCTCCGAATATTCGAATAAACGAATTATTCGAAAAATTGACTTCTCCGGAATATTCGAATAAACGAATTATTCGAAAATTGACTTCTCCGAATATTCTGAATAAACGAATTATTCGAAGAAATTGACTTCTCCGAATATTCGAATAAACGAATTATTCGAAAAATTGACTTTTCCGAATATTCGAATAAACGAATTATTCGAGAAATTGACTTCTCCGAATATTCGAATAAAGGAATTATTCGAAAAATTGACTTCTCCGAACATTCGAATCAACGAATTATTTGAAAAATTGACTTCTCCGAATATTCGAATAAACAAATTATTCGGAAAATTGACTTTTCCGAATATTCGAATACACGAATTATTCGAAAAAGTGACTTTTTCGAATAATCGAATAAACGAATTATTCGAAAAATTGACTTTTCCGAATATTCGAATAAACGAATTATTCGAGAAATTGACTTTTCCGAATATTCGAATAAACGAATTATTCGAAAATTGACTTTTCCGGAATAATCGAATAAACGAATTATTCGAAAATTGACTTTTCCGAATATTCGAATAAACGAATTATTCGAGAAATTGACTTCTCCGAATGTTCGAATAAACGAATTATTCGAAAAATTGACTTTTCCGAATAATCGAATAAACGAATTATTCGAAAAATTGACTTTTCCGAATAATCGAATAAACGAATTATTCGAAAAATTGACTTTTCCGAATATTCGAATAAACGAATTATTCGAGAAATTGACTTCTCCGAATATTCGAATAAACGAATTATTCGAAAAATTGACTTTTCCGAATATTCGAATAAACGAATTATTCGAGAAATTGACTTCTCCGAATATTCGAATAAACGAATTATTCGAAAAATTGACTTCTCCGACTATTCGAATAAACGAATTATTCAAGAAATTGACTTTTCCGAATATTCGAATAAACGAATTATTCGAAAAATTGACTTTTCCGAATATTCGAATAAACGAATTATTCGAGAAATTGACTTCTCCGAATATTCGAATAAACGAATTATTCGAAAAATTGACTTTTCCGAATAATCGAATAAACGAATTATTCGAAAAATTGACTTTTCCGAATAATCGAATAAACGAATTATTCGAAAAATTGACTTTTCCGACTGTTCGATTAAACGAATTATTCGAGAAATTGACTTCTCCGGAATATTCCAATAAACGAATTATTCGAAAAATTGACTTCTTCCGAATATTCGAATAAACGAATTATTCGAAAAATTGACTTTCCCGAATATTCGAATAAGCGAATTATTCAAAAAATTAGCTTTTCCGAATATTCGAATAAACGAATAATTCGGAAAATTGACTTTCGAATATTCGAATAAACGAATTATTCGAAAAATTGACTTCTCCGAATATTCGAATAAACGAATTATTCGAAAAATTGACTTCTCCGAATATTCGAATAAACGAATAATTCGAAAAATTGACTTCTCCGAATATTCGAATAAACGAATAATTCGAAAAATTGACTTCTCCGAATATTCGAATAAACGAATAATTCGAAAAATTGACTTCTCCGAATATTCGAATAAACGAATTATTCGAAAAATTGACTTTTCCGAATATTCGAATAAACGAATAATTCGAGAAATTGTCTTTTCCGAATAATCGAATAAACGAATTATTCGAAAAATTGACTTCTCCGAATATTCGAATAAACGAATTATTCGAGAAATTGACTTTTCCGAATATTCGAATAAACGAGTTATTCGAAAAATTGACTTCTCCGAATATTCGAATAAACGAATTATTCGGGAAATTGACTTTTCCGAATATTCGAATGAACGAATAATTCGAGAAATTGACTTCTCCGAATGTTCGAATAAACGAATTATTCGGGAAATTGACTTTTCCGAATATTCGAATAAACGAATTATTCGAGAAATTGACTTCTCCGAATATTCGAATAAACGAATTATTCGAGAAATTGACTTCTCCGAATATTCGAATAAACGAATTATTCGAAAAATTGACTTTTCCGACTATTCGAATAAACGAATTATTCAAGAAATTGACTTTTCCGAATATTCGAATAAACGAATTATTCGAGAATTGACTTTTCCGAATATTCGAATAAACGAATTATTCGAAAATTGACTTTTCCGAATAATCGAATAAAACGAATTATTCGAAAAAATTGACTTCTCCGACTATTCGAATAAACGAATTATTCAAGAAATTGACTTTTCCGAATATTCGAATAAACGAATTATTCGAGAAATTGACTTTTCCGGAATATTCGAATAAACGAATAATTCGAAAAATTGACTTCTCCGAATATTCGAATAAACGAATTATTCGAAAAATTGACTTTTCCGAATATTCGAATAAACGAATAATTCGAGAAATTGTCTTTTCCGAATAATCGAATAAACGAATTATTCGAAAAATTGTCTTTTCCGAATATTCCAATAAACGAATTATTCGAAAAATTGACTTCTCCGAATATTCGAATAAACGAATAATTCGAAAAATTGACTCTTCCGAATATTCGAATGAACGAATTATTCGAAAAATGTTTTTTCCGAATATTCAAAGGAACGAATAATTCGAAAAATTGACTCTTTCGAATATTCGAATGAACGAATTATTCGAAAACTTGACTTCTCCGAATATTCGAATAAACGAATAATTCGAAAAATTGACTCTTCCGGATATTCAAAGAAACGAATAATTCGAGAAATTGACTCTTTCGAATATTCTAATGAACGAATTATTCGAAAACTTGACTTCTCCGAATATTCGAATAAACGAATAATTCGAAAAATTGACTCTTCCGAATATTCGAATGAACGAATTATTCGAAGAAATTGACTTCTCGTAATATTCGAATATGCGAATTATTCGAAAAATTGACTTTTCGAGTATTCGAATAAACGAATTATTCGAGAAATTGATTTTTCCGAATGGTTGAATAAACTAAGTATTCGAAAACTTGACTTTTCCGAATAATCGAATAAACGAATTATTCAAGAAATTGACTTTTCCGAATATTCGAATAAAACGAATTATTCGAAAATTGACTTTTCCGAATATTCGAATAAACGAATTATTCGAAAAATTGACTTTCCGAATATTCGAATAAACGAATTATTCGAGAAATTGTCTTTTCCGAATATTCGAATAAACGAATTATTCGGAAAAATTGACTTCTCCGAATATTCGAATAAACGAATAATTCGAGAAATTGACTTTTCCGAATATTCGAATAAACGAATTATTCGAGAAATTGACTTTTCCGAATATTCGAATAAACGAATTATTCGAAAAATTGACTTCTCCGGAATATTCGAATAAACGAATTATTCGAGAAATTGACTTTTCCGAATATTCGAATAAACGAATTATTCGGAAAAAAAATTGACTTTTCCGAATATTCGAATAAACGAATTATTCGAAAAATTCGACTTCTCCGAATATTCGAATAAACGAATTATTCGAAAAATTGACTTTTTCCGAATATTCGAATAAACGAATTATTCAGAGAATTGACTTTTTCCGAATAATCGAATAAACGAATTATTCGAAAAATTGACTTCTCCGAATATTCGAATAAACGAATTATTCGACAAATTGACTTCTCCGAACATTCGAATAAACGAATTACTCGAAGAATTTACTTCTCGAATATTCGAATAAACGAGTTATTCGAAAAATTGATCTTCCGAATATTCGAATAAACGAATTATTCGGGAAAAAAATAATATTCGAATAAACTTGAGAAATTGACTTCTCCGAATATTCGAATAAACGAATTATTCGAAAATTGACTTCTTCCGGAATATTCGAATAAACGAATTATTCGAAAATTGACTTCTCCGAATATTTGAATAAACGAAAAAATTGACTTCTCCGAATATTCGAATAAACCAATTGTTCGAAAAATCGACTTCTCCGAATATTCCAATAAACGAATTATTCGAAAAAATTGACTTCTCCGAATATTTGAATAACCGAATTATTCGAAAATTTGACTTTTCGAATAATCGAATAAACGAATTATTCGAAAAATTGACTTCTCCGAATATTCGAATAAACGAATTATTCAAAAAATTGACTTCTCCGAATATTCGAATAAACGAATTATTCGAAAATTGACTTCCCCGAATATTCGAATAAACGAATAATTCGAGAAATTGTCTCTTTCCGGAATATTCGAATAAACGAATTATTCGAAAATTGACTTCTCCGAATATTCGAATAAACGAATAATTCGAAGAAATTGTCTTCTTCCGAATATTCGAATAAACGAATTATTCGAAAAATTGACTTCTCCGAATATTCTGAATAAACGAATTATTCGAAAAATTGACTTCTCCGAATATTCGAATAAACGAATTATTCGAAAAATTGACTTTTCCGAATATTCGAATAAACGAATTAATTCGAGAAATTGACTTTTCTCCGAATATTCGAATAAACGAATTATTCGAAAAATTGACTTTCTCCGAATATTCGAATAAACGAATTATTCGAGAAAATTGACTTTCCGAATATTCGAATAAACGAATTATTCGAAAAATTGACTTTTTCCGAATATTCGAATAAACGAATTATTCGAAAAATTGACTTCTCCGGAATATTCGAATAAACGAATTATTCGAAAAATTGACTTCTCCGGAATATTCGAATAAACGAATTATTCGAGAAATTGACTTTCCGAATATTCCGAATAAACGAATTATTCGAAAAATTGACTTCTCCGAATATTCGAATAAACGAATAATTCGAGAAATTGACTTTTCCGAATATTCGAATAAACAAATTATTCGAGAAATTGACTTTTCCGGAATATTCGAAATAAACGAATTATTCGAAAAATTGACTTCTCGAATATTCGAATAAACGAATTATTCGAAAAATTGACTTCTTTCCGAATATTCGAATAAACGAATTATTCGAAAAATTGACTTCTCCGAATATTCGAATAAACGAATTATTCGAAAAATTGTCTTCTCGAATATTCGAATAAACGAATTATTCGGAAATTGACTTTTCCGGAATATTCGAATAAACGAATTATTCGAAAATTGACTTTTCCGAATATTCGAATAAACGAATTATTCGAGAAATTGACTTATCCGGAATATTCGAATAAACGAATTATTCGAAAAATTGACTTTTCCGAATATTCGAATAAACGAATTATTCGAAAATTGACTTCTCCGAATATTCGAATAAAACGAATTATTCGAAAAAATTGACTTCTTCCCGAATATTCGAATAAACGAATTATTCGAGAAAATTGACTTTCTGCGAATATTCGAATAAACGAATTATTCGAAAAATTGACTTCTCCGAATATTCGAATAAAACAAATCATTCGAAAAAATGACTTCTCCGAATATTCGAATAAACGAATTATCCGAAAAACTGTCTTCTCCGAATATTCGAATAAACGAATTATTCGAAAGAATGACTTTCTCGAATATTCGAATAAACGAATTATCCGAAAAACTGACTTCTCCGAATATTCGAATAAACGAATTATCCGAAAGAATGACTTTCTCGAATATTCGAATAAACGAATTATCCGAAAAACTGACTTCTCCGAATATTCGAAAAAACGAATTATCCGAAAAACTGACTTCTCCGAATATTCGAAAAAACGAATTATTCGAAAAACTGACTTCTCCGAATATTCGAATAAACGAATCATTCGAAAAAATGACTTCTCCGAATATTCGAATAAACGAATTATTCGAAAAACTGACTTCTCCGAATATTCGAATAAACGAATTATCCGAAAGAATGACTTTCTCGAATATTCGAATAAACGAATTATCCGAAAAACTGACTTCTCCGAATATTCGAATAAACGAATTATCCGAAAAACTGTCTTCTCCGAATATTCGAATAAACGAATTATTCGAAAGAATGACTTTCTCGAATATTCGAATAAACGAATTATTCGAAAAACTGACTTCTCCGAATATTCGAATAAACGAATCATTCGAAAAAATGACTTCTCCGAATATTCGAATAAACGAATTATTCGAAAAACTGACTTCTCCGAATATTCGAATAAACGAATTATTCTGAGAAAATTGACTTCTCCGAATATTCGAATAAACGAATTATTCGAAAATTGACTTTTTCCGAATATTCGAATAAACGAATTATTCGAAAAATTGACTCTTTCCGAATATTCGAATAAACGAATTATTCGAGAAATTGACTTCTCCGAATATTCGAATAAACGAAATTATTCGAGAAATTGACTTTTCCGAATATTCGAATAAACGAATTATTCGAAAAATTGGACTTTTCCGGAATATTCGAATAAACGAACTATTCGAAAAATTGACTTTTCCGAATATTCGAATAAACGAATTATTCGAAAAATTTACTTTTCCGAATATTCGAATAAACGAATTATTCGAAAATTGACTTCTCCGAATATTCGAAGAAACGAATTATTCGAAAAATGACTTCTCCGAATATTCGAATAAACGAATTATTCGAAAATTGACTTTTCCGGAATATTCGAATAAACGAATTATTCGAAAAATTGACTTCTCCGAATATTCGAATAAAACGAATTATTCGAAAATTGACTTCTTCCGGGAATATTCGAATAAACGAATTATTCGGAGAAATTGACTTCTCCGAATATTCGAATAAACGAATTATTCGAGAAATTGACTTCTCCGAATAATCGAATAAACGAATTATTCGAAAATTGACTCTCCGAATATTCGAATAAACGAATTATTCAAGAAAATTGACTTTTCCGAATATTCGAATAAACGAATTATTCGGAGAAATTGACTTCTCCGAATATTCGAATAAAACGAATTATTCGAAAAATTGACTTCTCCGAATATTCGAATAAACGAATTATTCGAAAAATTGACTTCTCCGAATATTCGAATAAACGAATTATTTGAAAAAAATTGACTTTTCCGAATATTCGAATAAACGATTTATTCGAAAAATTGACTTTTCCGAATATTCGAATAAACGAATTATTCGAAAATCGACTTTTCCGACTATTCGAATAAACGAATTATTCAAGAAATTGACTTTTCCGAATATTCGAATAAACGAATTATTCGAGAAATTGACTTCTCCGAATATTCGAATAAACGAATTACTCGAAAAATTTACTTCTCCGAATATTCGAATAAACGAGTTATTCGGGAAATTGACTTCTTCCGGAATATCTCGAATAAACGAATTATTCGAAAAATTGACTTCTCCGAATATTCGAATAAACGAATTATTCGAAAAATTGACTTTTCCGAATATTCGAATAAACGAATTATTCGAAAATTGACTTTTCCGAATATTCGAATAAACGAATTATCTCGAAAAATTGACTTCTCCGGAATATTCGAGTAAACGAATTATTCGAAAAATTGACTTCTCCGAATATTCAAATAAACGAATTATTCTAAAATTTGACTTTTCGAATAATCGAATGAACGAATTATTCGAGAAATTCTTTTTTCCGAATATTCGAATAAACGAATTATTCAAAAATTCGACTCCTCCGAATTTTCGAATAAACGAATTATTCGAAAAATTGACTTTTCCGAATATTCGAATAAACGAATAATTCGAAAAATTGACTTTTCCGAATATTCCAATAAACAAATTATTCGAGAATTGACTTTTCCGAATAATCGAATAAACGAATTATTCGAAAAATTGACTTCTCCGAATATTCGAATAAACGAATTATTCGGGAAATTGACTTTTCCGAATATTCGAATAAACGAATTATTCGAGAAATTGACTTCTCCGAATATTCGAATAAACGAATTATTCGAAAAATTGACTTTTCCGAATAATCGAATAAACGAATTATTCGAAAAATTGACTTCTCCGACTATTCGAATAAACGAATTATTCAAGAAATTGACTTCTCCGAATATTCAAATAAACGAATTATTCGAAAAATTGACTTTTCCGAATATTCGAATAAACGAATAATTCGAAAAATTGACTTCTCCGAATATTCGAATAAACGAATTATTCGAAAAACTGACTTCTCCGAATATTCGAATAAACGAATTATCCGAAAGAATGACTTTCTCGAATATTCGAATAAACGAATTATTCGAAAAACTGACTTCTCCGAATATTCGAATAAACGAATTATTCGAAAGAATGACTTTCTCGAATATTCGAATAAACGAATTATTCGAAAAACTGACTTCTCCGAATATTCGAATAAACGAATTATCCGAAAGAATGACTTTCTCGAATATTCGAATAAACGAATTATCCGAAAAACTGACTTCTCCGAATATTCGAATAAACGAATCATTCGAAAAACTGACTTCTCCGAATATTCGAATAAACGAATTATTCGAAAAACTGACTTCTCCGAATATTCGAATAAACGAATTATAAACGAATTATTCGAAAACTGACTTCTCCGAATATTCGAATAAACGAATTATTCGGGAAAGAATTGACTTTTCCGAATAATCGAATAAACGAATTATTCGAAAAATTGACTTCTCCGAATATTCGAATAAACGAATAATTCGAAAATTGTCTTTTCCGGAATATTCGAATAAACGAATTATTCGAGAAATTGACTCTTTCCGAATATTCGAATAAACGAATTATTCGAAAAATTGACTTCTCCGAATATTCGAATAAACGAATTATTCGAAAATTGACTTCTCCGAATATTCGAGTAAATGAATTATTCGAAAAATTGACTTCTCCGAATATTCGAGTAAATGAATTATTCGAAAAATTGACTTCTCCGAATATTCGAGTAAATGAAATATTCAAAAAATTACTTCTCCGAATATTCGAGTAAATGAATTATTCGAAAAATTGACTTCTCCGAATATTCGAGTAAATGAATTATTCGAAAAATTGACTTCTCCGAATATTCGAGTAAATGAATTATTCGAAAAATTGACTTCTCCGAATATTCGAGTAAATGAAATATTCGAAAAATAGACTTCTTCGGATATCCGAATAAACGAATTATTCAAAAAATTGACTCCGAATATTCGAATAAACTAATTATTCGAAAAATTGACTTCTCCGAATATTCGAATAAACGAATTATTCAAAAAATTGACTTCTCCGAATATTCGAATAAACGAATAATTCGAAAAATTGACTTTTCCGAATATTCGAATAAACGAATTATCCGAAAAACTGACTTCTCCGAATATTCGAATAAACGAATTATCCGAAAAACTGACTTCTCCGAATATTCGAATAAACGAATTATCCGAAAAACTGACTTCTCCGAATATTCGAATAAACGAATCATTCGAAAAAATGACTTCTCCGAATATTCGAATAAACGAATTATCCGAAAGAATGACTTTCTCGAATATTCGAATAAACGAATTATCCGAAAAACTGACTTCTCCGAATATTCGAATAAACGAATTATTCGAAAGAATGACTTTCTCGAATATTCGAATAAACGAATAACACGAGAAATTGACTCTTTCAAATATTCGAATAAACGAATTATCCGAAAAACTGACTTCTCCGAATATTCGAATAAACGAATTATCCGAAAAACTGTCTTCTCCGAATATTCGAATAAACGAATTATTCGAAAGAATGACTTTCTCGAATATTCGAATAAACGAATTATTCGAAAAACTGACTTCTCCGAATATTCGAATAAACGAATTATCCGAAAGAATGACTTTCTCGAATATTCGAATAAACGAATTATCCGAAAGAATGACTTTCTCGAATATTCGAATAAACGAATTATTCGAAATTCGGAATATTGAAATTATTCGAAAGAATGACTTTCTCGAATATTCGAATAAACGAATTATCCGAAAAACTGTCTTCTCCGAATATTCGAATAAACGAATTATTCGAAAGAATGACTTTCTCGAATATTCGAATAAACGAATTATCCGAAAGAATGACTTTCTCGAATATTCGAATAAACGAATTATCCGAAAAACTGACTTCTCCGAATATTCGAATAAACGAATCATTCGAAAAAATGACTTCTCCGAATATTCGAATAAACGAATTATTCGAAAAACTGACTTCTCCGAATATTCGAATAAACGAATTATCCGAAAAACTGACTTCTCCGAATATTCGAATAAACGAATCATTCGAAAAAATGACTTCTCCGAATATTCGAATAAACGAATCATTCGAAAAAATGACTTCTCCGAATATTCGAATAAACGAATTATTCGAAAAACTGACTTCTCCGAATATTCGAATAAACGAATTATCCGAAAGAATGACTTTCTCGAATATTCGAATAAACGAATTATCCGAAAAACTGACTTCTCCGAATATTCGAATAAACGAATTATTCGAAAAATTGACTTATCCGAATATTCGAATAAACGAATTATTCGAAAAATTGACTTCTCCGAATATTCGAATAAACGAATTATTCGAAAAATTGACTTCTCCGAATATTCCAATAAACGAATTATTCGACAAATTGACTTATCCGAATATTCAATAAACGAATCACTCGAAAAATTTACCTCTCCGAATATTCGAATAAACGAATTATTCGAGAAATTGACTTCTCCGAATATTCGAATAAACGAATTATTCGGGAAATTGACTTTTCCGAATATTCGAATAAACGAATTATTCGAGAAATTGACTTCCCCGAATATTCGAATAAACGAATTATTCGAAAAATCGACTTCTCCGACTATTCGAATAAACGAATTATTCAAGAAATTGACTTCTCCGAATATTCGAATAAACGAATTATTCGAAAAATTGACTTTTCCGAATATTCGAATAAACGAATAATTCGAGAAATTGTCTTTTCCGAATAATCGAATAAACGAATTATTCGAAAAATTGACCTTTCCGAATATTCGAATAAACGAATAATTCGAAGAATTGACTTTTCCGAATATTTGAATAAACGAATCATTCGAAAAAATTGAATTCTCCGAATATTCGAATAAACGAATGATTCGAAAAATTGACTTTTCCGAATATTCCAATAAACAAATTATTCGAGAATTGACTTTTCCGAATAATCGAATAAACGAATTATTCGAAAAATTGACTTTTCCGAATAATCGAATAAACGAATTATTCGAAAAATTGACTTCTCCGACTATTCGAATAAACGAATTATTCAAGAAATTGACTTTTCCGAATATTCGAATAAACGAATTATTCGAAAAATTGACTTGTCCGAATATTCGAATAAACGAATAATTCGAGAAATTGTCTTTTCCGAATAATCGAATAAACGAATTGTTCGAAAAATTGACTTCTCCGAATATTCGAATAAACGAATAATTCGAGAAATTGTCTTTTCCGAATAATCGAATAAACGAATTATTCGAAAAATTGACTTCTCCGAATATTCAATAAACGAATTACTCGAAAAATTTACTTCTCCGAATATTCGAATAAACGAGTTATTCGAAAAATTGACTTCTCCGAATATTCGAATAAACGAATTATTCGAAAAATTGACTTTTCCGAATAATCGAATAAACGAATTATTCGAAAAATTGACTTATCCGAATATTCGAATAAACGAATTATTCGGGAAATTGACTTTTCCGAATATTCGAATAAACGAATTACTCGAAAAATTTACTTCTCCGAATATTCGAATAAACGAGTTATTCGAAAAATTGACTTCTCCGAATATTCGAATAAACGAATTATTCGAAAAATTGACTTCTCCGAATATTCCAATAAACGAATTATTCGACAAATTGACTTATCCGAATATTCAATAAACGAATCACTCGAAAAATTTACTTCTCCGAATATTCGAATAAACGAGTTATTCGAAAAATTGACTTCTCCGAATATTCGAATAAACGAATTATTCGAAAAATTGACTTTTCCGAATAATCGAATAAACGAATTATTCGAAAAATTGACTTCTCCGAATATTCGAATAAACGAATTATTCAAGAAATTGACTTTTCCGAATAATCGAATAAACGAATTATTCGAAAAATTGACTTCTCCGAATATTCGAATAAACGAATTATTCAAGAAATTGACTTCTCCGAATATTCGAATAAACGAATTATTCGAAAAATTGACTTTTCCGAATAATCGAATAAACGAATTATTCGAAAAATTGACTTCTCCGAATATTCGAATAAACGAATTATTCAAGAAATTGTCTTTTCCGAATAATCGAATAAACGAATTATTCGAAAAATTGACTTCTCCGAATATTCCAATAAACGAATTATACGACAAATTGACTTATCCGAATATTCAATAAACGAATTACTCGAAAAATTGACTTCTCCGAATATTCGAATAAACGAATTATTCAAGAAATTGACTTCTCCGAATATTCGAATAAACGAATTATTCGAAAAATTGACTTTTCCGAATAATCGAATAAACGAATTATTCGAAAAATTGACTTCTCCGAATATTCGAATAAACGAATTATTCAAGAAATTGACTTCTCCGAATATTCGAATAAACGAATTATTCGAAAAATTGACTTTTCCGAATAATCGAATAAACTAATTATTCGAAAAATTGACTTCTCCGAATATTCGAATAAACGAATTATTCGAAAAATTGGCTTTTCCGAATAATCGAATAAACGAATTATTCGAAAAATTGACTTCTCCGAATATTCGAATAAACGAATTATTCAAGAAATTGACTTTTCCGAATAATCGAATAAACGAATTATTCGAAAAATTGACTTCTCCGAATATTCGAATAAACGAATTATTCAAGAAATTGACTTCTCCGAATATTCGAATAAACGAATTATTCGAAAAATTGACTTTTCCGAATAATCGAATAAACGAATTATTCGAAAAATTGACTTCTCCGAATATTCGAATAAACGAATTATTCAAGAAATTGTCTTTTCCGAATAATCGAATAAACGAATTATTCGAAAAATTGACTTCTCCGAATATTCCAATAAACGAATTATACGACAAATTGACTTATCCGAATATTCAATAAACGAATTACTCGAAAAATTTACTTCTCCGAATATTCGAATAAACGAGTTATTCGAAAAATTGACTTCTCCGAATATTCGAATAAACGAATAATTCGAGAAATTGTCTTTCCCGAATAATCGAATAAACGAATTATTCGAAAAATTAACTTCTCCGAATATTCGAATAAACGAATTAATTCGAGAAATTGACTTTTCAGGGAATAATCGAATAAACGAGATTATTCGAAAATTGACTTTTCCGAATATTCGAATAAACGAATTATTCAGGTAGAATTGACTTTTCCGAATATCTGAATAAACGAATTATTCGAAAAATTGACTTCTCCGAATATTCCAATAAACGAATTAATTCAGAAAATTGACTTTCCGAATAATCGAATAAACGGAATTATTCGAAAATTGACTTTTCCGAATATTCGAATAAAACGAATTATTCAAGAAATTGACTTTTCCGAATATTCGAATAAACGAATTATTCGAAAAAATTGACTTCTCCGGAATATTCAATAAACGATTAATTCGAGAAATTGTCTTTTCCGAATAATCGAATAAACGAATTATTCGAAAACTGACTTTTCCGAATATTCGAATAAACGAATTATTCGGGAAATTGACTTTTCCGAATATTCGAATAAACGAATTATTCGAAAAATTGACTTCTCCGAATATTCAAATAAACGAATAATTCGAGAAATTGTCTTTTCCGAATAATCGAATAAACGAATTATTCGAAAATTGACTTTTCCGAATATTCGAATAAACGAATTATTCGAAAAATTGACTTCTCCGAATATTCGAATAAACGAATTATTCGAAAAATTGACTTCTCCGAATATTCGAATAAGCGAATTATTCAAGAAATTGACTTTTCCGAATATTCGAATAAACGAATTACTCAAAAAATTGACTTCTCCGAATATTCGAACAAACGAATTATTCAAGAAATTGACTTTTCCGAATATTCGAATAAACGAATTACTTAAAAAATTGACTTCTCCGAATATTCGAATAAACGAATTATTCGAAAAATTGACTTTTCCGAATAATCGAATAAACGAATTATTCGAAAAATTGACTTCTCCGAATATTCGAATAAACGAATTATTCAAGAAATTGTCTTTTCCGAATAATCGAATAAACGAATTATTCGAAAAATTGACTTCTCCGAATATTCCAATAAACGAATTATACGACAAATTGACTTATCCGAATATTCAATAAACGAATTACTCGAAAAATTTACTTCTCCGAATATTCGAATAAACGAGTTATTCGAAAAATTGACTTCTCCGAATATTCGAATAAACGAATAATTCGAGAAATTGTCTTTCCCGAATAATCGAATAAACGAATTATTCGAAAAATTGACTTCTCCGAATATTCGAATAAACGATTAATTCGAGAAATTGTCTTTTCCGAATAATCGAATAAACGAATTATTCGAAAATTG
Organism: Aplectana chamaeleonis; assembly: GCA_029168955.1. Taxonomy (NCBI): domain Eukaryota; kingdom Metazoa; phylum Nematoda; class Chromadorea; order Rhabditida; family Cosmocercidae; genus Aplectana; species Aplectana chamaeleonis. The sequence continues at coordinate 1,304,861 of JAPDOI010000185.1, read as the reverse complement.
ACTTTTCCGAATATTCGAATAAACGAATTATTCGGGTAATTGACTTTTCCGAATATTCGAATAAACGAATTATTCGAAAAATTGACTTCTCCGAATATTCCAATAAACGATTAATTCGAGAAATTGTCTTTTCCGAATAATCGAATAAACGAATTATTCGAAATTTGACTTTTCCGGAAATTCGAATAAACGAATTATTCGGGAAATTGACTTTTCCGAATATTCGAATAAACGAATTATTCGAAAAATTGACTTCTCCGAATATTCCAATAAACGAATAATTCGAGAAATTGTCTTTTCCGAATAATCGAATAAACGAATTATTCGAAAACTGACTTTTCCGAATATTCGAATAAACGAATTATTCGGGAAATTGACTTTTCCGAATATTCGAATAAACGAATTATTCGAAAAATTGACTTCTCCGAATATTCAAATAAACGAATAATTCGAGAAATTGTCTTTTCCGAATAATCGAATAAACGAATTATTCGAAAATTGACTTTTCCGAATATTCGAATAAACGAATTATTCGAAAAATTGACTTCTCCGAATATTCGAATAAACGAATTATTCGAAAAATTGACTTCTCCGAATATTCGAATAAGCGAATTATTCAAGAAATTGACTTTTCCGAATATTCGAATAAACGAATTACTCAAAAAATTGACTTCTCCGAATATTCGAACAAACGAATTATTCAAGAAATTGACTTTTCCGAATATTCGAATAAACGAATTACTTAAAAAATTGACTTCTCCGAATATTCGAATAAACGAATAATTCGAGAAATTGTCTTTTCCGAATAATCGAATAAACGAATTATTCGAAAAATTGACTTCTCCGAATATTCGAATAAACGAATTATTCGGGAAATTGACTTTTCCGAATATTCGAATAAACGAATTATTCGAAAAATTGACTTCTCCGAATATTAGAATAAACGAATAATTCGAGAAATTCTCTTTTCCGAATAATCGAATAAACGAATTATTCGAAAAATTGACTTCTATCGCGGCTATCGCGAGAACAACAAGGAGAAGACCTAGGGGAGACCGGGCAAGACCGGGCTCCTTAACAATGAAGCGATATCACGGAAGAACAAACTACTTAAATGTGATACTATTATCATTTATGTTTTGTTATTGTGTGATATGATCATGAACGCTACCCTATAAAAGGGTCAGCTCGGTGTGCATTCTGGACTTGTGAATAAATCACTTCTCTCCGACGGTCGCCCAGAGCAGCACAGCCCAGAAGCGGGCTTCTGCATGGTGCATCGGTTCAACGACTACTGAACCCACTTCACTAGCACAAGCGCTAGTCAACCTGGTAAACGGATCGTGCGGGGAGCCATCGATATCGCTGTGTGACTTATACGCAGTGCAAGAGGTGCGTGATCTACTCTGTGTAGTTCCGTAAGTGTCTGTTCCTGTGACCCACAAGTGACTGCCCGGTACATCGTCCTGTGATCATAAACAGATAACCAATACGACGCGATGTCATTGCGAACACAAAAGGCGAAGTTGACTCGATCACAGAACCTCCTCGAGGAGACGGTCGGCGACATAGAGCAGCTAGTAGAAACACCGATTACGGAGCGAACTGCTGACCCACCACAACACTTGAAGAAGCTACTTCTCAGAGTGAGGCAATCAATGCGAGTTCTTGACTCGGCCAAACGCTCGGTCGAGGAATCCGTAGACAAACTAGAGGCGGCTTACGAAGAGCTCGAGGAAAAGGAACTCTCCACAGAACTTGTTGCAATCCAGAGTTACCAACGAGCAGCAGATGAAGTGATGGAAAGAGCAGAATCAATCAAGTTGGCTCTGTTGGAAAAAGAGGTTGAGACAGAGATGGCAATCCAGAACTTGCTAGAAGAACCACCACTGCAAACGACGGAACGATCGAGAGGACAATCACTACTACCTCCTCTGCCAATACCCGATTTTTCTGGTGAGAATTGGGAGTGGGACAATTTTTGGCAGATATTCAGAACAAACGTCCATGATCAGCCAATCGCGCCTCTAATAAAGTTCAACTACCTGATCAAAGCACTCAAGGGAGACGCGAAAGAAGCCATTGCGCGTTTTCAAATCACGGATGCCAACTATGCGGAAGCTGTTCAATGGCTGCACAAGCGCTATGGCAATAACGAAGCAATAATCGATAGGCTCTATAGACGACTGGAGAACATTACAGGAGGACCGTCCACACGTCAGCAACGGAAACTTCTTGACCAATTAGCCACATCCATGGCACAGTTGGCGACCAAAGAAGAAGACGTAAATCAAAGACATCTTCTGACCCAAATCTTCAGAAAGTTTGATGAACAGATTCAGTTAAAAATCCTGGAGAGAAAATCAGAACTAAGAAACCCCAAGGACTGGACTTGGAACAGGTTCTACTGTGAAGTGGATGACATAATAACCAAAAAGGAGCTTATCGAAGAAGCCCGGGTATCATCAAACAATACCATTGACAACAATACCAACGCAAGATCCACAGTTACCACAGAGTTGCGGAGTCAAAGCAGACGACAGTTCCAACCTTCGGAATGCCTGTACTGCAAGCAGGCAACTCATCTTTCTGTCGACTGCCCAACACCTCTTTATCAGCGCACAGCATTCTTCAATCGGAACAAGTTATGCAGAAACTGCGGACGCTCAGATCACATAGCCTACGCGTGCATCAAACGTGGATGCAGAATATGTGGACAAAAACACCACACTTCGTTGCACAATCCTCAACGTTCTCCTGGACACAACCAAACCGGAGACAACAATCCAAGGCCACAAAGTTACACACAACCTCAAGGCAAGCTAGACACACAACGCAAACCTTCGTTTCAAGTCATCCCGATGACAACGAAGTCTCATTTCCAGTACAGAACAGTCAAGACGTGATGCAGATCAGCAAGCAATCTACGCAAAGGGCTCAGCTTCTCACTGGATCAGCACAAATAATCGGTCCGATCAAGTCACAGAATACAAGGATTCTTCTTGATACCGGTTCAGAATTGTCATTCATACACTCATCCATAGTGGATGATCTACAGCTACCGCGTGTAGGACGTGAACTTTTCGCCTGAACACTTTTGGATCCAACGAAACAAGAGAAACATATCACGACATCGTATCAGTCAAGCTCAAAGACATTCAAGGACGCATCTTGGAGTTCAAACTCTATAAGAGCGACGTCATAACTAGTCATGTAGCGACACCATACTATGACATGGAGGATATAAACTTCATCAGAGAGAACGGAATTCGGCTCTCACTGTTGCCAGCAAAGGCAACAGATCCTCAGATTTTACTTGGTTGCGACCAACTCTGGCAAGTCATAAAAGATGGGATTATGAAGCTTCCGTCAGGGCGCCATCTGATTTCCACTTCCTTTGGATACTAGAGTGTTGGAACGAATAATTTTTTTTGAATATTCGAATAAACGAATAATTCGAATAATCCACTTTTTCGAATATTCGATTATTCGAATAAACGAATATTTCACTTCTTTGAATATTCGATTATTCGAATAACCCTAATAATCCACTTCTTTGAATATTCGAATATTCGAATTATTCGAATATTCGAATATTATTCGAATAAACGAATATTTGGGCAACACTATTGCGTACTATTCCATCCAATCCACTCGGGCGAACTGGGGCATCGACAGCAGGTTGAGAAGTTGTCATCTCATAAACTGCACCCTCTTGACAACTCAAATCGCTCGCGTTGTAAGCCTGACAACTGCCCGTTACCCAGCGACGTCCGCCTGTTGTCGGGCTGTTGACATTTTGACCTGTCGCGTTAAGCGGCCTATTTAGCAGCGGTTCACATCCTGCAACACTTTTATGTGGCTTAGAAACTACTTTGCACCGACCCGCGTCGCGGTCGGCGCATCGACACGCATCGCGGTCAGCACACCGACACGCGTAGCGGTCGGCGCGTCGACACGCGTCGCGGTCGACACACCGACACGCAGCGTGGTCGGTACACAAAATATACAAGGGCAAGCAGATACGGGGGCGGGGCCAACTTTTCACTCGTGTAGCGTCATTGTGGGTCGTTTTTGGCGCTTCAAAATGCGTAGGCGTTGTGTTCTGAGCCATACCATTATATTTCCGTAGTTACCTCAACCACGTTTTCGAGCGTGTACTCTGAGTTTTGACCGAGAAATAGCCGCGAAACAGACGCAAAATGCCTTTTTCCCGAGTTATAGTCGCAAAATAGCCGCTAAAAAATGCTGGCTGCGAAATAGGCGCCAAATAATGCTCGCCGTGAAATAGCCGCAAAATACCCGCTAAATTGCCGCCAAATTTGTGGTCTGCTTCGGTCTAGTTTGGTTTAGCTAAGTTGAGTTCAGTTGAGTTATTCGCGGTTGATGCGATGGCGAATTTCCTAGTGTTGCTTAGCCGTGCCCTACTCCGGAATCTCAGCGAGAATTCGTAAAAACTCAGCGACAATTCGTAGTTAGTCGTTGAGACCGACACCATGTCACTGGGAACTCGCCGTGTAATATCTCGCTTCCCAGCTCCATGAGACGTCTGGGCGACAACAGACGGATCCGGCACGAACTTGAAACTACATCCAGCTGGTCGTCCTAGGTGGCTGGAAACTCGAATTCCACGTCCAGCATTATGGAAGGAGAGAACTTGGGCTTTTGCGTCAGAATTCAGGCGAAGTTCACCGGGAAAGTAGACAAATAGCATCACCTCGAACCAGTTTCATGAAAATACACATGAAAATGGCTCATTCTGGCCATCATCGTGAAAATTTCCATGTTGCTCAAGTGTTGCTATACTTATGAGCCGCTCGAGATTTAAACTTTTCTCTATAACTAAAGGTGTAATGGGAATTTCTAGCGTTTTGACAAAATCCTACGAGCGATTTAACATATTGGAAATACCTGCTATACTGTGCTTATCTGTGTCAAATTCCGGTCCGCAATTGCGTCTCGACACGCTTTGCGGCCGCGCGCTTTCGAGGCGGAAGTTTCCAGCGCCGCAACTGCGGATCTGTTGACTCTAGGTGGGTTTTAGAAACTGGAAACTAAACAAAATTGAAGAAAACTGTATAAAAAAGCCATGCCGTGTCGGCTTTGGAGCTGAAAACTCGATTGACTCGAGCGCGTGCGGCCGCAAAGCGTGTCGAGACGCAATTGCGGACCGGAATTTAACCCAGATAAGCACAGTAACTTTATATTTATGAGGTACTGAAGAATTGTGAGAAATTAGTAGTCACTACGCTAAGATGTTTGAAATGTAAAATCAGGGCAAAATGGAGTGCGATCTTAGATTAGATTAGATTTATTACGACCAATAAGACATCGTGAGAACAAAAAAGGGAATAAATTACAATAATTCTGCGATACTGCAAACGGAACACGTTATGAACAAGGAGATAGTAAATGAAGAAAAATCCTTCCAATTAATTGCTTTCTAGGAAACCTGTTAATCACGCATCACTAATTGCTGAGCAACTTGGCATCAGCGAAACGTTTGAAACACCGGAAGGTGTTTTTATGTGCAGTGTTCTGCATCAACTGGCTGTAAACGTTTGCTGCTCTATCAGCAAAAGCATGAGCCGCTATTTTAGATCTTGCTCGAGCTGTGAAAACCTTATACTGTTCTCCTCTCGTTCTAGTTCGTCTTAGACGGAAAAACTGTTGGAAACCTATTTTGATTCTACCGTTAATCAGTTTGTAGACCATGCAAGCATCAAACACTTTCCTTCTTGATTCTAACGTAGGCAAGTTGAAGTACTTATTCCGGAAATGAGATCTCGGGATTCTGCTATACAAGAACCCATTCTTCCTGATCAACAGCTTTTTAGTGAAGCTATTCTGGTATTTTTCGAGCTTTAGGATATCTCTTTTATTACAAGGATTAAAAACTGCTGTTCCACACTCCAATAACGGCCGAATGTAGGTTTTATATGCTCTCAAAAGGACGTTGGTGTTGTTTGTAGAAAGCGCCTTGAACAAATGAAGTGTACGAAGGTGGACCTTGCTTTGGATATTCCGAATATGGCCCGAGAATTCCAGATTGTGATCATAAAAGAATCCCAATTTTCTCACTGTCCTCGTCGGAGCAATGATGTTTCCTTCTACAGAATAATTGAAAACCACCTAAGATTTACCCAACCGGAGATAGATGGTCTTATGCGGAGCCAGGGGCAACTGCCATTTCCTAGACCACTCAGATATAATGTTAATTGCATTTTGGAGTTCCAAACAATCTGAAGACTTTACAATCCTCCTATATAGCTTTAGGTCGTCCGCGTATTGCTCACACTCAACGTTAACTGTAGCAAATTTAGAAGGCAAGTCAGCGATGAAAATGTTGAACAAGACAGGTGAAAGTACACCTCCTTGAGGAACACCGCTTACTGCTTGCTGAATAGTGGAAAATGCTGACCCCACCTTGACCTGAAATGTTCGATCGGTTAAGTATGCTTCGATCCATCTAATTACTACTGGGTGGAACTGCAGCTCCTTGATCTTATGCAATAGTTTTTGATGACTCACCCGATCAAATGCCTTAGCGAAGTCAAAATATATTACATCGCGATCTTGTCGAATATTCGAATTATTCGTGCTGAATATTCGAATAAACTGAATATTTCACTTCCTTGAATATTCGAATATTCGAATAAACGAATATTCCACTTCTTTGAATATTCGATTATTCGAATAACCCGAATAATCCACTTCTTTGAATATTCGAATATTCGAATTATTCGAATATTCGAATATTCGAATATTATTCGAATAAACGAATATTCGGGCAACACTCTATTGGATACATGACGTCTGGAAAGGAGTCTAACGTAACACAAAACAACGCAAACGTTATGCTTACCATGCCCAAAGACGAAGAGAAAAGCAAATGGGAACAGTTTCTGACCTTCGAGTCGTCAAGAACAGAAGAATTCTCTGGACCTCATCACCAGGAAAAACAGCAAATCAACGAGACAGTACTGGAAGCGCTTCAACGAAACGATCGTCAAAAAGCCTGATGGATATCGCCTCCGACTGCCATGGAAGGACAAGCACGAACCCCTCCCAGCCAACAGACAAATAGCCGAAGCAAGACTGCAAGAACTCTATCGCACATATCGTGCCAACTCCCGTTTCCTTGAAGAATACGACGAAAATTTCAAGGATCAGCTCGCGGAGGGTATCCTGGAAGAAGCTTCAGAAGCACAAGACGATCAAGGCAGGATAATTCATTATCTGCTCCATCACGCTGTCATCACACCTGTAAAAAAGACGACACCGAAACGCATCGTTTTCGACGCATCGGCGAATTATCGAGGGAAACCAAGTCTCAACGATGTGCTTCACCAAGGCGCTCTCATTCTGCCGAAACTCATAGAAATGATGCTATTCTCTTTGTCTGTCTGCTGGAAATCTTTGTTGAGCGCACGATTTGGTATGCAACAAGGAATCGTGTGGAAGTATATCATGTCGTACGCCCCATGGAAAGGCGGATTTTGCGAAAGACTAATTCAATCCGTGAAGAACGCCATGTACAAAGCCGTCGGACGCAAAAAGTTAGACTTCGAAACCACTACGACACTCCTAACTGAAATTGAAGCCTGTCTCAACAGCCGTCCTTTGACGTACGTTGAAGCGGACAGGGAGGAAGACTCACCGACAATTAGGCCTATAGACTTCATTCAAAGAGATATTTGTCTAACCCACCCGTTGGAACTGCAATATGAAGCTACGCAGCAGGATCCTGACTACCGCCCGCCCGAGGATCTCATTCTCCTACGAACGAGATATCAAGCAGTGGAAGCGTTGGAAAGCTCTTATCAGTTGACAAGAAAATTCTGGAAGGTGTGGCATTCCAACTATTTGACAGAACTGAGAGCATTTCACCAAAAATATCTTAAACAAGGAAAGTCAACTTCGAAAAGCCCAAAGATCGGACAAGTCGTTCTTATGATGGACCCCAACCTATCGAGAAATGCATGGAGTATGGGAAGAATTACAGCAATCAAGTCGACCAGCGAAGTTGAGCTCAGATCATCAAAAGGAAGAGTGATAAGAAGACCGATCAACCTCCTCATCCCACTCGAGTTGGAAGAAGGTCGGCAAGACGATGCTCTTCTGACTTCAACGGAGTGCAAACCTCCAACACGATACAACTTGAGAAAAACAAGATCTCGATCAAAGCGATCGGGAAACAGCTCTCAACCAACAGAGGACATTGGTGCGCGAGAAGTTGCAAAGAAAGATTGCGGACCTATCAAAGTCCCGCCCGGAGTATCGCGGCTATCGCGAGAACAACAAGGAGAAGACCTAGGGGAGACCGGGCAAGACCGGGCTCCTTCACAATGAAGCGATATCACGGAAGAACAAACTACTTAAATGTGATACTATTATCATTTATGTTTTGTTATTGTGTGATATGATCATGAACGCTACCCTATAAAAGGGTCAGCTCGGTGTGCATTCTGGACTTGTGAATAAATCACTTCTCTCCGACGGTCGCCCACAGCAGCACAGCCCAGAAGCGGGCTTCTACAACTTCTCCGAATATTCGAATAAACGAATTATTCAAGAAATTGACTTTTCCGAATATTCGAATAAACGAATTATTCGAGAAATTGACTTTTCCGAATATTCGAATTAATGAATTATTCGAGAAATTGACTTCTCCCAATATTCGAATAAACGAATTATTCGAAAAATTGACTTTTCCGAATAATCGAATAAACGAATTATTCGAAAAATTGACTTCTCCGAATATTCGAATAAACGAATTATTCAAGAAATTGACTTTTCCGAATATTCGAATAAACGAATTACTGAAAAAATTGACTTCTCCGAATAATCGAATAAACGAATAATTTGAGAAATTGTCTTTTCCGAATAATCGAATAAACGAATTACTGAAAAAATTGACTTCTCCGAATAATCGAATAAACGAATAATTCGAGAAATTGTCTTTTCCGAATAATCGAATAAACGAATTATTCGAAAAATTGACTTCTCCGAATATTCGAATAAACGAATTACTGAAAAAATTGTCTTTTCCGAATAATCGAATAAACGAATTATTCGAAAAATTGACTTCTCCGAATATTCGAATAAACGAATTACTGAAAAAATTGACTTCTCCGAATAATCGAATAAACGAATAATTCGAGAAATTGTCTTTTCCGAATAATCGAATAAACGAATTACTGAAAAAATTGACTTCTCCGAATAATCGAATAAACGAATTATTCGAGAAATTGACTTCTCCCAATATTCAATAAACGATTTACTCGAAAAATTTACTTCTCCGAATATTCGAATAAACGAGTTATTCGAAAAATTGACTTCTCCGAATATTCGAATAAACGAATTACTGAAAAATTGACTTCTCCGAATAATCGAATAAACGAATAATTCGAGAAATTGTCTTTTCCGAATAATCGAATAAACGAATTACTGAAAAAATTGACTTCTCCGAATAATCGAATAAACGAATTATTCGAGAAATTGACTTTTCCGAATATTCGAATTAATGAATTATTCGAGAAATTGACTTCTCCCAATATTCAATAAACGATTTACTCGAAAAATTTACTTCTCCGAATATTCGAATAAACGAGTTATTCGAAAAATCGACTTCTCCGAATATTCGAATAAACGAATTATTCGAGAAATTGACTTTTCCGAATATTCAAATTAATGAATCATTCGAGAAATTGACTTCTCCCAATATTCGAATAAACGAATTATTCGAAAAATTGACTTTTCCGAATAATCGAATAAACGAATTATTCGAAAAATTGACTTCTCCGAATATTCGAATAAACGAATTATTCAAGAAATTGACTTTTCCGAATATTCGAATAAACGAATTACTGAAAAAATTGACTTCTCCGAATAATCGAATAAACGAATAATTCGAGAAATTGTCTTTTCCGAATAATCGAATAAACGAATTATTCGAAAAATTGACTTCTCCGATTATTTGAATAAACGAATTATCGAATTATTCAAGAAATTGACTTCTCCGAATATTCGAATAAACGAACAATTCGAAAAATTGTCTTTTCCGAATAATCGAATTATTCGAATATTCGATTATTCGTTTATTCGGCCGAATATTCGTTGACATACTCTAGTGCCTAGGCTGAGTTTGGGCCCAAACTGTGTTCGTCTAGAATCCGTAATTGCAGGCATTTGGTCGTTTTTGATTTCCCGGTCCTTTCCTATCGTGAGTTACCGAGAACCTAAAAACGAACTCAATTTCATATATTTCCCCGGAGGTTCCCTTTCTGGTTTGATTTTACTCCTCGATTTCCATTTTGGAGAAGTGAAACCTCCAACAGACAATATTGTCGGATGGGTACAATTTTTTAAACTTGTGACCCACACAAAACGCCGCCCATTGTCGCATTTTGAGCAACGGGTGAAAAATCGATATTTTCAATAATTGCGTGGATAATATTCGATATTGCGTGATGATTAGGATTTCCCAAACAAGTGACTCAGAGCCATCAACAAAAACACTCATTGCGGCATTTTGCGCAGCAGACCAAAAAATCTATATTATTGATTGGTAGTAATCGATAATGTCTGATGTGTGAAATTCCCCAACCAAGAGACCCACACCCATCAACAATCACTACTCCCGGCCGCATTTTTTGCAAAAACCGTGAAAATCAATAATGTTGATTATCGATCGATGACGTGTCATGAGTACGAGTTCTGACAAGCTCTGGACTTACCCTAACGACCTGCGTTGATTGAATGCAGATGCACCCACGCACCCTGGTCTCCACAGTAGAGTGTGTCAACGAATATTCGGCCGAATAAATGAATAATCGAATATTCGAATTATTCGAATTATTCGATTATTCGGAGAAGTCAGTTTTTCGAATAGTTCGTTCATTCAAATATTCGAAAAAGTCAATTTTTCGAATTACTCGTTTATTCGAATATTCGGAGAAGTCAATTTTTCGAATAATTCGTTTATTCGAATATTCGAACGGCCCAAAATTCGAATATTAGGCCGAATAAACGAATATATTCAGACAGATAGGAAGCAGACTCTCCGGCACATGTCCATTTTTGCGGTCCAGAGGTGGTGTCTCCAATCAAACTGGTAGAAAGTTCGAATATAATCAGAATACTCCAATATTCAACATGGGATAGTCAGAAACCTAGTGGTGGATAGAGTGTTGGAACGAATAATTTTTTTTGAATATTCGAATAAACGAATAATTCGAATAATCCACTTTTTCGAATATTCGATTATTCGAATAAACGAATATTTCACTTCTTTGAATATTCGATTATCTGAATCCAATAATCCACTTCTTTGAATATTCGAATATTCGAATTATTCGAATATTCGAATATTATTCGAATAAACGAATATTTGGGCAACACTATTGCGTACTATTCCATCCAATCCACTGGGCGAACTGGGGCATCGACAGCAGGTTGAGAAGTTGTCATCTCATAAACTGCACCCTCTTGACAACTCAAATCGCTCGCGTTGTAAGCCCGACAACTGCCCGTTACCCAGCGACGTCCGCCTGTTGTCGGGCTGTTGACATTTTGACCTGTCGCGTTAAGCGGCCTATTTAGCAGCGGTTCACATCCTGCAACACTTTTATGTGGCTTAGAAATTACTTTGCACCGACCCGCGTCGCGGTCGGCGCATCGACACGCATCGCGGTCAGCACACCGACGCGTAGCGGTCGGCGCGTCGACACGCGTCGCGGTCGACACACCGACACGCAGCGTGGTCGGTACACAACATAGCAAGAGATACGGGGCGGGGCCAACTTCTCACTCGTGTAGCATCATTGTGGGTCGTTTTTGGCGCTTTAAAATGCGTAGGCTTTGTGTTCTGAGCCATACCATTCTATTTCCGTAGTTATCTCAACCACGTTTTCGAGCGTGTACTCTGAGTTTTGGCCGAGAAATAGCCGCGAAACAGACGCAAAATGCCTTTTTCCCGAGTTATAGTCGCAAAATAGCCGCTAAAAATGCTGGCTGCGAACAGGCGCCAAATAATGCCCGCCGTGAAATAGCCGCAAAATACCCGCTAAATTGCCGCCAAATTTGTGATCTGCTTCGGTCTAGTTTGGTTTAGCTAAGTTGAGTTCAGTTGAGTTATTCGCGGTCTATGCGATGGCGAATTTCCTAGTGTTGCTTAGCCGTGCCCTACTCCGAATCTCAGCGAGAATTCGTAAAACTCAGCGACAATTCGTAGTTAGTCGTTGAGACCGGACACCATGTCACTGGGAACTCGCCGTGTAATATCTCGCTTCCTAGCTCCATGAGACGTCTGGGCGACAACAGACGGATCCGGCGCGAACTTGAAACTACATCCAGCTGGTCGTCCTAGGTGGCTGGAAACTCGAATTCCACGTGCAGCATTAGGGAAGGAGAGAACTTGGGATTTCGCGTCAGAATTCAGGTGAAGTTCACCGGGAAAGTAGACAAATAGCATCACCTCGAACCAGTTTCATGAAAATACACATGAAAAGTGCTCATCCTGGCCATCATCGTGAAACATTTCCATGTTGCTCAAGTGTTGCTATACTTATGAGCCGCTCGAGATTTAAACTTTTCTCTTTACCTAAAGGTGTAATGAATTTCTAGCGTTTTGACAAAATCCTACGAGCGATTTAACATATTGGAAATACCTGCTATACTGTGCTCATCTGTGTCAAATTCCGGTCCGCAATTGCGTCTCGACACGCTTTGCGGCCGCGCGCTGAGTCAGTTTCCAGCGCCGCAACTGCGGATCTGTTGACTCTAGGTGGGTTTTAGAAACTGGAAACTAAACAAAATTGAAGAAAACTGTATAAAAAGCCATGCCGTGTCGGCTTGAGCTGAAAACTCGATTGACTCGAGCGCGTGCGGCCGCAAAGCGTGTCGAGACGCAATTGCGACCGGAATCAACATTTATGAGGTACTGAAGAATTGTGAGAAATTAGTAGTCACTACGCTAAGATGTTTGAAATGTAAAATCAGCAAAAATGGAGTGATCTTAGATTAGATTAGATTTATTACGACCAATAAGACATCGTGAGAACAAAAAGGAATAAATTACAATAATTCTGATACTGCAAACGGAACACGTTATGAACAAGGAGATAGTAAATGAAGAAAAATCCTTCCAATTAATTGCTTAGGAAACCTGTTAATCACGCATCACTAATTGCTGAGCAACTTGGCATCAGCGGAAACGTTTGAACACCGGAAGGTGTTTTTATGTGCAGTGTTCTGCATCAACTGGCTGTAAACGTTTGCTGCTCTATCAGCAAGCATGAGCCACGCTATTTTAGATCTTGCTCGAGCTGTGAAACCTTATGCTGTTCTCCTCTCGTTCTATTTCGTCTTAAATGGAAAACTGTTGGAAACCTATATTGATTCTACCGTTTATCAATTTGTAGGCCATAAAAGCATGAAAAACTTTCCTTCTTGACTCTAACGTAGGCAACCTGAAATACCTATTCCCAAAATGGTATCTCAGGATTCTGTTATACAACAACCCATTCTTCCTGATCAACAGCTTTTAGTGAAGCTATTCTGGTATTTTCGAGCTTTAGGATATCTCTTTTATTACAAGGATTAAAACTGCTGTTCCACACTCCAATAACGGCCGAATGTAGGTTTTATATGCTCAAAAAAGGACGTTGGTGTTGTTTGTAGAAAGCGCCTTGAACAAATGAAGTGCCGAAGGTGGACCTTTGATCAAAAGAATCCCAATTTTCTCACTGTCCTCGTCGGAGCAATGATGTTTCCTTCTACAGAATAATTGAAACCACCTAAGATTTACCTAACCGGAGATAGATGGTCTTATGCGGAGCCAGGGCAACTGCCATTTCTGACCACTCAGATATAATGTTAATTGCATTTTGGAGTTCCAACAATCTGAAGACTTTACAATCCTCCTATATAGCTTTAGGTCGTCCGCGTATTGCTCACACTCAACGTTAACTGTAGCAAATTTAGAAGGCAAGTCAGCGATGAAAATGTTGAACAAGACAGGTGAAAGTACACCTCCTTGAGGAACACCGCTTACTGCTTGCTGAATAGTGGAAAATGCTGACCCCACCTTGACCTGAAATGTTCGATCGGTTAAGTATGCTTCGATCCATCTAATTACTACTGGGTGGAACTGCAGCTCCTTGATCTTATGCAATAGTTTTTGATGACTCACCCGATCAAATGCCTTAGCGAAGTCAAAATATATTACATCGCGATCTTGTCGAATATTCGAATTATTCGTGCTGAATATTCGAATAAACTGAATATTTCACTTCCTTGAATATTCGAATATTCGAATAAACGAATATTCCACTTCTTTGAATATTCGATTATTCGAATAACCCGAATAATCCACTTCTTTGAATATTCGAATATTCGAATATTCGAATATTATTCGAATAAACGAATGTTCGGGCAACACTCTAGTGGTGGAGTATCTCGCTCAGCACCGAATTTGTGGGCAGACGTGATAGATACTGCTTTCCATCTGAAGTAGGTCCCGAACAGATTCGTGCGATTTTCCAGAACGGCTACCGTACGCTGCTAGAGTATTATGTAATACTTAATTTCCATGAATTTAGGTCAATATCTGCAGCTTTGAGCCAGTTCTTATTCAACATTCACCTTATATTTTTGCGGTCCAGAGGTGAAATGTCTCCAACCAAACTGAGTTCTATCATAGCGGTGGGGGCCACTATGGCTGGATGCACTTGGTCCCACCCATTTTGCCGTGCCGCACTAAATTTGAGCATCACCCGGGGTTTCCCTCCCCTGCCAAAATCAGGGCAGCAGCACGGAAAAATGGGCGTGGCTAGGTGTGATACAACAGTGCCCGCCCCCGCTAAGATAGCACTCTAAAGTGATAGGAAATTCGGATATTGTGGATAGGTATTGTTTAAAAAATCCAGATACTTCGATCGTGTCGTTTAACAGCTACTCATAGATAGTGATATATGTTGGTTTGAACACTCTTTGATATAATGTGGAATGTCTTTTTAGTGGAAGTACGTTGCCATAGCTTTGATCTACTGCGCTTATCTGGGCCAAATTCCGGTCCGCAATTGCGTCTCGACACGCTTTGCGGCCGCACGCTCCCGAGTCAGAAGAGCTTCCAGCGCCGCAGCCGCCGATCTGCTGACTCTAGGTGGGTTTTGGAAACTGGAAACTAAAAAAATTGGAGAAAATTGTATAAAAAAGCCACATCGAGTCGGCTTTGGCGCTGGAAACCCGACTGACTCAAGCGCGCGCGGCTGCAAAGCGTGTCGAGACGCAATTGCGGACCGGAATTTGGCCCAGATAAGCACAGTATATAATTCTATACAAAGAAGGTCAAGGAAGTTGCTAGTGCCGCGAACGGGGGTTCGATTTTGCGTATTCGGTCCATACTTCTTATTGGAATACTCGCGATTTTGGCTGGATATTCGAATTATTCGTATTCGAATCATTCGAATAATTCGATTATTCGGAAGAGTTAAATTTTCGAATAAATCGTTTACTCGAATATTCGGAGAAGTCAATTTTTCGAATATTTCGTTTATTCTAATATTCGGAGAAGTCAATTATCGAATAATTCGTTTATTCGAATATTCGGAGAAGTCAATTTTTCGAATAATTCGTTTATTCGAATATTCGAAAAATTTTATTCGTTTGATATAGTCTACTCCACAGCCGTAAGGTGTGTCCGAATGAGATTGGCGGCCCATGCGGCCGGCGTTCTTGGCAGGCGGCCGTCGCGTTCGCCGCTCTCGGACGAGCATGCGAAACGTCCCCACCGCCATCGACTACGAACGGGGCCGGCACCGGCTGGCAGCAAGCACTGCGCCGATCAATCAGCTCTGTAGAGAGGGAGGGGGGATGAACGCCGTTCGAATCCAACACTCGTCCGAGAGCGGCACATGCGACAGCCGCCTGCCGAGCACGCCGGCCGCGTGGGCCGCCATTCGCATTCGGGCACACTTTAGCATCTCCATGCAGATTTCGTGCTCCACGGCTAATTTAGTATGTAAACCCACGATTCTGAGGTACCCTTCAAAATAAAGTCATCGAGTTCAAATTGGAATAGGACCTGCACCCGTTTCCTGCCTCCTGTCCAAAAATGAGCTTCCTAGCTCAATTTTAGGTGTACAAATAAGATTGTTAACGCCGTCTAAAAAGAAATGGATGTTAACACCATAACTTTGCGGCTTCTTCAAATTTTCTCGAAAACCAGCAAATCATTCTAAATCATTTTTGAGTAGTAATTCCAACATTTCACGCTCTCTTTAATGAAAAAAGAACCTCTTTCTGAAATCTTCTCAGAACGTTGATTTCGGAATCGCGGGTTTGCGCACGTGCAGTAAAAACCAAATCAGTTTTTTTTTTCAAACCAAACCAATTTTGCGAATAGTTTGCATGACTGGATTGAAATTAGAAATGTGATCATGATTGATTTCCGGAAATTTTATCGAAAAACCCTCCTTACCGAAAAGCAGAGGCATAGGACGTCTTCTCTTAAAGGCAGTGTCCACGATAAAAACCATGTTTGATTTTTTGGTGGAGATCGGCAGCTGCGGGGCCTAGCGAAACCCTAGCGTTGAAAAAACTAAGAAAAATGAGCTCGGAACGGTCCCCTACGGGCCCAAAGTTGGACACCCGTCAGCTCGTCACCCCCAGATGCACTTTCCACGCCCACTGACGTAAATAAATGAATGCTCGAGATTGTGAGATGAGCGATAGTTTCCGATCAATAGTCCCGTTCTTCCCTTCATTCTCAACTTCTCTCTTTACTCAGGTCAGCTCGCCTACATCGGCCGCAAAAGACGGAAGTTACAAGCCTCGGACAACTCGTCCACCATGTTTCCTTAGCTCAATTTTTGAGGGACCATAACTCCGTTCCTAAAAGGTCTTGTACGATTCCAAGAACATCATTGGAATCAGAATGGGACCGGTTTCAAGATAGACGAAAAAACAGAAAAGCGATTTCTATCGCGAACGGTGCCTTTAAAGGCAGTGGTCACGATGAAAAACGTTATCGAAAAAACTACAAAAATCAGCTTAGATCGAAAACAGCTGAAAAACTAGGAAGGTAGAGCGGTGAAAAACGGGCTAGAATTAGGGGTCGTTTATACTTCTGCCGCGGAGCGGAGCGGCGCACCGCGTGAAAATCGCGTCACTATTATGTATAATCGAGCTGCGACGAACTGACCCGGCGAAGTCGCAGAATTACGCTAAACACTACCTGGAGTAGCTCTGAGATAGCACAAGGTCGATTGTAATGAGTGAGTTCTTCTGCAAAAGAAACATTTATAATCTGTTGTATCATAACACCGCACTCGAAAGCAGATAGAGTCTTCTGAGAATTTTTTTTCTATAGAAAAATTATTTTAGAGCAAAAAAAAAAGAACTTTAAACCCAGCATACTCTAAACAACTTCCAGGACCTCGGAAGAAAATTCAGCGATCAATCAGAGGAACCAAATTGAGAATGTATATGAAATATCAGCAAAAAAGCATGTGATGTTAAAGAGGATCGCACGCGGCCGCCGCGCCGCCTCCTCTCCCCGGGCGGCGCGGCAGCAACCAGGCGGCGGCCGCGTGCGGCGCCGTTGGAGGATTTCGAGCAGAAAAACTCTAAACGCCTCGCGGCGCCGCGAGGCGGCGCCGCTTGATCGATACGGCTGTATTGCATCTCGCCGCGGCGCGGCGGGAGCATAAGCGACCCCTTAGAGTTTCTAGGGCCCAAAGATGCCAGTTCGTGGACACGTGCCCAGCGCCGACCAAGAAGATCGCAGTCTCATGCCGAGCAGTCAAAAATCATCGACATTCAGAGGAAGAAGCAATTTTACCTAATAAAAACAGTTGAGCAATGAAAGAAAGCACTCCAGTCAACGTTTTTGACTAGATGAGTCAATGTTCATTGATTGAAATTCAATTTCAAGCCAGCTGATGTTCTTGATATAAGACGTCATCGATGTCGATGATAAGGAGTGGGCTCGTCCACCATCAAAAGACAAGGAAGTTCAGGCTTCAAATTTGGCCCAAAACAGTGGTTTTTTCGCGATTTTTCCTTAGAGACCCAGAAAATGGTTTAGAGAGGAAAAGAAGACAAGCATATATGGTCGCGACCACTGCCTTTAAGTTTTGCGTTTCCTCTCGGTTCTTTGATAAGGTGGCAGTCAGGTAACGTATTTTCCAGGTTTTGTTTTCGTTTTCAAATTTTTATCGTCTTGGGTAGAAGCGCAGAAACCGCATTGGAAAAACCGTGCTCGAGTAAAGCTGAGTTACCAATCTGCGAAGCCACTCCTCTCGCTAGCCAGAGCGCCGCCTTTTGAAAACTGGGAACGATTTTCTTGTCTATTCTCTGGTACCTTCCATTTTCGAAAAGTAAACTGCTTGTTTTAAGCCCCTAATGAACTATAGGAAAAATTTTCCCATGTGATACGAATTTACAGTTTGAAGATTTCACAGGAATGCGAAAAATGTTGTACTGCTATGTAAGAGGACACTTTTTTGAAGAGTTTGGATGAGGATCCTAATTGAATGCGACGGGGAACCGTAAAATGGTATCGACTTGTACCAGTTGTTGCGTTACCCCATCCTGTCAGAAAAGAATGTGACCATGATTGAGATCCTCCGAAGGAAAAAGTTGACCGGACAGGGAAACCAATCGAGGGAGTATTTTTTGTAGTGAATGTATTTCTTAGCATTGTACAAGACAGAGGATCGTTGCCTCGTTGCTCGCTAGAGAGTAGGAAATCTGGCCGTCTGATATAAGGTTGCTAGGACAATCGTAACTGCAATTTCTGCGCCGACCGTTCACTAATGTGTCTCAAACGCGAGAATATTTCTTCGACCACATACCCAACACATATTCTACTTCTATTATATTCGACTAATGGGTAATGAAGTATCTTTTTAAAGGCAGTGTTGGCAATAAAAATCGTTTTTCTTTTTCCGTCTATCTTGAAAACGGTCCCATGCTGATCCCAATGATGTCTCTGGAATCGTACAAGACCTTCTGGGAACGGAGTTATGGCCCCTCAAAAGATGGGCTAGGGAAGCATGGTAGCCGAGTTGTCCGAGGCTTGTAACTTCCGTCTTTTGCAGCCGATGTATGCCAGCTGACCTGAGTAAAGAGAGAAGTTGAGAATGAAGGGAAGAACGGGGCTATTGATCGGAAACCATCGCTCTACTCACGATCTCGAGTTTTCATTTGTTCACGTCGGAGGGCGGCCATCGCGCTTTTGGGATTTGCCTTGCGCTCAATCTGACAACTTCAGACTCTTTTGGGGCTCTTCCTGACTCGTTTTCATGCGCTCTTTCGACGTCAACGTTACAGTGTGCCCCTCCACTACCCATTCTTAGGGGAAACTGAAACACATTTTATCGTGAACACTGTCTTTACGATTGCAGGACACGGATCTGACAATGAGGTCCCATTCTCAATTTTCGAATATTAAGTAAGATTCTAATGTAGATAGAATTCCAGATTAGCATCTCCAAGTTGGTCGAAACTTTACCTACACCTGTCTGTCAAATCTAATATCCTGATCGAACTATCGTACGCGATATATAATTTCACGAAAATTGATAATCTGATCCCTACAACAAACCCAACGAGCGAAGTTTTGGCCAAATATGAGACATTAACTGGCTAGTGTTGGTACTACTTCTATACATATAACTACCGTATTTTTCAGTTAGATATAATGGATTCAGTTATTGGCGTCATTCAGTCCTCATGGGGATGAGCCACAAAGTTGGCGACGACTGTGGCTATCAATCCCTCACACGTTGAATGTAGACTTATTGATCGAATTCACAGAAAGGGAGGAGCGCCGTACCAATTGGACTAGCTAAATGCGACGCACGCGGCGCTCCAGCGATGACGTGAACGCAGCGACTTTCCGCCGCACGCATCGCACTTAGCCAGTCGGACTGAATACTCTGATCCATCGGTACAATCGATCAACATGCCACGAATGTTAAAATCTCCCTATGTGTTGAATTTATTTATAATCTCGATTAAATGTCCAGTTGGGAACATAATGTGTTCAGTGAGCCCAGACCGAAATTTCTCCTGGTAAGAGAGTGACAGGCGGACAAGTTACTGTCCTTGTCGGAGAGAATTTCCGGTTCGCATTTGCGGACAACCGCTGTTGCAGCACGCACCTAGGCGAATGCCGCTCCCGGACCTCGTGGTCCCAGCACGGTTTTGCGTGGTGTTCGCCGCTACTGCGGGCCGGAAATTCACTCCGATTAGGGAAGTATCCCCCCTTTGGGAGTGCACTTTACTCCATGCAATGCAGGATTGGCGCGGTTACGTCAACCATGAATTTGGCGTGGTTAACATCCCGTGGGTTCCAGCCCGTGGCCGGATTCATCAAAGATAAATCCATGGGTAGTGACCCCAGTGTTGTGATAAAGATGCTAAGCTTTGGGATTTACGCTTAATCTGTGTTAAAGGCAGTGTTCACGATGAATATCGCACTCGGGTTCGATCCAAAACTGGGATTGTTCTGTTGTGAGGTAACTAATAGTGAAGAAACAGCAAAGAAAAACGTCCAGAATAAGCTAAAATAACGGTTTCTAAAGTTCAGGGCGTGGACGAGAATCATGGGCCCTGCTGATTTCGGCAAGCGCGCGCTAATCGCGAAATCTGTGCGAATCGATCATGCTAAACGCGGCAGAGTTGCTTGGCAATTTGCCATCCAAACGTGTGCGGCGCCACAAGCTCGTCCGAATGGGGGCGGACCGGGATAAGTAGGCGCACCGGGATAGCTTTCAAAGCCGCTTTTATTGATTTCTGGCCAGTTTTCGTTGCTTTCTTCGACTCTATCCTCTACAGCACCTGCCAACTCAGTGTTTCTCACCGAGATCTCGAGAACGAGATTAATCGAGAACACTGCCTTTAAAGGCAGTGTTCACGATAATCTTCAAATTTGAGATTATTTGCTATATTGATTAAGTGGCCCCCGGGTAGCACTAAAATGACGTAGAAATTGAGAAAAATGCACCAGAAGTACACGAAATCCTTAAGTATCACCCCGCCTCTTAAAGGCAGTGTTCACGATAGGAATCGTTTTTCTGCTTTTCCGCTCATCTTGAAGACGGTCACATGCTGATTCCAATGATGTTTTTGGAATCGTACAAGACCTTCTAGGAACGGAGTTATGGTCCCTCAAAAAATGAGCTAGGGAAGCATGGTGGACGAGTTTTCCGAGGCTTGTAACTTCCGTCTTTTGCAGCCGATGTATGCAAGCTGACCTGAGTAAAGAGAGAGGTTGAGAATTGAGGGAAGAACGGGACTATTGATCGGAAACCATCGCTCATCTCACAATCTCGAGCATTCATTTGTTCACGTCGGTGGGCGTGGAAAGTGCATCTGGGTGTGACGAGCTGACGGGTGTCCAACTTTGGGGCCGTAGGGGACCGTTCCGAGCTCGTTTTTCTTAGTTTTTCCAACGTTAGGGTTGCGCTAGACCCCGCAGCTGCCGATCGCCACCAAAAAATCAGGTATGGTTTTTATCGTGGACACTGCCTACCTTTAACCCATCGGTTTATCGTTGGCGAATCCAGCTAATGAAGCATGTACATATTACCTCCAATACCCACCCTCGAACTTGGCAAAACACAAAAAAAGCGTTTTCTGGTTTTTTTTTCGCTTCCCTCCCATACCTCCGTCGAATTTGGATTTATCGAAGATAAAATATGTTTATCGAATTACCTCACCAAGGTCTACACGAAGGTATTGAAATTACGTTGATGGCTTTCACTATTCCTTAAAGACACATCACGCTTCCAGACACGAATTTTGAAGTTTTCAATTGTGTAGTAGATCTTGATCTCTACATATAACACATACCAAGTGCGAGATCTCTATTTCTTCGAATGAGCGGAACCTTTGCGACAACCACTGGCCCGACCCCCTTAATCATTCGGCCACGCCGCTTTTCTAAATTTTCGAACTCGATGGCGGCTAGGTGGATGGATGATTTTTAATCGGGCTTCTCCATGATCCTCTTCATCTCGGTTCTCTCTCGTGCAGCGACTGGAAAGGAAGGAAAATAAAGGCCTGAAGGGGTCTGCAGAGTTCAAGTCGCGGCGTCGCTCGCAGCGATGTACAGCGCTGGGTGGTGCAATTTCGATCACATTCGGCGATGAGGGCGACCAGCGCGACGTGAAGAACGACGAAAGGGCACCGCAGAGTGTTTTGACGCCGCGACGAACCGTGCGTATCTGCCAGCGAGCGGCAAGCGAAGCCGCGACGATAATGTTCAAAGACATTTTTGTCGCCTCGTTAAGTCTAAGGCCGGGATCATACATCCCGCGACCGACGATGGCGACAGTGCATATCAGACGTATCGATTCTCGGTCCATACTGATGGTGAACATTGCTTCGCGTCGCTCGTCGCTGGAAGTATGATCCGGGCCTAACGCTCGGCGACCACTCGTCTGTCCCTGTACCTCTACAAACTCCGTGAGAGAACTCGTCCACCAAATTATCGCCAATGAAATAGGGGCACTTTTGAGAAACCATAACTCCGTTTGTTGAGAGCCCCTAAAGGCATAGTAATCGTTTTCGATGAAAATCGTTTTTCTGTTTTTATGCATATCTTGAAGACGGTCCGACTCTGAGTCCAATGATGCCCCTGGAATCGTGCAAGACCCCTGTGAACGGAGTTGTGGTCCCTCAAGGATTGAGCTAAAGAAGCATTTTGTTGTTCGATGCTTGTAACTTCCGTCACTTGCAACGTATGCGAGCGGTCCTGCATGGAAAGAGACGCTGAAAGTGAAGGGAAAAACGGGGATATTGATCGAAAACCTTCACTCATTTCGCCACTGTTAAGCCCTAAAGATTGCAAAAGGGGCGCGCCAATATGATTTCTCGAGGTGAGCGCCCGAAAGTGGCTTCCTCCCATATATCGCTTATTCGGAGGGATTGAGAGCTTGACAGGTGTTATATAGGGTAGGTCTTTTTGACAAATATATGGAAATCTCAGATTTCGCCCATGAATTGAACTGTGCCTTTAACGATTCCAAAGATACCATTGTTATCAACGGGTGATCCTCTCCAAAATTAACCGAAAATCTAAGAAATTATTCTTACAATTAGGTGTTCTGCGCCTGTTCAAAAGGCACAAGAGGCAGTGTTCACTAGACGGGGCCGAATCGAACAACTCTTCAAATAATTCAAAGATTCGAGTATTCGAATATTTATTTCAACCGGCAATTTGAGTTTGAGGGTTTATTCGAATATATTCGATTGATTAAGGAATTTTTATTTTGTAGTTCATTCGCATATTCGGTTAATTTTTGTGCACCGCATTCGAATTCAACAAATCTATCTCGCTTACCCTTAAAATATAAGCTTTTCAAAGTGCCATTCTGCAGATGAGGCAATCCATTTTGTGTGTGTGAGATTTCCGAATTTTCGGGTAAAATCACGGGTCGTACAAATCAGTGATCAGGGTACGGCGCAGAGTGTGGATGTCCACAGGGGGGGTCTGAGCACCAAGTGGACAGTACTGAATGGGATTATGCACTTTACATTCAGTTTCTTACGCGAAATTTGATCATACTACTCCTCTTCAAATCTTACAACAGCAGAAAACTGACCAAATAATGCTTCTGGGGGGTCTGAAAGAATCGCCAAAATTTTGCTCCTGGAGAGGGGGGGGGGTCTGAGCGAAATTGACCTCGTCCATAACTCGTGCCGTACCCTATCCGTGATTACTGCAGCGACTTGAAGGCAGTGTCCAAGATTAAAAAAGTCTTCGGATTTTCAACGTAAATTGGAAATCCAGGGGCTCACTGCATAAATAATGCTGAAAAAAGGCTATTAACGAGCACGAAAGAGCCTTATACGGCCCTAAACTTGAGTGTTCACGCCACGCCCACTCCCTCAACGGATACCAATAAAAGTGTACAACTGAGAAACCAATTTTGGAAAGGCAACCGATTCTCGATGAGAGTAAGATTTGTTGAACGGAGTGGATTACAACCTTCTGAATGAGTGTTGTTTCCCTAAAGTCGGTTTTTCAGTTTTGTACGGATCGGTAGCAATTGAAATGAGTGGGCGTTGAGTGAGCGAAACATTCAAGTTAAGTGCCGTATAGGATTCTTTTGTGCTCGTTCTTAACCGCTTTTCAACATTTTTGACAAAATTGGTCTCGGACGTCTCAATTTCTGGTGAAAACTCGACTGATTTTATCGTGGACACTGCCTTTAAAGGCACAGTCCAAGCTCAGTGACGAAATCTGACATTTCCATTTAATTGTGAAGTAGACACACCCTGTATAACACCTGCCAAGTGCGAGCTCTCAATTCCTCCGAATAAGCGAGTTATAGGAGGAAGTCACCCTGGGGCGCCCACACCGGAAAGCCACTTTGGCACGCCCCTTTTGCCATCTTTCGAACTCAACAGTGGCGAGATGAGCGATGTTTTCCTATCAATAACCCCGTTCTTCCCTTTATTCTCAGCCTCTCTCTTTATTCAGGTCGGCTCGCATACATCGGTTGCAAAAAAGGGAGTTACAAGCCTCGGACGTCTTGTAAGATTCCAAAGACATCATTGGAATCAGAATGGGACCGTTTTCAAGATAGACGAAAAAACAGGAAAACGATTCTGAGGTTGGACTTTAACATTTTTCGGGTGTCCTGTGCCTTTAAGGGCAGTGTTCACGATGAAAATCGTTTTCTGTTTTTCCGCCTATCTTGAAAACGGCCCCATGCTGATTCCAATGGTGTCTCTGAAATCATACAAGACCTTCTGTGAACGCAGGTATGGTCCCTCAAAGATTGAGCTATGGAAACATGGTGGACGAGTTGTCCGAGGCTTGTAACTTCCGTCTTTTGCAGCCGATCTATGCGAGCTGACCTGAGTAAAGAGAGAAGCTGAGAATGAAGAGAAGAAATGGGGCTAATGATTGAAAATCATCGCTCATCTCATGATCTCGAGCATTCATTTCTTCACGTCGGTGGGCGTGTGATGCGCTTTTGGGGTTTTCAATGCGCTCGAAGTTGCGACTTCGGGCTCTTTTGGGGCTCTTCCTGGCTCGTCTTCATGCGTTCTTTCGACGTTAACGTTACAGAGTGTCCCTCCACTACCCAATCCTAGTGGAATTTCGAAAACTTTTTTCATCGTGAACACTGCCTTTAAAGGCACAGGACACCCAGAAAATCAATTTTCAGATTTCATGCTTATCTTGGAGAGAGTCACACGCTGATCACAGTGGTATCTCTGAAATCGTCCAAGACCCCCTATGAATAGAGTTATGGCCCTTAAAAGATGCCAAGATTTTGAGGGTGAAAAATTGATGGGCGAGCCAGGATCAGGAGATAGACCGGCAATGGACTGAAGAACGACGACTTGTTGGAATTCATCCATCCATCGAGCCGCTATCGAGTTCGAAAATCTGTTAGGGGGTCGGGTCTGTGGTGGTGAGCGGAGGGGGTCGGGCCTGTGGTGGTCGCCTATATCTCGCTTATTTGGAGGAATTGAGATCTCGCATTTGGCACTTGTTATACAGGAGGGGTCTTCTACACAATTACATGAAAATCTCAAAATTCATATCTGAGGGTGTACTGTGCCTTTAAAGGCAGCGTACACGCTCGTAAACGTGGTTGAGATAACTACGGAATTAGAATAGTATGGCTCAGATTACAACGCCTACGCATTTTGAATCGTCAAAAACGACTCCCAATGGCGCCACACGAGTAACAAGTTGGCCCCTCCCCTTTATTTCTCCGCCCCCTGTATTTGGCTTCCCCCTCCGAAACAGAGGTGCTGGGCCATTCCCACCGTCGGCGACGTTTGTGGGTGGTACAATAAGCAAGTAAACAACATTCATCGACGATGGTGGGAGTGGCCCAGCACCTCTGTTCTGGATGGGGACGGCAAAAACATGGGGTGGAGAAACACAAGGCGGAGCCAACTTTTTACTCGTGTAACGGCATTGTGAGTCGTTTTCAATGCTTCAAAATGCGTAGACATTGTAATCTGAGCCATACTATGTATTCTGTTTCCGTAGTTATCTCAACCACGTTTACGTGCGTGTATGCTGCCTTTGAACAATTGGGTCAGCGATTGGTTTGTCATTCTAAGGTTTTAGTTTTAAGAGTGATCTTGCTCAAGTCGTCAGGCAGGCTAGGTTACGGTGGGTGTATGGCAGTTTGGTAGTGTTTTCAAATTTGGCTAAAAACTTCGTTGTGGGGGATGGTTGGTGTGCTGAGCACGAATTTAACGTCCACTTGTCAGTTTTGGAAATACTAAAGTAGGTTTTGCCCCCTTAATGACACGGTACCTACCGTGACCTACAGTGGACCGTAGAATTTCGACAAAAAAAAACCGATCCGTTTTCAGCACCCTAATTAACCCCAACATATAGGCTATAAAACGGCGAAATTCAATTGGTTCCTACGCGTGCTGGTGGGGAGCGGAGGGTAGAGACAGTGAGAGAGTGTAGGGCAGACGGAAGCCGAGGCGGCGCGCGCACCGCTCGCGCCTCGAGTGATGTGAATTTCGACGTTTTATAGAGGGTACAGGTTTTCGGCTGAATCCGATTTTCTTAGAAAACCCAAAAAACGCAGTTTTACTATGGTGGCCTCAGAGACACTAACAATACAACTCATTCTCGTTTCATACTTACATACGTTTCAACCCAATTTCATAAGAACACCGAGAAGAAGCAGGCCGCCGTCAAAGCGAAGCTTAATGTGCTCAGAGCCCCGGGCGGTACATCATGAGGCAGTAGCAAAGAAACCATTATTACAACGTATAAGGCTATTCTCCAGCCTGCACTGGAATACGGCGCCCCAGTTTGGCAGCATCTAGTTTCGGAATCCTCTTGGACTAAGATGCAACGCATACAGAATGCCGCTCTTCGAATCGCCACCGGATGTGCAAGAAGTTCCCCGGTCGATCACTTGCATGCTGAGACACGATTATTACCAGTAAACGAGCACTCTCAGCACCAGGCCCGACAATTTTCCATCAATATTGTCAAACAACCCAATCACCCTCTTGGAGAGTGCTAAACCCCGTCAGAGAAAGAAAGATCAGAAAGCCATTCGCCGATGCTCCCAGCAAAGTTAATCTGCAGAGATGGCACGACTCACAGCAAGAACGGCTCCGTCTGTTTCGCGAGGAGCACACACAGTTCGTACGGTGTCATCTGAAAAAGGCTGTGGTAAATCCCGTCCTGGGAGTGGTGCCGCCCCGGGTCTGCACATCCGAGTCTCAACTCGGAAGGAGGGCCAGATGCACACTGGCACCGCTGCGCTATGGTCACTCTATTATGCTTATGGCCTATGTCAGCAAGATTGACAGCAGCAAATCGGACGTTCGCCCGGACCGTGGATGCCACGGCCACGACACGGCACATTTGTTCAATTGTCCGGAGAGAACAACCGCGCTGACCACAGGGCTGCGGAGAGGAAGAAGAACTCATTCTCGCAGTTGCGTTTACCACTCTTTCCACTTCCCTTGTCAGCAAAATCCGATTTCAGATTCGGAGAGAGTGGGCCAGAATTGATAAAAAAACATGAATCACCTCTTCAATCTATGAGAAGCCATGCGAGGCTCTCTAGTTATAGTGGCCAGTGAATGGTGTACTTCTGGCAAATAGAATCATATAATTGTGAGTTCTCCCTCGAGTTCCCCTCTTTTTTGTGTAGGTTGTCAGTAAAAACGGAGCCATGCTACCAGTAAATTGCGATTTAGTAACTTGAGATTTTTAGACAGTTCCAGCGAATTTCCAGGTATAGTTTTTCTGCAGTAGAGTCACATGGGCCACTAGTCGTGTTTCTATGTGGAAAGAGCGGCAACCATTTGATAGCGGATCCAGTATTGAACTTTCAAACTGGTTTCGCTGATAATAAATCCAGTTTTATTGGTTTAGTTTGACGCCCCAGTCACCTGACGAATTCCACACAGGAAGTTTCTATAGAACTTCTTCAGCGTTTAGAATACTCAGTTCAAATGTCATTTCTAGAAGAGAGTTAAAAATGTCATATCAAATCACGAAAAAGTCTTATAGAAGGTAATAACAGCTAAACAAATTCACGAGAATTAGGATAATTGTAGAAAAAAATCAGAGTCAATAGTGAGCGGTGTTGAATTTCGGTCGACGAACATAAGCGGATCACCGTACTGCATGCGTTACCAAATCAATTTCCCTCAATAGTAGTCTTTCACACCAACAACAGTCATGATAAGGTATACGCATACTTCCATCTGGAGGAAAGTCTTGCATGACTGTGTACACTACCAGACATGGTTTGTGCTTGTAGTGAAGTGGCGTTTTCCGGCGTCTCTCTATTTCAGAAGGCGGAGCTCCGTCTTAACTAGCATAAAATCGAGAAAATATGTATTTGAACACGTTTTTGAATTCTTCTCAATGAGACCAATGTAATAGATTCACTCATCGCCTGTTTGTCCGCATATAATGCTTTTCCATCTCCGTTACACTCTCAAGCTCTTTCAACACTCGTTCCGCACAAGCACGCGAAGGAGCAAACTTATGTGCTTCCTCTCCGAAATAGAGGTATACGAGTGTGAGAAAAAATAATCACTTTTAATACTTTGAACATAAGAATATTTCACAGCGAAAATCATTTTCGGCTTGGAATGAGTGGATTAGAGTTTAATTGATTAGAGCAGAACTCGAAAGAAAAATTGACGGCATTTTACGATTGCAGGGAAAAGCGTCCTATTTTGATTTGACAAATATCCAATTGAAACGAATGACATTACTCGAAGTGAAACAAAAAATGTAGTAAAAATAAAAAATACGTTAATCGTTGGATGAACAATTTCTACAAAGCAATTCAGATAGAACCTCGAGGACAGCTTCCACAGTCTCATATAGTTTTCAATACCAAGTGCATGTGAGCATAAAATGGAGGAGCCAGTTTGAAAAAAAAAATTAAGAAAACGAGCCCGGGTTGAACAGAAACGGCTACGAACTCAAAAATTTGAGTCCCTGACACGCCCTGAGTCCTATGGGCCATCCCCTCGACGCGAGCTAAAGGGCAATTGACGATACATAGCTTGCGACGAATAATTGATTCAAGCGATTTATTTGTATACAATGCCCAAAAATGGTCTGGAATGGTTTCCTAGAATTTGAGCAAATTTTGAAAAACCGCAAGTTTTCTCTGTTAAAGGCAGTGTTCACCATAAAAGTCGTTTTTCTGTTTTTCCGCCTATCTTGAAAACGGTCCCATGCTGATTCCAATGATGTTCCTGGAATAGTACAAGACCCCCTGGAAACGGAGTTATGGCCCCTCGAAATTTAGCAAGGGAAAATTGTGGACGAGTTGTCCGACGCTCGTAACTCCCATTTTTTTGCCGCCGATGTGTGGGAGCTGACCTGAGTAAAGAGAGACGTTGAGAATGAAGGGAAGAACGGGGCTTTTGATCGCAAACCATCGCTCATTTAACCACAAATTCAGGGGAACTGTTATAGGACGTGGGCGGAGTGGCCCAATGGGTCGGCTGGCCCACGAGATTTTCACCCACTTACCGGCCGTTTTTCGTCGCACTTCCGTTCTTAGTCTTCTTATAGGGACCCAAAGCTTACGTTTAGGCCAAAAAAGGGGAAACTTTTTCTTCGTGAACACTGCCTTTAAAGGCACAGTCCAACCTCAGAGGTAATTTTTGATATTATGGTCAGGTCGCCGCCTATAGCAACCCTGCCAAGCGCGAAATCTCAATTCGCTCAAATAAGCGAGAAAATGCTAGGAAAAATACGGCCACGCCCCCTTGGAAGAAAAAATGGGTTACGCCCACTAGCAGGTTTCCGACCTCAATAAGGAAGAGACGCGCGAATGATTTCATTCAAAATCTATGTTCTTCCGCTTGTTTTCGGTCTGACATTATATTGTGACCTGTTTCAGAATGATGGCTTCGAATAACGAGAAAATACAGGCTCGAGACAACTCGTCCGCGAACTTTTACCAGTTGAAATTCAAATTATTTGAGGAGCCGTAACTCTATTCGTAAGGAGTTCTGAGCGATTCTGGAGACACCCTTGCGATCAGCGTGAAATTTTCTCCAAGATAGGCAGAAAAACGAAAAATCGATCCAGAGCCTGGACTGTGGCTTTAATCTCCTTTTTTTTCAGACGGCGTTCACGATCTTGTGCTACCAGATAAAATTGAGCTAGGGAGCTCATTTTTGGACAGGAGGCTGGAAATGGATGGAGGTCGCTCCTATTCCAATTTGAACTCGATAGCTTTACTTTGAAGGGTACCTCAAAATCGTGGGTTTACATACTAAATTAGCACGAAAACTCCTTTTTTCTGCTACGGCTCTGGAGACCGGAGTGTGTGGGTGAATTCAAAGCCAATCAACACAGTTTGTCGAAGGTAAGTATTGAACTTGTCAGAATTCGTACTCATGACACGTCATCGATCGATAATCAATATTATCGAATCTCGTGCTTTTTGCACAAAATGCGGCGAACAGTGGTGATTGCTTTTGGGATTGGTTTTCTTGGTTGAGGAATTTTGCTCATCAATCATTATCGATAAATACCGATCAATAATATTGATTTTTTAGCCTGTTGCACAAAATGCCGTAATGATTTTTGATTGTTGATGGCTCTAAGTCATTTGTTTGGGAAATTCTTCTCATCATGCAAGATCAAATATTAATGATCAATAATATCGATTTTTCACATTTTGCACCAAATGCGGCAATGAGTTTTATTTTTTATGGTTGTAAGTCATAGGTTTCAAAATTTGTACTCATACGACAATATCGTCTGTTAGATGTTTCATCATTCCAAAATGGAAATCGTTGAGCAAAATTGAAGTCAGAAAGGGAACCTTTGGGAAAAATATGTGAAATTTCTGAAAATTTAGCTTCCTGGCAAAAGTAGCGATTTGGTAATGGTCAAAAAAAAGTTTCAAAAATGTCTCGAAATATTTTTAAAAAATGATTTGGCGTAAAATAGCATGGAGTAATAAAAAAGCTAGGAAATGAAGTGATATAGCCAAAAAATACGATTTGGTGGTCGATCATTTCACAAGCTTCTCCGTTAAACTTATCAAAACGAAATCAAGCGCGCAACGGAAACATTAAGCCATTTTTGAAAGCTGTAATAAGGAAATCAGCATATGTCATGCTGGGTGAACGCAACGCAACGCTCCATTCCATATCGTTTTAACATTACCAAATTGCTACTTCTGCCAGGAAGCTAAATTTTCAGAAATATATGCAGTCTAAAAACTGTTTTCGCTTCGTCTGCGACCATGCTACATACTAGAGAAATACTATTGGCCAATCTGGTCTCTTGCAGCCGAGCTCGCACCAGTCAGTGTGTTCGTGATGGCGTTTTCAAAATTTAGTTCTTATCTGCTTAAGTCTTACCTTAACCTAGAAACGGGAGGCTTCCTTGAGACGATCAACTAACGTAGCATGGGTGCACTCCTTAGGCTTTTACCGATGTTTGCTGGGTTTCTAAGATACTATCTGGTCGGGTTTCTGTGCGGTCGTCTAAAATCTATACGCTCATTCCTTCGAGGACTAGAGGCACTCATTATAAAATATGGTACTCCCAGCTGAGATCAGGAGCCAGGGCACATTCGTTTACAGTCCGAGCTGGATGATGATGAGCTGATTTAGCTTTAAAATCTAACATACTTCCTACCTCGCAGAGTTTCTCTTATTTCAAACGAATGACAAAAAAGTCTCTGCTCTAGTTTTATGTGCTATGGTGCTGCGATTCAATGTGTTTCTAAGATTTCAATTTGTGAATGACTCATGTTATCAGCTTTTCGTTTTCGTATTTATGTTTCTATGCTGGTTTTGCTGTATCTGTATCTGGTTTATGTAGAATTATCACGGCTGTCAGGCACAGTACAACCTCAGAACCGTTTTTATGTATTTGTGCCTATCTTGAAAACGGTCCCACGCTGATTCCAATGATGCCTCAGGAATCGTACAAGACCCCTTGGGAACGGAGTTACAGCTCTTCAAAAATTGAACTGCAGAAGCATGGTGGACGAGTTGTACGGGGCTTGTAACTTCCGTCATTTGCAACCGATATATGCGAGCCCAAATTCCACTTGTCATGACGTTCATAGACTACTGTAAAGCGTTTGACTCCATTGAACACATGGCGGTCTGGAAGAGTCTTTCAAATCAAGGAGTCGAGCAGCATTACGTGAATGTTTTGAAAGACTGCTACTCGAGTTGCACGACCACGTTCCGGCCATTCTTTCGTCCTGTCACAATACCAATCAAGAAAGGCGTTTGACAAGGAGATCCAATCAGCCCAAATCTTTTCTCTGCAGTCCTAGATTCGGTTGTCAGGAGATGTGATTGGGACAATCTTGGAATTAACATCAACGGCAAGCTACTAAACCACCTGAGGTTCGCCGACGACATTGTGCTTTTGACGCATACGCCAAATGAAGCAACGTCAATGATTCACCAGATTGATACCGAAGGAAAGAAAGTTGGTCTTTTGTTGAACAACATGAAGACTAAAGTCATGAGGAATCGTTTTGCAGATCTTTCCTCTGTTCGACTAGACGGTGCGCCAGTAGTGGAAACAGCTGAATACGTATACCTCGGCCGCCTCCTGAACATGCACAACGATTTAAAGCCGGGAATCATGCGAAGGAGGAAAGCAGCATGGGCGGCGTATAATACCATCAAACCAGCTGTGCAGGAGACCAGGAAAAGGAACTGAAAGCAGAGCTCTTCACCAGTACTGCCATTCCTGCTTTATGTTATGGTATCGAATCCTGGACACAGACAAAGGAGCTGGAATCACAACTGAAGGTGGCGCAGGCCTCGATTGAACGACATCTTGTCGGATACACTCTGTTCCGACAACGAAGTGAAGGTCTACACAACGCAGATATACGCTCAATGTCCAATGTTGCTGATGCTCTCGAACACGTGAACAAAACCAAGCATCGATGGGCAGGGCATGTACTGAGAAGAAATGATGGACGGTGGAGCAAAGCTGTGATCGAATGGTATCCTCGCGACAAGAAACGACCGCTTGGCAGACCCATGACCAGGTGGACTGATTCACTTTGTATTCGATACAATATGGTCGATTCCAGAAACAGTTGCTTAGTTTATTGGTCCACAAGAGCTCAAGACAGAAACGAATGGAAACCGTGCTATGATCCGCAACAAAGCAATCGCCGCGTTTGAGGAACGGATCAGCCAAGTAACCAAGTAAGTAACATGCGAGCCGACCTGAATAGAAAGAGATGCTGAGAATGAAGGGAAGAACAGGTTTATTGCTCAGAAAAAATATCTCATTTCGCCTTTTCTTGAGCTCGAAAGATAGTAAAAGGGGCGTGTCAAAGTGGCTTCCCGACGTAGGCGCCCCAGGGTGGCTTCCTCCTATATCTCGCTTATTCGGAGGAGTCGAGAGCTCGCACTTGGCAGGAGTTACAAGAGATGGGTCTGCTTCACAACTATATTGAAATGCCACCCCCCGAGCTTGGACTGTGCCTTTAAATAGACGTAAATAAATCAATCAATCAAAAAAAAACTCCGTGGGGAAACTCCTTACGCAATGCATGAACCGTTTTTCATCGTTTGCTACCATTTTTTCATTATGAAATAATAAAATCAATTTCTTCGTCGAATTTCAATCAAGCGTGGATTTTCGGACATCCCTCAACATTTTCGCATTGCAAGAACTTGCGATATCCGTTGTTGTGGCGAGGTGACTACGTTTATCAGTTATTTGCACTATGTTTTCAGATTTCTGTTTTAAGCAATTCGTTTTCGACTACCACATATACCCATAAAGGAACGCTCGCTAACATTTTATGGAAGCTTCATAATTTTTCTTCTCGTTGATTTGTAGAAAATAAAACCTTGTTGAGTGCGCGAAATGAGATGGTCTCAATGAGAAAGGTTTACGACGCTGAAAACAATGATTCAGAGAAAATCCGAAAAAGGACAACGGTAGGAATTGAGCGACTCTTCTAGTGGGCTGTTAGCGAGACGCTTGCCCGTAGGCCATGACGCCGCTAAGGCGCTTACAGATCGACTGAGTGTTGAGGACTCTGCGAGCCCAACAGTATCTGGAAAGACCTTTAAGGCCCTAGTTATACATCGGCGATTCGGTGACGCTTGTTTTCGCGGGACGTCTGCGATTGGTCCGATTTCGAAATTGACCATGAGCGGACATGCCGCGAAAGCCAGCGGCGGCAAAACGCAGGTGTATAACTAGGGCCTAAAGGCATCGTACACGATGAAAACCGAATTTCAGCTTTTGCGTTCAGTCAGACTAGACACATGACAGTGTCAAGCAGAAAGTTTGGAGTTTCAAAATCGCCTTTGAATGAAGATTTGCTGAACTCAAAACGCCTTCCTGGGTTTGGGGAGCCGGCCTTGGGGTCGATCCGTTGTTACAAGGAACAGAACTCCGTGGTCGCTGCAGGCGGTCGTGCCTTGACGTGTCGTAGGGCGCAATGCACATGCCAGTCGATTTCACGTTCGGCATCGATCGAAAGCAGCTGACAGCAATGGATGCAGCAAGTTGGTAACCCTTTTTAGTTTCGTTCAAGAAAAAATAATCGAACCTTTGAATTGCATCCTTGGTGATTTGCTTCCAACGCTTCGCCAAGGAACGAATCGTAAAACTGTTCTTCGCGTTCTCGGCGCAACTATCCCAGGATGATGTCGGCGCGAACTTCAAATTTGTTTTGAACTTTCTTGAAGTGAGTTTTTCTTAGAAAGTTGACGTTTTGCGGGAGCCTTTTGTAACCTTCAGTCACTATAGGGATATAGCAACGCGAAAACGTCAAAAACCCAAGTATGGTTTTCATGGTGTACGATACCTTTGAGGCACAGACCAACCTAGGAGTCGCTTTTCAGGTTTCTTTGCCTATCTTGAAGAACATTCGAAGCTGATCACTATAGTGTCCCCAAAATTGCGCTAAGACCGCTACGAACAGAGCTATGTTTTTTCAAAGATTGTGAATTCAAACAATGAGAAATTCGCGGACGAGTTGTCTCGGGCCTGCTTTTCCTCGTCGTTCGCAACCGCCGTGGCGTCGAAACAGACCACGCTATAGAGCTAGGCCGATGACAAATGGAAAAAAACGTGGTTCCTATCGAAATCCATGGCGAGCATCGTCCCTATCGAGATCGACGCCTTGAAGTGGGCGGAGGGAATTGGTGCCGATTTGAGGGGGGGGGCGGTTTGAATAGGAGATCGATTTTTCTAGCTTATTCTGAAGAGTTGGAATACGGGGTTGCTCCACACAGCGGCCGGACCATAAGATCATTTTTCACCGACGACCATGGACTACGCCTTTTAGCGAAGAGCTTACACGCTTCTGGAGTATCCCTCAAGAGTCAGATAACTGCTACATTTTTCGCCTCGAAAGGCTACAAAAATTGATTTTTTGATCCTTAGTATTCCATTGATTTCCACGCGAAATATATC
The DNA here is from genome assembly GCA_029168955.1 of Aplectana chamaeleonis. NCBI lineage: Eukaryota > Metazoa > Nematoda > Chromadorea > Rhabditida > Cosmocercidae > Aplectana > Aplectana chamaeleonis. The sequence continues at coordinate 1,269,424 of JAPDOI010000185.1, read as the reverse complement.
GTGAATTAAGTTATGAGAGTTGTGGACGTCTCGTGTAATTCTCTTGAGATTCGACCGGAACAGTTACACTTTAAGGTTAATCGAATCATATTTGTTCCCAGAAAACTCTTCAGAGTGCAATGATCCGTGAGAGGAACCGAAAACGCTGATCGTAAAGGGAAAGATGAGCGTGGAGGAAGCACGAGAACTTTAGTCCACATGCTGGAAACATTTCTAATACTCGCATTTTTACCCTTTTAGACGTGCGATGATATCAACAGTTTATTTATTTATTGAATACGCTACAATAAGGTAGACGTTAGATAGAGAATCACCCACTCTAAGGCAACAACTCAGACCGTAATCAGAGCTTAGGACATGAAACTTGAGAACAAAACAAGAACAAGAACGCCAAAACGGTGCATTTTCTCAGAAATGCAGCAGTTTCCCTCTTGAAAATTGTTTGAAGGCACCAAAACAGTGGGGTACGAATGGTATATTTGAAATTATCGATATAAAAATTAAGCCAGCCTGCAGGTAAATGCATCTAGGCTGTGTCCAAATTTCGGTGCACTGTAGTAGATTTTCTCCGAATCGCCTCCGGTTTTGGATATAATACCTCTGTAAAATTTGGTTGCATTAGTTTCAACCACTCCGCTCAGAATTTTGAAAACCATGTAAGCGTCGTTGAGTTTTCTTCGTGACTCCAGCGTATGAAGACTACAATCCCGATTTCTGGATTCCGAATCGGGAATGTCCTCGTATCGGAAGCCTTCCACCCTCAGAAATATTTTTCTCGTGAAATTTCTCTAAACCTTCTGCAATAGATTTATATCCTTCTTGATGTGAGGGCAGTTGCAGTTGCTAGTTACACGTTGTTAGCGTGTTTGCTACAAATTTATGAAGCCACACCTCATTTTATGCTAAAAGTGGAGTAAATGAAGCGGTCGTTTTCGCTAATAATTTCCTTTCTCGCAGGCGGCATCAGGCAGTAACCGGCTAGAAAAAGTTTCATTACTCATAAATGGCCTCATCTTTCTGAGAATACTCTCAAGGTTTGTATATTTTTTCTATCGTCTACATATTAAGCAAACATTCCCCAAATTTCCAAAGGGTATCGGAAATCTAGCTCTAAGAAATCGAACGATAAACAGGAAACGTCTGGTTGAAATCACCCTTTGAAAATATCCTTGTCTATAAGTTCGTACACAACATTTGAAGCAAAAGTCAGGAAGGAATTCGGTCCAAAACCCGTTGTCGGGCCGCCATGAAATTGTTGCCAAATCACATCTGTAGGATAAACTGTGGGTTCCACTACATTTTCCTTCCATTCCCCAAAAGTTTCTAAGTTTCTTAAAATTGTTGACCAAAGCTCTTTTGTGGAATTTCGCTAGCGCTGCCCCATCATTTATCACTTGTCAGTTCAGCTGCAAGGGGAAGACGATGCGACCTTGGCCGGCCCGTTCTCATTCTTCAGTCGTGACTGTCATACGACAGACTTGGACGGAGATCATCTTGGGCCATTGTGAATTGGAAAACCCTCATTGCATGAAAAAAAAACAAACATAATGATAAGGAAAGAATGAACGACAAAAGAAAAAGGAAAAAGAGGCAAAGAATGGGGAAAAAACTTGTGTGGCACCCACCTTGCGCCATTCTGCTATCCTCCTGCCGGCATGAACCGTCAACCTCTGCGCGCCAGCCCGACCTTTTAGATAATTATCAATCGCTTCTAATGCGAATTTGTCGTGATGCGCAATGATTCGCATGATACTCGCGTCTATTGGTCCTCTCTCCGCCTCTTTCGGCGCACCGCGACAGCAGAAAAAGAAAAGAACGAAAGCGCTTTCCTCATCGGGTCTACTTCTTGGACTTAAACAGGTGCCTGCCGCTTGAATTGATCTACAGTCACTGGAAGTGCCCCGTGCATTCGCCAACTGTGGGTTTCCATATGTCGTTTCCTCGAGGAAGGTATGAGATTCAAATTTAATTTGAGGTTGCACAGTGATAATGGAGATTTTTACATGACAAGCCTTACTTCCACGGGCTCAAAATGTGGGAGCTAGGCTATCCACAGACGCATAGATGAAGGCTACCAGCACCCTCAAAGAAAGTGTATACGATCGAAATTTCTCCCTTTTTCGCAGAAATGTAGGAATCTAGTCTCTCTAAAGAAAGCAAAATGGCAAGGACGACTGAAGCCGGCCAAGAAGTGTGTAAAATCGCGTTGATCGGCCGAGCCAACGGAATAGCTGGCCCACATCATGACCGAATTGTCCACCCAAAAGAACATTTGCTGAAGGATTGAATACTCGTAATCTCTTTGGATTCTAACATGAGAACATTTCTGAGAATTTTTTTATTGAAGAAACGCAAAAAGTAATTGCTTACCTAATTGTAAGAAGATTAAAGCGAGAAACCATTTGCGTCGTTCTACTACACCAAACACAAGCAAGAGGGGAGGGGTGTCGAATGCTTTAAAGGCACAGTACACCCTCAGATATGAATTTCGAGATTTTCATGTAATTGTGTAGAAGACCCCTCCTGTATAACACGTGCCAAATGCCAGATCTCATTTCCTCCAAATAAGCGAGATATAAGCGACCACCACAGGCCCGACCCCCTTCGCTCACCACCACAGGCCCGGCCCCCTAACAGATTTTCGGACTCGATAGCGGCTCGATGGATGAATGAATTCCAACAAATCGTCGTTCTTCAGTCCATTGCCGGACTGTCTCCTTATCCTGGCTTTCTTTCACTCAACGATTGCGAATGAAGAGAAATGGAGGCCTGAGACAACTCGTCCACCAATTTTTCACCCTCGAAATCTAGGCATCTTTGAAGAGCCATAACTTTGTTCAAAGGGGGTCTTGGACGACTTCAGAGATACCACTGTGATCAGCATGTGACTCTCTCCAAGATAAGAATGAAATCTGCAAATTATTTTTTTGGGTGCCCTGTGCCTTTAATGACCTCTGCACCCGTTTTTTTTTCTCGTGGAATTTAGAGTTTTGTGGTACCTTTTAGCTGATATCCTCTTCGTGCACTCACTTACCAGCGCAGAAACATTGAAAACAAGAAACGAAACCTAACGTGAACTTTAGATATAGGGTCAACTATGACATATGAAATCTTTAGGCTTACTGATGTAGACACACTGCTTCACATTAGATATCAATCATTCATTTTCTAATAATCGGAGTTTGTTTTACCCTCATTTTGGCGCACTTTCGGAGATTCCTATTCTGAATGACTTGAATATACATATGTCCTTTTTTCAGTAATTCGGATTTTATTTTTCGACCGCTATAAAAGATAGAGGATAAAGTTCTAGGCGTGTGTCAATCCTCTGGGGATCCCCGCTCTAAACAGTATCGCATAAGCAATCAAATCATGCTTAGCTGATCTACATGCTCCAACTACAGGCTTTCCTGTAGTACATAGTAGCCTGACATCATGTTTTTTTGACTTTCCAGTTTTTCTCTCTTTTTCCCCTCTTATTGAAGTCAAACGCTGATGTGCAGGACACGTGCTGCGTCGCATGGATGACCGATGGAGCTTGCGTAAAACAGTCTGATTACCTCGTGCTTGCCACCGGCCTCTGGGCTGTTCTCCCTTGAAGATGAAACTTTGTATTTTCGGGCACACTCAAGACATTCTGCACTGTGCGAGGGCTTCCAGTAAATCGCCATCACTGAATCTCCTTTGCTCGGGATCGATCGAGCTGGATGAGATGTGGTCCACACGGCGGCGAAGCGCAGTGAAGGTGGATCATCAAGGTATTGAAGTCATGACTATTATCCGTGGAACATAATTGTTCGATTTTGGAGCGCGATAGAGATGAAATAAATAAAGAAAGTACGTTTTGTAAAGTGAGCTGAAACGCTTGACTGGATTGATTTGTAATAATTTTGCTTCATAGCGGCCAATTCTTCCCTTCACAAAAGTCAACGTAAGCAAAGGTAGGCCTATTTTAGCACACAAACGCCGCTTTTGCGTTCTTTTTTAGACAAGTTTATGATTTGCCAACGGCACAAAATTCTCACGGAAATGTAGAAGTTTTTCTTTCCAGAGCTTTCCATGTTTAGGGCGCGATATCGTGATATCTTTATCACCGGTGAGGCTGCTTCCCTACTCCCTAGCTTCAGCCACTTACCTCTGGAGAAAGACGGTGTGTGAATATAACACACCGCTCTTCATTTCTTTTATACCCTACCCTTTATCAGTCCTTCCGTAAACCGTGGAGATATTGAAAATGAAACCTCCCGCGAACACTGCGTTCAATTCATTTCGTTTAATGTGATTTGCTACAACTGTTTCCACGTAAAAGTGCGAAGACTCGCCTATATGATGTTGGATTTACCGTCTTCGTAGCGAATGCGAGATTCGTTGGACTTATCAGAGTGGCATCGCGGCGCGGTGCGACTTTATGATGGGTTGTCGCATTCATAGATCGCCGCGACCTATCAATATGGCAGCCCTCTAGGGGTCGTTTATGCTTCCGCAGTCGAGCGGCGCGGCGAAGTGCAATTCTATGACATTGATCGTGCGACGCCACGTAGTCAATATCGTAGGATTGCACTTTGCCGCGTCGCTCGGCGGCGGAAGTATAGACGACCCCTTAGAAGCCGACTGGAGTCTCGCCGCTGAAAGGCGCGGCAGCATGCAATGGAGGGGATCGATCGTGAGCCTCCGCATGGTCGATACTCCCCCTTGCATGCTGCCTTGCCTTTCAGCGGCGGGACCCTAATCAACCCCTCATCTGGACGCGCCGAACCGCGATGCCACGCTGCTCAGCCCCTATTTATTAGACAACGAATATTCGGAAAACGAATATTCGGCAGAATAAACGAATAATCGAATATTCGAATAATTCGATTCTTCGGAAAAGTCAATTTTTCGAATAATGCGTTTATTCGAATATTCGAAAAAGTCAATTTTTCGAATAATTCGTTTATTCGAATATTCGGAAAAGTCAATTTTTCGAATAATTCGTTTATTCGAATATTCGGAAAAGTCAATTTTTCGAATAATTCGTTTATTTGAATATTCGGAAAAGTCAATTTTTCGAATAATTCGTTTATTCAAATATTCGGAAAAGTCAATTTTTCGAATAATTCGTTTATTCGGCCCAATATTCGAATATTCGGCCGAATAAACGAATAATTTCAGAAAAATAAGCAGAGTCTCCGGCACATGTCTATTTTTGCGGTCCAGGGGTGAAATGTCCCCGATCAAACTTGTAGAAAGTTCGAATATAATCGGAATACTCCAATATAAAACATGAGATAGTGAGAAACCTAATGGTGGAGTATCTCGCTCACCACCGAATTTGTGGGCAGACGTAACAGATGCTGTTTTTCATCTGATGGTGTATGTCCCAAACAGATTCGAGCGATGTTCCAGAAACTGCTACCTTACGCTGCTTGAGTATTACGTAATACTTAATTGCCATGAATTTAGGTCAATCGCTGCAGCTTTGAGCCAGTTCTTATTAAACATTCACATTATATTTTTGCAGAGGTGAAATGTCTCCAACCAAACTGGGTGCTATCTTGGCGGTGGGGGGCCACTATGTCTGGGTGCACTTGGCCCCGCCCATTTTATCGTGCCGCACTAAATTTGAGCTCCTACCCGGGTTTTCCCTCCCCCGCACAAATCAGGAGTGATTGCGGCACGGAAAAATTGGCGTGGTCGTGTGCGATACAACTGTGCCCCCCCGCTCAGATAGCATCTTAAACTGATAGGAAATTCGGATATTGTTGGCAGATATTGTTTAGAAAATCCAGAGAATTTGATCGTATCGTTCAACAACTACTCATAGACAGTGGTAAATGTTAGTTTGAATACTCTTATGATATAATGCGGAACGTCTTTTTCGTGGAAAAACATTGGCATAGCTTTGATCTATATAATACTATACAAAAAAAGGTCAAGAAAGTTCGTAGTGCCGCGAAAGGGGGTTCGATTATGCGCACTCGGTCCGTACTTCTTATTCGAATACTCGCGATTTTGGCCGAATATTCGAATTATTCGTATTCGAATCATTCGAATAATTCGATTATTCGGAAGAGTCAAATTTTCGAATGATTCGTTTATTCGAATATTCGGAGAAGTCATTTTTTCGAATATTTCGATCATTCGAATATTCGCAGAAGTCAATTTCTTGAATAATTCGTTTATTCGAATATTTGGAGAAGTCAATTTTTCGAATAATTCGTTTATTCGAATATTCGAAAATTTTTATTTGTTTGATATACTCTACTGTTTATACACCGACAGGATGCAGTGAAAATGACAGGACAGCTGTCACTTATTTGCACCCTCACTCTGCTGAGGCATTCCGAAAAGAACAGCTGTCACAGAAAAATGCGGCGAAAAGCCAACAGAGAAGTTATACACGCCGCGGCGCCGTGTACTGTGTCGTTGCGGGACCTATCCGGTCGAAAATTTGCCAAGTTCCACCAGATGACTGTTTTTTCAAGCCCGAACTTGTTAAAAACTTGTTAAAACATCATAATAGAAATATGCAAGATTTTCGCAAAATTGCAGTAGAAGAGCAAAATGTTGGATGGTGGTTGTAATGATTTCCGCCGCAAAAGAGGTGGGGTAAACCGGGGAAGCAGCGAAGTGCGTGATCTGATAAAACACAGGGTTAGCGACAGCCCACTCTCTGCGTTTGCCACGTTGTCTCCTTCTCTGGCGCGGCCAAACCCTGTCGCGATGACGCACGCGCTAAGGGATCGTTTATACTCCCGCCGCCGAGCTGCGCGGCACAGTGCATTTCTGTGATATTGACCACGCGGCGCGGCACGATCGATATTGTAGGATTGCACTTTGCCACGCCGATCAGCGGCGGAAGTATAAACGACGCCTCATGTGCGTCGTCGCGGCAGTGTTTGGTTTAGACTTTTGACTTACTTGACTTAATCGGTTGGCTTTCGCCTGACGCGGTCATTCCGCATCTTCACCGAGGTGTGCCGTCCTAGAAGTCAGCCGTGTCCATTTTTCACGGTCTTCAGCCACAATTTGAACACATTCCATCCAGCTGTCACTATTCCATTTCCTGCGAAACGAAACATCGCGCCTGAACTGTCTTTCGATGCCGAGTGACTTTAAATCCTCTTTAACCACATCCGTCCAGAACTTTCGCCTACGCCCAGGTGGCCGTTTCCAGACAGGATTTGGAAGCATTTTTAAAGCGTGTTGTACGAGACGATCCGGCGTTCTTCTTAGTATATGCCCGAGCAGTCGAAGTCGACTTTCTATTGCGGCTTGAGATGGCGTTAGGAGATGCTGGCACCTCCCTCGTGTCAAGCGTTGATGTACTGCGTCGATTTCCTTGTAAAGGTCTTCGTTATGGCATACACGCGGCCAGAAATATCAAGCAAACGCCTAAAAGCTTCCTCTCCGTGCAATCCAACCTTGCCATCTGCGTTTTCGGTGCTGCCCACGTCTCCGATCCGTACATCATGATAGGGCGAATAGCGGATAGGTAGACGCGCAACTTGACTTCCTTCGCGATGGTGGTAGACCACAAACACTTGGTTAGAGAATTGAATGCAGACGTAGCTTTCGCACATCGTTGTCGAATATCCGCTGCATAACTACCATCGTTCTTCAGCAAACAGCCCAAATAACAGAAATCGTCCACCAGTTCGATACGTTGTCCGTCCACACAAACTCCAGTTGAAGGCCTCTGAGAGACCCACATCTGCTTGCATTTGTCGGGACGAAGACGAAGTCCATAGGCTGCGGCATACTTCGAAACGAGGTTCACAATCCTTTGCAGTTTTGCGTTGTTTTCAGCGAATAACACAATGTCGTCGGCGTACTCCAGGTCGACAAGGAGCGTCCTGATGGTGTTAGGATCACATCCGCAGGAAACTGTTCTGCAACTCTACGCATGATGTCATCAACGGCGAAGTTGAAAAGAAAAGGTCCTGCAACGGCTCCTTGCCTTACTCCTGTTTTCACCTCGAAAGCTGACGTAAATCCGACAGGTGTACGAACTGCTGCTGTTGTTCCTTTGTTCATGTCCTCGATTAACCGAACATACTTTTCCGGGACTCCATCTGCTCGCAGAGCATTGAGCAATCGATCACGATGAGGAGAGTCGAACGCGGCTTCAAAGTCCAAAAAAGCAAGCTGTAATGGCTTCGAAAACCGCTGCCACGATTCAATTACTCTTCTCACGACGAACACTTGGTCGATGGTCGATCTTCCAGGTCGAAAACCGGCTTGCTCATCTCTGGTCGTTCCTTCACGATGTTTGATAAGTCGCTCGAGAATGATACGTTCTAAAACCTTGTACATGACACGAAGTAGAGAGATTCCTCTGTAGTTCTTAGGATCCGTGACGGATAGCTTCTTGTGAAGAGGTACGATGATCGCATGTCTCCACGAATCGGGTATCCTTTCGCTCATCCATATGGCACGGATGGTGTTGGTCATTTCACGAATCCCAGACGGAGGAAGAGCTTTCAGCATTTCAGCAGTGATGTTGTCATCTCCACCTGCCTTTCCATTCTTCATTTTCCGGACACAATCCAAAACTTCAGACTCAGTCGGCGGTTCCTCACTGACATCGTAATGTGCTCTCTGAACATGCGGGAGCTCAGGTACTGATGGCGCTGGACGATTCAGTAGTGAACTGAAGTAATCCTTCCATATTGGCAGCGTCGCATCACCAACTGCAACTCCATTGGTAGTGTTCAAGACAGGAGAACATCTCTTCATCTTCCCGCTATACTGTCGCAGCAACGTGTAGGCTTTCTTCGGATTCTTCTCCTCCCAAGCCTTCTCGAACTCCTTAGCTCTACACGTCCACTCTCGTTCGCGGTCACTTTGAAGCTGCCGACGCAACTTCCTCCTCAGACGCTTCTCCTCCACGAAGTTTCCTGCAGTTCGGAGAGCACATACTCTGTTGTAGGTAGATGTTGTTTCTTCTGAGACGTAGGCGAACTTCTTCTTAGGCTGTACAACCGGGAGTGCCTCTTTCGAAGCGTCCTGGATGCACTTGACAAAAGAATCCGCGTCGCAAAGTTTCTTCTTAGTCCGTACTCCGATGTGAATAGAAACGCGTTGTCGGAAATTCCTTCTGCACTCTTCATCTCTGAGACTTGTCATGTCAATCCTCTGGAGAGGCTGAGCCCCTCGCTTCCTCTTATGAATCCTCGCAGTGAAGTTCAACAGAACAGGACGGTGATCTGAATCGAATGCGACATCCCACACAGCTCTAGATCTTCGAATGTCCGATACTGGAATATTTCTCGTCAGGACATAGTCAAGCTGTAGTTTCAAAGTTGTCATCTTCCGCTTCCGCTGCTCTTCTGGAGATAGCCGGGTTGGTCCCTGCCACGTAAGCTGATGGCGGTGATGATTCCTCTTGAATGTCGATGCAATAATCAGACCACTGCGTTCACAAAAGTCGACAAGGCGGTAGCCATTGTCCGATGTTTGCTCCACTGGGTAGAACCATTTACCGAGTACTTCGGATTCCTGATCAAGTCCCATCTTCGCATTTGCGTCAATTCCCACGACAACAGCATGTTGACAAGGTATCCTGGCCAGCAACGTATTGAGTTCCTCATAAAACGCATCCTTCGAATTGTCTTCGGCGGTTTCAGTGGGCGCATGAGCACTCACTATCCACAGATTGAATCCTCTGTGATCCCGCAGTCGTACGAATGCATTCCGGCACGACGTTGAGCCAAACTCCTTGACCATACCATTGAAATCCTTCCTTACAGCTATTGCACAGCCTCCCACTCTCCTATCGTCAGCGTTACCGCAGTAGATGGTGTACTCTCCGACGCTGATGACGGGTCTATCCTTGAGGCGGGTTTCCTGCAAAGCAGCAAACGGTGCATGGAAATAGCTCAGAAGTCTGGATAGCGCAGTTCTTTGGATATCACTCGACAGCGATCGACAGTTCAGGGTGGCGAAATTGTGGCTTGTGGCCAAAGACTCCATGACTCCCTAGGTACGGATCCTAAGGTGTTATGGACCAGAGGCCTTAGTGTGCCGGACGGCGACACCTTTATGCAATGTGCGGGATACTTTCGCGATATAGTTGTGCACGCTATATCGCTCGAACGTTCCCTGTGTACACTCAAACGTCTGCTGGGTTCAGTAGAAGCAGGGGCACCAACGAGCAGGTACCAACAGACTTGTATACACACCCCCGTTTGGTTTAGAGAGGGAGACAATGGTCAGACACGTAGAGAGTGGGCCGCCGCTTGCCCGGTGCTTCGCCCTATCACGCACTACGCTCTTTCCCCTTTCCCTGCCTCTTCTGCGGTCGGAACACATTACGACTACCCCAAAATGTTGACAAAACACATTTAAAACGCGCAAAGAAATTTTATCTGCAGTACTGCGTCGTGTACGCAATAATTCGTGAGTTTTTAACCTACGCAGCAAGCTGTAGCAATGTTCCCGCAGAACGTTCTCATTCGCTGGTGTATAACAAGAGTCCCACGCGTACGCTGCCGGTGGGCAATGTGATGTAGTAGCGTAGGCACCGTGAGTTGCTCAAATGGACCACTTTGAACGCATTTGAGCCAAAGAGGAGCGTTAAGGCTTTCTATTTTCTTTTGCGCTTTCTTTCGAGCCGCTAAGGCAAAAAACATGACCTGCATTGTTCTAGTTGAAAAAGTTACCAAAATCTGGATATGTGGTTAAATCTTCAGACAACAACCCAGGCAAACCATCGCTCCGAGCGGGACCGGCTCCTCCCAATTATGACGTCATCGCCCGGACAGCGGCCGAGGGGCCAACTGGCACCGCGGTCCCTGTCCGGTGCCAGTTCGCCCCTCGGCCACTGTCTGGTCGCTCTCGGGGCGACAGCAGTGCGATCAGTGTTAGACCTATTTTAGAGTTCCATCGCAGCGCGGCGCGATGAAATGCTCTCTGTGGGCATCGATCGATAACGCGCCGCTCGTCGATTCGCATATGAATCATGAAATCGCGCCGCGCCGCGGTGGAACTCTAAAAACCCCCTTAGCCAGACCGTCACTTGGTACACTGCAATCACGGACCCAACATGGAATCCCACTGGCAATTGTACTCAGGCAATTCGCGGCCCCGAGCCGCCTGACAGTTCGGCTCGTGTTTCCCCATTTTCCGGGCCACTGATGTTGCTATACAATCCACTGCTGTTGCCGTCCGGGCGAACTGGAGGAGCCCGAACAGCAACAGCTGTGGCCCGGACAGCAACAGCAGTGGCCCGGAGATTAAGGAAACACGAGACGAACTGTCAGGCGGCTCGGGGCTCAGAATCGCCTGAGTAGTATTTACGCTTTCCAAAACCTCAGCGATCCTCCGTACTTATCCTCTGTGATCGAATCTCCACTTTGCAAAATGTGGGCGGGGTTAGTGATGCGTGGAGCATTGTGGAGAGGTAGAGAGCGTTTTACGGGAAACTTACGTCGCGTCACGGAAAACGCCATCAATGCGAAGTGTGTGCCGCGTCATCGAAAATGGCCGACGACTTATGAAAAGCGTGCTACACGTTATTAAAAATGAGACGCGCTTTACGAGAAGCGTACGCCGCGACATGGAAAATGGGTCACGCATTATTAGAAGTGTGCTCCGTATCATGTAATATGAGTCGCGCACCATGAGAAGCGTGCGCCGCGTCATAGAAAACGAGTCGCGCACCACGAGAAGCGTGCTTCGCGTCATGGAAAATGAGTCGCACACCATGAGAAGCGTGCGCCGATTCATGGAAAACGAGTCGCTCACCATGAGAAGCGAGAGCCGCGTCATGAAAAAGTCGGTAGCGCTTCATGGGCAGCGTGATGGCCATGCGGAGCGTTCTTTGCCCGTCTCGATCAATCGCCTCGCGATTTGCGAGTTTTATTCACGCTCAAACAATTTTTGAGAAGTACACGTTTCTGATGTAAGCTCGGCAAGCACAGCACACCGAAACCCATATACTGATATTTTACCCACTTCCTACTCGCAAAGTCAGTTCTCGACATGTTTTAATCTAGCGCTGGCTAATCTTCTCATCTAGGGTCGTGCGGTCTAGCTATTCCGGTCGAATATTTGGAGCAACCCCAGTGTGCGTTAGGCATAAGGCTAACGATGGCATTGATACTATTAGTGACAGCCGCTAATGCTGCACTGCCCCCACCGGCAGTAGCGGCTGTCAGTAATATTATCAATACCATCGACCAGTGCCGTTCGGACACTTTGCAAGAGCCGGATTCCTTCCTACTCGCGTAATATTTTCTATCTAACGCTACCTTCCACTTGTGTCAAGTCTTTTCATTTGCGAAATATTGTAGATCCGTAAAATATACTTTAAAGGCAGTGTTCACGATGATTTTCCTCCCCGAGTTTTTTGCATAAAACAATGCGTTGGCCTCCAAGTGTTACCAAAATTACGAAGAAACGGCGAGAAACGCATTAAAACGTCGTATTTCAGTGACAATATTCTATAACATGGACTAGTTGTCCGGTTGGATGAACATGTTCATGGTGGTTGTCACAGGTGGAAAATTGTGTCAATCGAAAATAGAAGAATATTTTATGCAAAGCAGGATTAGTTAGGGCCCTAAGGATCAAACGGAGCAATTAAGAGTAGAGAATTGCAAAGAACGGGTCCACAAAAGATTTCATTGTCACAACGAACAGTTCCTGCGAGAGTAAATGGGCGGGGTGAGAGTAGAAGATTCCGTGTACTTCTGGTGCGTTTTTCTCAATTTCTACGTCATTTTAGTTCTACCAGGGGCCACTTATTCAATGACTTACTGACTTAATCGGTTGGCTTTCGCCTGACGCGGTCATTCCGCATCTTCACCGAGGTGTGCCGTCCTAGTAGTCAGCCGTGTCCATTTTTCACGGTCTTCAGCCACAATTTGAACACATTCCATCCAGCTGTCACTATTCCATTTCCTGCGAAACGAAACATCGCGCCTGAACTGTCTTTCGATGCCGAGTGACTTTAAATCCTCTTTAACCACATCCGTCCAGAACTTTCGCCTACGCCCAGGTGGCCGTTTCCAGACAGGATTTGGAAGCATTTTTAAAGCGTGTTGTACGAGACGATCCGGCGCCCGAGCAGTCGAAGTCGACTTTCCATTGCTGCTTGAGATGGCGTTAGGAGATGCTGGCACCTCCCTCGTGTCAAGCGTTGATGTACTGCGTCGATTTCCTTGTAAAGGTCTTCGTTATGGCATACACGCGGCCAGAAATATCCAAGCAAACGCCTAAAAAGCTTCCTCTCCGTGCAATCCAACCTTTCCATCTGCGTTTTCGGTGCTGCCCACGTCTCCGATCCGTACATCATGATAGGGCGAATAGCGGATAGGTAGACGCGCAACTTGACTTCCTTCGCGATGGTGGTAGACCACAAACACTTGGTTAGAGAATTGAATGCAGACGTAGCTTTCGCACATCGTTGTCGAATATCCGCTGCATAACTACCATCGTTCTTCAGCAAACAGCCCAAATAACAGAAATCGTCCACCAGTTCGATACGTTGTCCGTCCACACAAACTCCAGTTGAAGGCCTCTGAGAGACCCACATCTGCTTGCATTTGTCGGGACGAAGACGAAGTCCATAGGCTGCGGCATACTTCGAAACGAGGTTCACAATCCTTTGCAGTTTTGCGTTGTTTTCAGCGAATAACACAATGTCGTCGGCGTACTCCAGGTCGACAAGGAGCGTCCTGATGGTGTTAGGATCACATCCGCAGGAAACTGTTCTGCAACTCTACGCATGATGTCATCAACGGCGAAGTTGAAAAGAAAAGGTCCTGCAACGGCTCCTTGCCTTACTCCTGTTTTCACCTCGAAAGCTGACGTAAATCCGACAGGTGTACGAACTGCTGCTGTTGTTCCTTTGTTCATGTCCTCGATTAACCGAACATACTTTTCCGGGACTCCATCTGCTCGCAGAGCATTGAGCAATCGATCACGATGAGGAGAGTCGAACGCGGCTTCAAAGTCCAAAAAGCAAGCTGTAATGGCTTCGAAAACCGCTGCCACGATTCAATTACTCTTCTCACGACGAACACTTGGTCGATGGTCGATCTTCCAGGTCGAAAACCGGCTTGCTCATCTCTGGTCGTTCCTTCACGATGTTTGATAAGTCGCTCGAGAATGATACGTTCTAAAACCTTGTACATGACACGAAGTAGAGAGATTCCTCTGTAGTTCTTAGGATCCGTGACGGATAGCTTCTTGTGAAGAGGTACGATGATCGCATGTCTCCACGAATCGGGTATCCTTTCGCTCATCCATATGGCACGGATGGTGTTGGTCATTTCACGAATCCCAGACGGAGGAAGAGCTTTCAGCATTTCAGCAGTGATGTTGTCATCTCCACCTGCCTTTCCATTCTTCATTTTCCGGACACAATCCAAAACTTCAGACTCAGTCGGCGGTTCCTCACTGACATCGTAATGTGCTCTCTGAACATGCGGGAGCTCAGGTACTGATGGCGCTGGACGATTCAGTAGTGAACTGAAGTAATCCTTCCATATTGGCAGCGTCGCATCACCAACTGCAACTCCATTGGTAGTGTTCAAGACAGGAGAACATCTCTTCATCTTCCCGCTATACTGTCGCAGCAACGTGTAGGCTTTCCTCGGATTCTTCTCCTCCCAAGCCTTCTCGAACTCCTTAGCTCTACACGTCCACTCTCGTTCGCGGTCACTTTGAAGCTGCCGACGCAACTTCCTCCTCAGACGCTTCTCCTCCACGAAGTTTCCTGCAGTTCGGAGAGCACATACTCTGTTGTAGGTAGATGTTGTTTCTTCTGAGACGTAGGCGAACTTCTTCTTAGGCTGTACAACCGGGAGTGCCTCTTTCGAAGCGTCCTGGATGCATTTGACAAAAGAATCCGCGTCGCAAAGTTTCTTCTTAGTCCGTACTCCGATGTGAATAGAAACGCGTTGTCGGAAATTCCTTCTGCACTCTTCATCTCTGAGACTTGTCATGTCAATCCTCTGGGGAGGCTGAGCCCTCGCTTCCTCTTATGAATCCTCGCAGTGAAGTTCAACAGAACAGGACGGTAATCCGAATCGAATGCGACATCCCACACAGCTCTAGATCTTCGAATGTCCGATACTGGAATATTCCTCGTCAGGACATAGTCTCGCTGTAGTTTCAAAGTTGTCATCTTCCGCTTCCGCTGCTCTTCTGGAGATAGCCGGGTTGGTCCCTGCCACGTAAGCTGATGGCGGCGATGATTCCTCTTGAATGTCGATGCAATAATCAGACCACTGCGTTCACAAAAGTCGACAAGGCGGTAGCCATTGTCCGATGTTTGCTCCACTGGGTAGAACCATTTACCGAGTACTTCGGATTCCTGATCAAGTCCCATCTTCGCATTTGCGTCAATCCCCACGACAACAGCATGTTGACAAGGTATCCTGGCCAGCAACGTATTGAGTTCCTCATAAAACGCATCCTTCGAATTGTCTTCGGCGGTTTCAGTGGGCGCATGAGCACTCACTATCCACAGATTGAATATTCTGTGATCCCGCAGTCGTACGAATGCATTCCGACACGACGTTGAGCCGAACTCCTTGACCATACCATTGAAATCCTTCCTTACAGCTATTGCACAGCCTCCCACTCTCCTATCGTCAGCGTTGCCGCAGTAGATGGTGTACTCTCCGACGCTGATGACGGGTCTATCCTTGAGGCGGGTTTCCTGCAAAGCAGCAAACGGTGCATGGAAATAGCTCAGAAGTCTGGATAGCGCAGTTTTTTGGATATCACTCGACAGCGATCGACAGTTCAGGGTGGCGAAATTGTGGCTTGTGGCCAAAGACTCCATGACTCCCTAGGTACGGATCCTAAGGTGTTATGGACCAGAGGCCTTAGTGTGCCGGACGGCGACACCTTTATGCAATGTGCGGGATACTTTCGCGATATAGTTGTGCACGCTATATCGCTCGAACGTTCCCTGTGTACACTCAAACGTCTGCTGGGTTCAGTAGAAGCAGGGGCACCAACGAGCAGGTACCAACAGACTTGTATACACACCCCCACTTATTCAATATAGCGAGTAATCTCAAAATTGAAGATTATCGTGAACACTGCCTTTAAGGTAAACCACCAAGCCTGCCATAGTTTACAGAATATCTAAGCCACCTTAGAACTAGATGACAGCGTTAAGGAAAATTTTCGACACAGCGCAATTAATTATTTTTTAGCTGATTTTGTGATTTTGCAGCTTCGGCCTTTTCTGACTTATCCGAGAAGTTTTAGCCTTGAAGCTTCAAAGTTATGTATAATGGCTAAGTCCTTAATTATTAGTATTTTCCGACAACTTTTTTTTTGAAAATTCGATTCTCGCCTTTTTCATCGATTTTCAAAATAACGATCAATAATTGACGAAAAAATACTATCGATTAGGAACTTGGCCGGTATAACATCGGCATGAGTCCTAACGATACTTCGCGTTCTCCATTGAAGGTTGGCGCAAACTCGGTGCACCTATGTTGTAGCTTATGGCACCTAGTTTGCGCCAACCATCAATAGTGATCGCAAAGTATCACTAGGATCCATGCCGATGTTATACCGGCCAAGTTCCTAATCGATAGTATTTTTTTCGTCAATTATTAGTCGTTTTTTTTGAAAATCGATGAAAACGGCGAGAATCGAATTCTCAAAACAAAACGATCGATAATTGTTGGGAAATATTATTAATTAAAGACTTAGTCATTATTCATAGCTTTGGAGCTTCGAGACTAAAGCCCCCTTCATAGTTTGCCGGCCAACGTCGGCCGACGCGTTATAAAATTTGATAAGTCAATATAGATAAGATGGATAGAATAGGGTAGATAGATATTGCACATTCGATAACGAGTCGTCCGGCGTCGGTCGGGCAAGTGTGAAAGCTTCAGTCTGTTCTGACTCCTCGGATAAGTCAGAACAGACTGAAGCTGTAAAATCACAAAATCAGTTAAAAATCATTAATTACGCTTCATCGGAAATTTTCGCAGACGCAATCATATATCCTGAATTCGTAGAATATATTTCACAAACAAGCAGGCTTTGGACCAAGTGGAAGGCAGCGTTTAATAGGAAAGAATTTGATTCTCGAGACTAAAGGAAGAAGTGGGGAAAATGAGAGGAACACAGGAGAGGAAGAAAAGGACTGGGAGAAGAGGGAAGAAGAAAGAGAGCGAAATAGAGAAGCAGAAACGAGTAAATAAGCGAAGAGAAGCCATCGGATAACTAGGCTCGTTCGCCCGAAGAGCCACCGCAGTGCCAGTTGGGACCGAAGATCGCTCCGAGCGGTACTGCTGTCGCCCGGAGAGGGGCTGCTGTGGCCCGAGTAGATGGCTAATTTTCGCTCGGAGCGGAGAGACGGCGCCGCTCGGGTCGCTCTCCGGTCCCGCTCGGAGCGATGGTTTGCCTGAGAACTTAACGACAACGATCCTATTGATGGAATTGAACCAAATAATGATGCTGAAGTGGCAAACCATTTGATTTCCTGCCAAACGAAAGCATGAATAAGAAATGCTACGCCACCCTTGGGCGAAAGAAGCTCAATTACTACCGAGAAGCGCCGTAAGTAGGAAAAGTGGAGTGACAATGGTGGCAGTGATGCATTCAAAGGATGTATTATATAACTTACTCAGGGACTCGGGGGGTCCTATTCGGCCACGATAGGCTTTCTATTCGGGTACCTAGTCGAGTTGAAAGGAACTTTTGCAGCAGCACGTGCTGCTCCGAGGAGCGCGTGGCCTGTTCGATAGGACTACGTGGCGCTGAGAGAAAAAACTTTTGCCGCACCCCCATTTCCCACGCGGCAGCACGTGGCCTGTTCGATAGAACTACGTGGCGCAGAAAGACAGAACCCTTGCTGCACCCCCATTTCCCACGCGGCAGCACGTGGCCTGTTCGATAGCACTACGTGGCGCAGCGAGGCAAAACTTTTGCCGCACCCTATTTCCCACGCTAAAGCACGTGGCCTGTTCAATATGAGCACGTGGCGCTGGGGGCAGGCTCCCACACCTTCGATGGGAGCGGGTCTCCCCTCCAACAAGGATACGGTCCAAGTCACGGACCGCAGTAGGGGATCACCCCCACAGCAGTCCGCGACAGGGACATCACCTTCGCCACGGTCGACAGCGAGGGAGCTCCCCTCGCCTAGGACCGTGGGGGAGACCCCTTAGCGGTTCAAAAATCGTCCAGGGGCGGCATGCATGAACGCAGCGAACAGTGTCAGGGAGCCGCTCCGCGTGCCATGCGCGCAGCGTCAAGCAACGGTCTGCCCCGAAAATCAGGCACATCAATACACGCCACGAAATTTGGGGCCGCCCCGTTGCTCGACGCTGCGCGCATGGCACGCGGAGCGCCTCCCTGACACCGTTCGCTGCGTTCATGCATGCCACCCCAGAAAGTGACTCGTAGTCACCTTCCAGGAGCGACCCGAAAGGCGCACTGCGCTCTCTTTGGGATCGAGCCCCTTATATACGTGCTGTGCGGCTGACATGCGCCGGGTCAGTTCTGAAGCGATCGATCAACGTGTTCAATCATGGGTATTGTGGCTCGTTCGTCGTCCAAACTCATCGTAGTCGAATCGAAAGCGTATCGTGGCCGAGTGGAACGGCTATGATTGGCGACACGTGCTTCTCACTTGGACGACGATTAGGCCACGTGGCGCAAGGAAATTACGTGGCCATATCGTCGTCCAACCGCTTTGTAGTCGAGTCGAAAGCCTATCGTGGCCGAATAGAACCCCCCACTCCCTGAGTACTCAGGAAGTCGGGGGATCCTATTCGGCCACGATAGGTTTTCTATTCGGGTACCTAGTCGAGTTGAAAGGAACTTTTGCAGAAGCACGTGCTGCTTCGAGGAGCACGTGGCCTGTTCGATAGGACTACGTGGCGCAGAGAGACAAAACCCTCGCTGCACTCCCATTTCCCACGCGGCAGCACGTGGCCTGTTCAATAGGAGCACGTGGCCCAGACATGCAAAACCTTTTCCGAACCACCGTTTCCCACGCCGCAGCACGTGGCCTGTTCGATATGAGCACGTGGCGCTGGGGGAGGGCTCCCACACCTTCGATGGGAGCGGGTCTCCCCCCCCAACAAGGATACGCTCCAAGTCACGGATCGCAGTAGGGGATCACCCCCACAGCAGTCCGCGACTGCGACATCACCTTCGCCACGATCGACAGTGAGGGAGCTTCCCTCGATGAGGACCGTGGGGGAGAACCCTTAGCGGTTCAAAAATCGTCCGGAAAGTAACTCGTAGTCACCTTCCAGGAGCAGCCCCGAGAGGCGGACTCTCTCTGGGATCGGGCCCCTTATATACGTGCTGTGCGGCTGATATGCGCCGGGTCAGTTCTGAAGCGATCGATCAACGTGTTCAATCATGGGCATTGTGGCTCGTTCGTCGTCCAAACTCATCGTAGTCGAATCGAAAGCGTATCGTGGCCGAGTGAAACGGCTATGATTGGCGCCACGTGCTTCTTACTTGGACGACGATTAGGCCACGTGGCGCAAGGAAATTACGTGGCCATATCGTCGTCCAACCGCTTTGTAGTCGAGTCGAAAGCCAATGGTGGCCGAATAGAACCCCCCGACTCCCTGAGTAGCTCCCTCATTTTGAGCCGGTCGAAGTACTCAGACAGCCGGGGGTTCGATTCGGCCTCGGTAGGCTTTCGATTCCACTACAAAGCGGTGTGGACGACGATACGGCCGCGTACTTTCCGTGCGCCACGTGGCCTAATCGTCGTCGAAGTGAGAAGAGCGTGCCGCAATGCATAGCCGTTCCACTTGGCCACGACACGCTTTCCATTCGACTACGATGCAGTTTCTCATACACTGAAGGGGGCTAGCGCAGCTCTACAAGGGGGCAACCCTCCTAGCACCGACGCTTGCCCCCCCCCCCAATCAGGGGAGGGGGGGGGCAACGGCCGAAGTGAGAATTTGGCTTGATCTAAGCCCTGCCATCACTGCCTTAAAGTCCTGCCGTCACTGCCTTGAAGCCCTGCCGGCACTGCCCTTAAGCCCTGCCGTCACTGCCCCGGAGCACTGACGTCGCTACCCCGGAGCTGTGACGTCACGGCCTTGGAGCACTAGGGTCACCCCCCCCCGGAACGCGTCGCCGCTCTCCTCTAAAAATATCCTTTTCTGACAGGAACTCAAAGTCCCCGTCCAGGGCCGGCCCTGTTGCGGCTCTCCATGGGGTGAGGCGCCATTTATACCGGTTGAGCTCGTGGTAGAGATAACTGAAGAAATCACGTCAAATCGGGACAAAAGTTGACGTTAATGACGATACGTGCGTTTGGCCTACTATACCTTCTCTGGCCTCTATTGTCGTAAACCACCTTCTCCGATTTCTTCCCATCTTTTCCGTCTCTTTCTCTCGGGGAGGTAAGCGCCGTAGGAGAGCAGGGGCCTTCCCTGGAGCCCTTCTCGAGAGAGGCCTCTGCTGTCGCTCCCCCCCCCAAGTCGAAAACGGGCCCTATTGTCCGGCGCTTGCCCCCCCGCAGTGTATGCGTTGGACGACAAATCAGCCACGATGCCCATGATTGCACACGTTGATCGATTGCTCCACAATTGATCAGACGCCTTTCAGCCGCACAGCACGTATAAAAGGGGCTCCATCCCATACAAAGCGCAGTCGGCCTTTCGAGCCGCTCCTGGAAGGTGACTATGAGTCACTTTCTGGACGACCGCTGAGGGGGTCTCCCCCACGGTCCTCAGCGGCGAGGATGATGTCCTTGTCGCACACTGCTGTGGGCGGTGACCCCTGCTGCATCCCGCGACTTGGACCATTTCCGTGTTGGGAGAGACCCGCTCGCATCGACGGGTGGGACACCGCCCCCGGCGCCACGTGCTTCTATTGTAGGACGATGTGCTGCCGCGTGGGAAACGGGGGTGCAGCAGAAGTTTTGCCTGTCTACGCCACGTAGCCCTATCGAACAGGCCTCGTGCTCCTCGAAGAAGCACGTGTTGCTGCGAAAGTTTCTTTCAACTCGACTAGGTATCCGATTAGAAAGCCTATCGTGGCCGAACCCAGTATCTGAGTAAGGCTTATCGGGCTTATCATGTCAAAATCTCCTTATCACTGTTATATTTAGCCATGGCCGACCGCCCTCCGCCCGAACTCATCCGAGCAAGCTAAACGTTATGTGCTAATTCAGCATGGAATTCTTCAATCTGTGGAGAATGATCAAAGTTACTGCACAAAACCCAATATAGTTAGGTGTTCATGCACTTTTCATCAGCAATGTATATGTAGCCCTTTCGCAATTTCTAGTCAAGCGGATAGAAATGAAATAATCATTCATGGCTACTCGTGCGGAGTTGGGCCTTTTTCAGAGTGCAACGCGATCGTGTGCACAGCATTTTTTTGAGGTGATTGTCTCTAAACGTGCTGTGACCTGATCGTGTGACGCGACCAGATCGATGTGAGAGGTTTCTATTCGATCGCGTAGTAGGGCGATCGCACTCTGAAAGAGGCGATAGCTTTGCGAACGACGATATACCGCTGCGGCGCCGTCCATTTGCTAAACAAAAATTCCATATGTGTGTGAAGAGAAAATTGGAAGCCTAAAATTGCAAGAAGCAAAGTAGTTTTCTAAAGAAGTCACTTCCACTCTATTTTATAGCGATTTCTTTTTGGTTATTTCGGGTGCAGAGGAAGATACTGGTAGGAAGTGGGTAGGACAAGGAGAGAACTGCGTACACGAACACACGTACGCAATGGAACGAAGAAGTAGGGGCACATACTCTGTTGCAGCACGATCATGATCGTGCGGGAACAAAGGGAAATCGTGCGAGAACCTGGCGGTCCCAGCACGAATATCATTGCGCTGCGTGCTGCAACGGCTTCTGTCCTTGATTGCGGAGCGGAATGTCGCTCCGATGAGGACAAAGCCCTTTGTTTGTAACTCCGCAGAGCGCCTGGGGGGTGGGGGGCACTGGTTTATACTGCCTTTAATCGGGAGTGCACAAGCTACCCTTTCACCCGCACTCGCTTCTGCGGTATTGCACCACGGCGGCGCGGTCTGTCGTGGCCCTCCCTCATCCAATCTCACCCAACCCATGTGGTAGGCATCGACCTTCATATGACCACCGTCCGATCCTCCGCTTGACCGGTGATCATGTTCAGAGACGGTCAGTTTTTTTTCAAATTTTTCACCGTCTTCAGTAGTTCATGTGATAATTTAAATGTCATCATATTGGCTAAAGATTAGGGTTTACTCGAAGCTCTACACAATCCTTCGCGCTACCAAGAAATTGAGAAAATGTTTTTTCTCTTTATTTTCAACAAAAAAGTCATTCTTTCTAAACATTAATTGACTGTTTCAAATCGATGGCTCATTCATACTTTACCCATTACGATGGCATTTGAATTAACACCTAAGCAACTGGAGACGGTGAAAAATTTGGAAAAAACTCACCGCCTCTGAAAATGATCGCCGGTCTTGCGGATGATCGGGCTGTGGTCATACGCAGGTCGACGATTGCCACCAGAGCTGTCCGTAATTACGAATTACGGGCGTTTTTGAAAAAAAATTTGCGATTTACGAGTTACGAAATTTCGGCACGAAATCATAACGAATCGTAACAAAACGTGAAAACGAGGTTGGAGGAACAATGCACACTTGCGGTCCAGTCCATATAAGAATTCAACACTTCTTTCACATTCCTTATTCTTTCCATTTTCAGTTACCTTAAGCCTAGTTTTGACTGCAGGTGGTCGCTGCGGCCATGCGAGGGACAACTGTTCCTTTTTCATCGCGCGTATTGGAAAGCCGCTCCAATTGTGATCGCTTCGTGGCAAACGTCCTACATCGCTGGGTCGCGGCGACGAAATCCTATGTTTTACTGCATCGCTGCTTGAAGAGCGATTCTCAATGGTCCCTGACCATCGCTCCATCGCGGCCAAAATGGCAGCGATGGAGCGATTGCCAGCGAATGACACGTTTCGTTTAGTGAACGTAGACCCTTTCACATGACAAAATCAGCGTTTTCGGGTTGAAACGCGTTATCGATGAATACCAGCCATTAATTTCACTGATTGATTGAATTTCTTCTATCATCCGTGGGCCTATGCACTATGAACAGAATCGCTGCCGCTGCTACATCGCTGCAGCAGCGGGTGCAAAATCGCTGCGATGAAAAACAGCAGCGATGCAGTCAAAACTAGGCTTTAGTCTGACATTCCCAGCCGGGTGTAGTCAGCAGAAGGTCGGTCATGGCGGAATATAATCGTTGATAATGAGATCGAGCAAGGTCGGTACAGTTGAGCTTTACAGCTATTTAATTCCATTGAATCCTCTCGCGACATCATGAACACTAGCTTTGGTGGAGCTACAGTCTATGTTGGAGCGAAATTGCTGTTCGCAGTTGCAGACAACCGCTGTTCGTAATGCAAACAGAATAATGCGGGGACCCTGAGATCCTGACACGATTGATCTTCTTCCCAGCAGGACTACCTTCAAGCTCGTCTGAAAACTGCAAAAGCGGTCGTCTGCAACTGCCGACAGCAATTCCATTCCGATATGGACAGTAAATATGGGACTGAACTCTAAAGACCTGGCTGGCCCATGGAGCAAATAAGTGTTGGAACCAGGGATGAGCGGAAATTTTTTTCTGAATTGCGGAAATCGAAAATCGGAAATCGGAACGACCTTCTCAAATTCGGAAAACGGAATTCGGAAATCGGAACGCCAAAAACCATCGGAACTCGGAATTCGGAAATCGGAAATGATCCGCAAAATTTTTAACTTCCCTGGTGATTAAACCTGCAAAAAACTTGGGCTTATCCTACTTTATTGAACAAGGTGTACACCCACGCGTACTTGTAGGCTTGTATCGTGACGCTTAGAGTCATTACAGGATCCGTTAGGTCCCACACACTTTTCCAGGCGCCTGCAGCACTTCAAGGCGGTCCAACACAGTTTCCACGGCGATCGGCACACTCCCAGTAGAGTCCCGCAAACTTTTCTTCCCGGTACTTGGCGCACTCCTAGTTGGGGTGCCACACGTTTTTGCCGGTGCTTGGTGCCCTCCAAGTTGTGCCCAACACAGTCCCCCCGGAGCTCCACGCACTCCGAGTTGAATGCAACACAGACAGTTCCTCCAGCGCTTGGCGCACTCCCAGTTGGGCCCCGCACACCTTTTCCAACGCTTGGCGCACTCTAAGTGAAGCCCAGCGCACTGTTTTGACGCTTGACGCACTTCCACTCAGAAAATGCTGAGCAAGTTACCTGAGACTTCAACGCAAGTTGCATGGTGGCCTCACGCAACTTACTTTTGGTAACAAGTAACTTGAAGCGATGTTACGGGTTATTGTACGAGATTTTTGATCAAAGCACCATGCACTAATAATAAATACACAACATTGCGAGTAACTTGCACTGTTGGTTCATGTTACTTGACACGTACCAGCGACGTGGCCTGCACATTGACAAGCGACGAGGCAAGCACACCGTCACACGACAAGGCCTGCTCGGCGAGCACGACTGAGCCGACAGCGGTCTGTCAGGCGGGGCCTCCAGCCGTTGTGCGGGGCCAAGTACCTCAACTCTCGGATAACTGAATGGACTACGCTGCCTACATTTGAGTCCTGCCTCCAGAGTACATCGTATACCTCCCAAGGAAACGGCACGCCGCGTAGATAGGTTACGTGTGCGATAAAATAATACATTTAAGTTACACGCCAGTGCTTTATGTCACGTGTAACTAAACTCGCACCGTGGAACACATATCCAATGTTTAAAGGCATCGTACACGATGAAAACCAAATTTCAGCTTCTGCGTTCAGTCGGACTAGTGGGCTATAACAATGTCACTCAGAACGTTTGGAGTTTCAAAATCACCTCTGAATGAAGATTTGCTTTCCTTAAAAGGGCTTCCTGGGTTTGGGGGGCCGGCCTTGGGGTCGATCCGTTGTTACAAGGAACAAAACTCCGTGGTCGCTGCCGGCAATCGTGCGTTGACGCGTCGTAGGGCGCAAAGCACACACCACTCGATTTCACGTTCGGCATCGATCGAAAGCAGCTGACAGCATTGGGAGCAGCATGTTAGTAACCCTTTTCAACTTCGTTCAAGAAAAAAATGATCGCTCGTCTGAATGGCGTCCTTGGTGAATTACTTCCAACACAGCGCCAAGGAACGAATCGTAAAACTGTTCCTTGCGTTCTCCGCGCAACTATCCCAAGTTGATGTTGGCGGGAAATTCAAATTTGTCTTGAGCTTTATTGAAATGGGTTTTTCTTGAAAACTTGACGTTTTGGAGGGGGCTTCCTGCAACATTTAGTTACTATAGGGATATACCAACACGAAAACGTCACAAACCCAAGCATGGTTTTCATCGTGTACGATGCCTTTAAGGTCAAATGTAACTTAAAGTTATAAAGACAGGTTACCGACAACATTTCTAGACCCCTTAATTCGCATGTAACTCTGTCAGAAATTCCTTACCTGTGGAGTCCCGCACCCTTCCCCCGGAAAACTCACAGCGGGCCTTAAATCTCACATGCAACCGTTCATGAACCCCTTCAGCAAGCTTTTATCGAGGGAACTGATTATATCGTGTTATCAGAGCACGCCATCACACCATAATAACAACAAACCGAATCGCTTCATTTTTGAAAAAAACGACCGAATTTTCGTTCATTCTCACAAACACACACACAGACACACACATAGAGTTAGGCAAATATATGTAGATAGTAGGATAGTTATTGAATAATTTTCCTGTAGATGCACTCAACCCTAGCTTTCTGAAAAGTGAAGACGGACCTCGAATTCGAATTCAGCGCCCCAGATATCCCTAAGAATTTGGCAAAGGAAAAGGGTTCAAAAATCTAAACTCCGATATTTCCGATTTTTTCCGCAATTTTAGACTTTTTTTCGGAAATCGGAATTCGGAAATCGGAAAGCCAAAAACCATCGAAAATCGGAAATCGGAATTCCGCTCATCCCTGCTTGGAACCCAATGTACACTTTGCTTTAGAATTTTGCTGGGATTTCGAAAACAACCTCCTCCACGCATCCATCTTAAGACTGGTATTCCGTGAAATCAAATCTGCTGAACGATCCTGAAAATATTTTTTTAACCTGAAAACACTAGACGAAAAATTTTACGGGGACTTTAAAATTAACCTTTGATAGATGCTTATATTCAAAGGCTACGAGAGGAAAAAGCTAATTTCAAAATTCGGTCTGGAACATCTCAAAAAAAATATGGCTGCAGAGTCTCCTACCTTTTCAAGAAGGTTTTCAAATGTTTTTAAATTTGAGAATTAAAGCAAAGTCCAGATACAAGAGGAAGGACTATTAAGAAATTGTTTCTTTTTGAATAAGAAATTTGTAGAAAACCTTCACCTTTTTGCACTTCAGAATCCTAAACAACCTTTACCTCCCAGACCGCTGTCTCTACCCCAACAAACTTTTGCTTATGGGGAGGAACGCCTATAACTCCGTTCAGTGCAATGCTTTACAAAGATAGAGGGCAGACTCGATTTCTGCGTCAAAAAGTGATTTTGTAAATGTACATCCCTTCGGGATGGCCACCTTATCCAAGCATCCTTCCCTTAAAGGCAGCATACACGCTCGCAAACGTTGTTGAGATAACTACATTAGTGGGGTCTTGAGGGCCCTAGAAGAGCCCTCACGAAGTTGGAAGAGTTGAAAACGAATTAAAATGACCGTATTTGAGCCGTATTGAGTCACAAAATCATCCGTTCTCCGCCTATCGATGCGGGCTCGCCCCTCAATACAAATGTTCAATGCTCGATTACGGTCATTTTGGCTCATTTTTTACGCTTCTAACGTCGTAAGCGTTCCAGAAAGGGCCGTACTACTTCATTAGCGTCGTTATCCCAACAAATTTGTCGCTAGCTCCGCTATTTTAGCCAATGCGGTACAACTCGTCCAAATCTGGGCCAATATAGAAGGAACCGTTATATCCTCATTTCAGTCGATTTTTTCCGATTTTTTCGCTATCTCTGAATATTAGCGGCTTCAGACCTTCGATTCATTCCATAAAAATTATATCATTTTTGAGCGTGTATGCTGCCTTTAAAAGTTTGAGTCTAAAACTATCGAACCGTTAATTTTTTCTAACCGCAGTGTTGCCTTCCTTTGCATTCATGAAACTGTGGTTCATAAAGCGATGAATTTCTATGTTTTCATATTCAAAAGTAGGGCGAAACTTGGCACAGCTTTGGTAGTTAATCAAGTTTAGAGTTTCTATTTTATCTACTTAAGTCGTTTCTATCCCACCTACATATGTGTGCTGAATATTTACTCAAGTACTGCTCAGGGAAGTGTCATTTTGGAACCCAACCTTTAACCTCTTTCGATATTGAAACACCTCATAATTGAAATGCTAAGGTGTTCCCAGATTGGGCCATGTGTGGATTTATTACTCATTATCAGTTACGAATTGCGATTTACGAAATATGAGGAATTTGAAAAATTACGATTTACGACATTACAAAATTCAGTTACGCACAGCCCTGCCTGCCACATGAGGTGGGAGAGATTGGTTTTGAGAGGGCCACGACAGACCGCGCCGCCGTGGTGCAATACTGTAGAAGCGAGTGCGGGTGAACGGGTAGCTTGTGCATT
This sequence comes from Aplectana chamaeleonis, assembly GCA_029168955.1. Taxonomy (NCBI): domain Eukaryota; kingdom Metazoa; phylum Nematoda; class Chromadorea; order Rhabditida; family Cosmocercidae; genus Aplectana; species Aplectana chamaeleonis. Next base: position 1,241,870 of record JAPDOI010000185.1, on the reverse strand, counting down.
CCCGAATAAAGGCAGTTCACGTGAGAAGCGCTGCCGAGCTGCGTGTCTTCTGCTCCGGACGAGTGGCGCTGAAGCGATATAAAAATCGTCACGATAGGAAAGACGAGCCTTGGCAAGTTTTTTATCGCTCTGGCGCCAGACGGCTGGATCAGAAAACACTTTGCTCCGCAGCGCGCTTCCAACGCAAACCAGCCCACGCGCGCTGTGAAGGTGCGAACCAAGGGCCCATCCTAAAGGCAGAGTTCTCGATAAAATCGGTTGTTTTGCTATCCTCATGGGAAGGTATAGTGGAGTCCACCAAGAGTGTCTCATTTACTTATCAATGAGAAGCGGTCGATTGGAGATCAATGAACATGAAACTCGTTGTAGCACAACCGCTCTCGCTCAATCGGTATCGAGCGTGCTGGTATGGGATTCATGCACATTGATCCCCAGCCGACCGCTTCTTATTGATAAGTAAATGAGACACTCTTGGTGGACTCCACTATAGATCTGGCCATCACAAAAGTGAAAATAAGTAAACTATAGGAGAAAAATCGTTCAGTAACAAGTTATTGCTTGGTGTCCTCTCGCCCCAAATTATCAAGATTTCTATAAAAGCCTGTTTTAACGTCTTCTATTGTTCTCTAAAGTAATTGCTGAGCACTTTTAGAGTCTACTGGCCACTTTAGGAACAAATCTGCCAACCCGTAGCTAGATGCCTCCGAGGGCGCGGCCTGAAACGCCGCCCCATTCCATGTAGCGAGAATTTACGGGTTTTGGCTACGATAGCTAAAACCCTCATATTCCTGTGTGGACGGTACAAGGGTGCAAATTCTACGCGTATTCTACGTAAGGCTAAATTCGATATATTGATCTCTCTGTCGCTGAACCCGTATATTCTCACTATAATTTTGTAGCGAGCATCTGCGGATTTAGCTACAGCCTGTGTTGAAATGCAATCTCAAACCAGCGGTGGCTACGCGGAACACAGGGATGCCGTTCGAACAGTGTTGCCCCAGTCATCTCACTGAGTGATTACTCGACACTCTGTGGCTGACCGTGGAGGATGACCCCGTGTCGCTCTCTGGGAGACCTTGGAGAGGATAATTTTGACCATTAGGATGAGGCAGGCCGTGGGGAAGAAACGGCGATGCTGTCGATCGCAGCTGGGATCGCCTTTCCAGTACGGATCAGGACTGGGTGGGTCGATCGACCAAGTGCTGTAACGAGAATTTACGTCGAATATGCGGGCGCTGTAGCTAAAATTTCACCAACTGAGGCTAAACTTTCCGTAATTTACGTAAAATCTCGGGTCAAAATTAAATTAGATGCCTCCGAAACCCTGGGCATCTCCGGTTTCCGTGTGAGGCATCTAGCTACGCGCTGACAGAGAAAATAAAAGACGGATAAGCAAGCAGGCATTTAGCATTTATAAAATCAATTAAGCATTTATAAAAATCTCGTCAATTGGGGGGGGGGCTGGCTGACACCCGTAAGTTTTTGTGAATTTTCCTGCGAAATTTCACTTTCTAACTTATTTTTACTTTTGTAATTACCAGATCTACATTTTCATGAAGAGATCTCAAAAATTGTTTTTATCGCGAACCCTGCCTTTACCGTTTTCTGGAGATCAAAGTGTTTGACTGAATTCTGGGAGCTGTAAGATGACTTCTGAAAGAGGCCCCCACAACATTTCTCAACATCTGATTAATGACAAGGCGATTCCAATCACGCCGATTCGCATAAAAAGACATGCGGGCTATGACAGAAACGCCTCCCTCCTCAGACAGCGTGATTTTAAGACTTTCCCTTCTTGATTGTTCCAATCAAGTCCACTGATTGAAGGCTCAAAGAGGCGAAAACTATTGCTCTGCGTCTGTTCACGCGCAGTAGTTTGTGGCTATATGTATGTGGCCGAAAAAACAGATTGAAAGTTTCTGTCTCTTAGGACTCTCCATCAGTGAACTTAGTTGCAACACAGTAGGGAAATGTCTGGTGAGTTTTCAACGCGGACGAGCTGCCCTCAAAGGGAAAGAGGATGATAGAGTATAGCTAATAATCCCGGTCTTGAGAGTTAACTCTTCGATGCCGTAATGGTTAAACTCGCTTTTTTTACAGCTACATGGAGGCACAAACAAAATATTTTTCCCACTGTATGAAAAGCCCTTTGTCATTTAAGACTTTCCGGTATTACTCCACTTTTCAAACGCTAGAGGCCGAAAAAAATTCGTTCGAACATAACTCATGGAAGGGAGGGGGGCTGAACACGACAACGAAGTTCGTTAGTCCACCTCTGCTGCTGGATGTGGAAACAGTGTAGAACTGACTGATTGAAAGTTTGATTTTAGGCCGTAGTTATACACCAACGGGACGCTGCGGAAATAGCAAGACAACTACCACTTGGTGCGTCCTAACTGTGCTGAGGCACGTCAAAAGGAAGAGTTGTCTCAGAAAAACGCGCCGGAAGACCGCACCAAGCAGTTATACACGCCGCGGCATTGCATACTGTATCCATTGCGGGACCTACCCCGTTGGAAATTTGCCAATTTCCGACAGCTGATTATTTTTCAGAACTAAACTCCTTAGATTACACCAAAACTTCATAACGAGCACTGCTATGATAGGAGCAGTAGATTTATAGTGAGTTTCTGCAATAAACAAGTGATAGAAGCTTGAAATATCGAAAAAATACCATTGTAACACCCGGAAATTTTCGGTCCGCAATATTGCGTCAAGGACGTCAAAGACGCAACATTGCAGACGAGTCCCTAATCCACGCGGCAAGCGGCGGCAATGTCATCGCGGGACGTTTTCATTCCGCTGGTGTATAACTACGGCCTTATCTGTTGTCATCTTGTGGATCATAACCAGATCATATTTTTTCCTACGCAATCTTAATGAGGAAAGTCTAAATATACTGTTGCGAGTAGATGCCGTAGCACGGATGTGCGTAATTACGGTTTACGATTTACGACATTTCGGACCGTAAATCGTAATTTTTCGTCAATAAGATTACACGCAATGGAAGTAAAATACAAGGCATCCCCAATTGTCCTGCTCTATTCGCACTTTTCACATGTTAATGTTTTGGTCAGGAGATGGGACCACTCCGATGTCTGACTACGGCCCGACCCGATTACCGACCTTCGACATGATTCTATTATTGTAACGCGAGGCACACGGTCGGAGTTTCAGACGCTGGATACCTGATCCACGTTGCGCCCGGCGCGCCTCTCACTAGCTGCCGTCTACGACGCATGCAGTACAAAAGCACTCTTTACAAAGAACTCCATTTTCGAGTTTTCCATTAAAAGCGACTGTCTAGAAGTAGATTATTGTCGAAAAAAATCGTGCAATGCGCTCCATGGAAGCCATAAATGATTTCAAAGTGTGTTCCTGGCCTGCCGTTTGAGAAGGTTACGTCTACTCAGAGGTCACAAAGATCAACAAGAGGAGCATACAAACACAGAACTAAGACTAAAATGAAAGATAAGCAGATAAAGAAAGGGAAGGGAAAAAGCAATTGAGCATAGTTCAGGAAATCAACTATGATGCAATAACGAAGAACTACCCATTGCGCTAATTCGTCCCAGCCAAGAACCTTCAATGAAGGGGGACTAGCCCACTCACTCTCACCCGTGATAGAATTCAAAACCCTGGAGTCACCAGTTTCAATGATTTTTAGGCGTTTGTTTCCCTCTATTGGCGTGAACGCGCGACAGAGTTGTCGTTTTCGTAGGTTTGCGAAAATTTTTACTTACCTTTGAAGTTTGAATCGTTTTCTCTGCTTAAATGGTCTTCGTCCTCAACAAACCGACACTCAGAAAAGGAAATTTAAACTCCTATTTCGAATCTTTTTAAACCGTCTTCTCTCACAAATGTGAGCCTTTGTAGGCCCTTTTCGCTATATTCCTTACCTATGGGTACCAAACTGCGCAAAGGCACAAAAAGCAGACACAGTTTCCGGAATGACAGGCGTGTCTAACGTGGTGAAAATGCCTAACACTGGTTGTCAAGATGAGGCAGTTCTTGGAATGGCAACTCATTGACCTGCACGTGGATAACTGATATTGCCCAACAACAGGCCCTCCCTTGAACTATTATTACGATGCCTTTTGTGGACATGGTCATGGATGAACTTGTATTGAGTCTGTGCTGCACACACAAATTTGCAAAAACGTTTTTCCCTTCTATACTCCTAGATAGGGGCCGGTGTAGGGCAGTGCCAAGAGACGCCACTGTCACGCACACGGTCGGTAGATCGATCCTCGCCTTAGGCTAACCAAGACTTCCATCCCTCCGGGGTCGGTGAATTGGTACAGTACCCGCGTGGGGGATAAGAACGCTGATGCAAACATCGGCTGGTCCCTGCCAGTCAATGTGTAGGTCCGTTACACATTCAAAAGCCTCTACGATTCTGAACGGAAGTCGAGTGTGTGGCGCATCCCCAGGAGGATTGATATACGCTGAGAACTTTATCTTTCTTCTTTTATACTCTTAGGTTGAACCTTCAGCTCAGAAAGCAACGAACTCCTGAATCAACTCCCCACTACTTATTGAAAGAAAGTGTTCAAGTTTTTTGTTTCAGTAAAGTAGTGATAATTTTTAGTGGCTATTGTTATTATTTGGTGCTTACAATTTATGGTTTACGATTTACGGTGGTTTCACCGTAATTACGTTTTACGATTTACAAAATTTGAAATTTCATTCACGCACACCCCTGTGCCGAAGAATGGTAGCGTAGTGATAACCATGTGTCCGTATCCACAACTTTCTTGTGAAGCTGTTTTGTACAGCCTCAAGTCTTGTTTGGCTACGTATGGATTGAAGACAGTTGTTCCATACTCAAGAATGGATCGAACGTAGGTCTTATAGGCGAGGAGCAAGTGATCAACCGAATTTGTAGTCAATGATTTGAAAATGTTGTGAACAGTCCTGTCTGCCTTTTTTGTGACGATTTCATAGTGTTATTGGAAGCTTAGGGAGGGGTCAATTGTGAAATCGAGATCGCACAATTGATCTACTCTGTTCAGCGTAGTATTACCGATGTGATAAGAATACCTTTGACTTGTACTACCAAGGTGCAGAAGCTTCGTCTTGCTGCTAGAGAGAGGAAGATTTTATTCAATAGTCCAATTCACAATAGTATCAATCGCAGTTTGAAGAGTAGTGACGTCACTGGTGTCTACAATTTTGCTGTATATCTGGCTTGTTGATCGAATCCACAGCTCACAGGGGCGTGGATCCCCGCTGTAAGGCGCGCCGCAGTGATGAGAGGGCAGCCACGCATTCTAAGCTGTGGATTCGATCAACAAGTATCGTCACTTAATATCGTCAGCAAACATTCTACATGAAACGTTATGTGGTAAAAGCCCTGGTAAATCAGACGTTTATATCATGAAAAGTATGGGAGATAAAACTCCGCCCTGTGGTACACCACTGGTCACGGTATAGACGTCAGAAAAGGAATCATTGACTTCAATTTGAAAGGTTCTCCCAGAGATGAAATTGCTGATCCACTTCACTATTCTAGAATGCAAACCCATATGCTGAAGCTTGAAGATGAGCCCATTGAAGAGCACTTTATCAAACGCTTTCGCAAAATCAGAATAAATGACATCGATATCAGCCTTATTATCTAGAGATTTTGTCCAATCCTCCAGCATGGCTTGCATCAAAGTTTCAGCTGATCTGCCAGCCCGAAAACCATGCTGGTTCTCAGGTATCAAATTATTACTTTAAATATGCCTCACTACTGTTGTTTTTAATATCTTCTCAAAGATCCTAGCGAAAACGGAAAAGAAGCTAATTGGCCGATAGTTATTGATCAGTGAATAAGGTGCTTTCTTGGGGATAGGAGTAACAAGCGCATGCTTCCACTTACTGGGTATTTGATTGCGCATGCAACTGAAGTTGAAAATCAGCTCTAATCCGTAAGGGAGCTGCGATCGCAATGGCTACCTTTCGAATGAAGAATGGTGGCACATGATCAGGGGTAACCGAGTATGATAATGGCGGTTTACACAGAAGATCATAAATTTCTTCTTTGTGAAACCATACGGAACTATCGAATTTCGAAACATAACTACGCAGCTCAGTGCACTGTGAAGTTATAGGGGAATGGGAAAATGATTTGTTGAAATGTTCAGCCAACAACGACGCTTTGGATGCGTCAGTCGTTGCAGTATTCCCATCATCATTTTATTTAGAGAGAAAGTTGTGGTGAAAGATGGTGAAGTTTATACCTAGCGAGAAAGTTGTAGTGAAACATGGTAACCTGCCTCCAAACCTGTGAAAGCTTTTTGAAAAGAAACAAAAGCCTGGAGTGATTACTGGGTATTTGCTTGTGCATGAAACTGTAACCGATCCTGGTCCTTCCAAATACGGAAAAAATTGGATTCGAGATCAGCATCTCGAGGAACCTCTTGAGCAAACATTCAGCTAAACCTGAAACATCGACCTGCCACTGTATACGGATCGCAGCCTACCGAAATCTTCAAAAGAAACAACTGTGAATGGACCTCAATTTCGTGTTCAACTCTCCAAATAATCACTCTGTACAAAGTTTGGGCAAAAAAAAGATTTCGACAGCTGGAGTCCGAAAAGTGGAATAGTGCCGATGTTTTCAAGTGGGCCTCGCTTTTTAGTCTGAACAATTCGCCCTGTGGAATATAACTTCGACTTTTCAGCCTGCTAACGCCTACTGTGCGTTTCATAACTATAGAGGCACCCTACCTTCTTAGGATAACTAAACCGATAAAAAGTTGCGGGAAGGCTTCCACACATTTGGCTACTTGTTCTCTTCCGTAAGCCCCAGTCCACAACAGATTCTCCCGCAAGCATTATTTTTAGCAACTTTTTCGAGTTTTTTTTTGCGCTGTTTCAAAACTATAAGGCACTTGTCTATACGATAGTACAACTTCGATTAAGTGATCATTCATTGCAAATCAAACTGTAATGGGATCTCCACCGGAAAATTCAACTTCGAAAAGATGGTTCCAGTCGGAATTACAAAACTTCCATATCGGCCTTGGCCTGCTTCTCTTTCATAAATCAGGAATCGCACTTTTAAGCTCGTCAATGGTCCTGTAGTGCTTCTACCCTGGATCAATCTCTCTGAATGGCACACCTTAGATACGTCCAATGGAACCTGTGTCCAGAATATGTGGCAGCTAGCATAAAAGTTGAATATCATGACCTTGGAATTAAAGGCACAATACACGCTCGCGAAACTATGTAGTTGGGATAACGCCGTTAGTTAAAGGCACTGTTCGCGATAAACTACATCCTCGAATTTTTCATGACAAACGCTTCTCGTGGCTCTCAGAAGCAGAACAGCGTCGAAAAAACGGTACGAAAGGCTACCCAGGAGCCGCAGAACGGCTTAGAAAAGTGGGCGAACTCCGCCCTTTCCGCCCCTCGACGTGAACAAAGGAACACTCGAAATCGTGAGTTGAGCGATGGTTTCCGATCAAAAGCCCCGATCTTCCCTTCATTCTCAACTTCTTTCTTTACTCAGGTCAGCTCGCATACATTGGCTGCAAAAGACGGAAGTTACAAACCTCGGACAACTCGTCCACCATTTTCCCTAGCTCAATTTCTGAGGTACCATAACTCCATTCCCAGAAGGTCTTGTACGATTCCAGAAGCATCATTGGAATCAGAATGGGACCGGTTTCAAGATAGGCAAAAAAACAGAAAAGCGATTTTTATCGCGAACAGTGCCTTTAACTCTGACGACCGATACTAGAACGCCTACGTCGTTGGAAGCGTCAAAAACGAGCCAAAGTCACCGTTTTGAAGCAATAAAGTTGTATGAGAAGGCGGGGTTACACAGGTAAAGTGGGAGGAGGCTTCACACCTCGCCGCTCAAAATTGCTCGAAAAGGGTCATTTCGGCTCGTTTTCGAGGCTTCAAACGGCGTAAACGTTGGGCATCCGGCCATGCGAGTGGAGTAACATCGACAGTCCAATCATATTTGACCTCGTGTGCCTTTGCGAGCGCGATGACCGTTTTCAACCAAATTAAAAAACAACCCGTTGTCACTTCATTTCCATCTAATTTGTCGGGGCTGTCTTGTTAAATCTCACTACTAGCAACTCCAAGCCTTCGAATCAGGTCATAAAATCGATAGCGTTTTTGAGCGTGCCTTTGAAGGCAGCATACACGCTCGTAATCGTGTTTGAGACAACTACGTAAATATAACTGTATGGCTCAGAACACAACGAACGCCTACGCATTTAGAAGCGTCAAAAACGACCCACAATGCCGCTACACGAGTAAGAAGTTGGCCCCGCCCCTCTATTTGCTACTCTCCTCCAAAACAGGGCTGCTGGGCCATTCCCTTCGTCGTCGATGTTTGTGGGTGGTACAATAAGTATGTACAATAAGTACATCATCGACCTCAGGTAAAACTAGTTGTCCAGAATTTGACGAATAGGTGTTGAGAATCGGTCGACAATCGAGAAGTTGTCCAGAAAGTTGTTAGGAGTTGTCGAGAGTTCGGAGATTCGCAGTATTTGTCGAGATTTGCGGCCGATTTGTTCAGAATTTCAGAGAGAGTTGCCGAGAATTCGGGGGGACGAGTGCTTGCCGAGAATTCGGATAGATTTCTCGACACCTCCTTCCGAAATTGAGAATATGTTTCGAATATGTCGAAAATTTCCCAAGAATTCAGGACATCACTTCAGAACCCGCTTTACCCCACTTTCTTCAATTATTGCGACTGCTGTTTTTGTTCTTTTCTTTTCATGTGGGTCCTCTGTGGTTTTTTTCTTTTTTTTCTCCATTCTTCTAGCTGGTTATCAATTATAATATATTTCACCGACTTCTTGAATATCAAACTCGCTTTTTTTTTAAATTTTCGTCTTCTCAAAATAGCGAACATACCAAAACATGAGATTTTCTAGTTAAAGAATTCTGAAAGTTTACGAGCTTTCAAGGACTGATCTTTTTTCCATGATCGGTAGTTGCGGCAGTCGGATTTAAAATATAATATTTAAGAAGTTACCCAAGAAGTATCAGAACAACGTTTGAAATTAAGATTGTTAATTCTAATAAATCCCGAATGATTCAGTTCTGACCGAAATTTGCAACTCTAAACCTTGCAATGTTTGTTTATCATTACATTAATGTACAATATGTGGACCCGCTGAAAGTCCACATTTCGCAAAGTATGGGTCACGAGAGTACGATATTTGAGTTTATCGGGGTCTATTTACCTTCCATACAAACTTCCACCGCCTAAGATGAAGGCAGAACCCCTCTACAGTATAATGGTTCACACCTTTCTCAGGTGTGGTCCCGCCGGAAGTCGACAATTTTGAAAACTAGGACTCACGAGAGTAGGGTATTTGAGTCCAGCGTGGTCAATTTACTCTCTACTCAAACTTTCACGGTCTTAGAGTACTTCCGAAGACCACTACACTGATAGCGCTGTGGTGCTGGTCAAGGCCAATAGCGGCCCATGTTGAACGATTTTGTAGACCCACAGCACATACGATGCACAGTTTGCCTCTGCCAAACGTCGATGAAGCAAGCCAAGTTGGGAATTCGGTCAACAGAGTAATGTGAAACCATATTCGTAGGCTTCGCCGACAGTTGTAATCATCGGTTGAGCAGGAGCTCCAATTTTTGGGTAAGTGCATACTCAGAGGAGTAGCAGTGACGTTAGTGCCGTTTCTAGAGAGTTTACTGATACGTTTTCTGCTCATAACTTGACGCAATTTGTTCTTGCTCCAACTAGGGGCAGTTCTACTCTTGACCTCGTCTTTTGCAATCATGATAATTTGATCAGTCAATTGAATGTTCTCTCGCCTATCGGAAACAGTGATCATTCTACAGTCGAGTTTCGCTTAAACGTAATCGCTTCGGTCAAGCCAGAGGAATGGATAAGGGATTTCAAATCTGCAGATTTTTCAGCTATTGAGAATTACTTGGGCCAAATCGACTGGTTCGGGTCTTTTGGAAATGTTGAATCTGTCTCTGAGAAGTATGAGATGTTTCTAGCCGCTTTGCATCACACCATGGAGACCTTTGTTCCAATGAAAAAAATCACTAGCTTTGACCATGAGGTTCCAACTTATCTGAAGAGAATGCTTTTTCGCCGCGATAGATTGTGGGATAACGCAGTAGCTGATGGCAGTGAATCATCATGGGCGCTATACAAGTCCTTCAATAAGAAAGTACAGAGATCACTCATCAAATATAATTCTAGTTTTGAGAATAAGTTGGTGGAATCCCAGAATCCTTCCAAACTTTACAAATACATTACCAAAAGGCTTAAGCAGAAAAAAAGCATTCCTACTCTAGTCGATGATGAGGATGGGACCATAGTCATTTCTGATAAGGATAAATCTGAACTGTTTGCCAAGGAGTTTCAAAGGGTTCACAATGATAGTATTGCTGAAGAGTGTGATGATATTCATGTTTGTTTTCCGCTTATGGATCCGACCATTTGGTTCTACAAAGACGAAATAATTAACTTTCTGGCTAAGTGGCCCCGCTCGTCCTCTTTTACGCCTGACTCAGTACCTTTGTATTTTATTAAAAGGATTCTGGTTTTCATAGCCTCGCCTCTTGAATATCTCTTCAACTTGTCCTACATGAGAGCCGAGGTCCCCTTGCGGTGGCGCCATTCTTATGTTGTTCCAATTCCAAAAAAACCACCCTTTAACTCTGTGAAAAATTACCGTCCTGTCAGCATTACTTCCATTTTTGCAAGGACATTTGAGAAGATAATCAAAAACAAACTGACTGATCACTTGAACAAGTATGATGTCATCCCTCGCTCTCAGCATGGGTTCTGCAAAGGGAGGTCTTGTGAGACAGCTTTACTCACTTCTTTCAATGATTGGTCTTTAGCAGTGGAGAATAAGGAGATTGTACATGTTGTATTCTTTGATTTTGCAAAGGCTTTTGACAGAGTACCAACATATAAATTGGTCAAAAAATTGGAAGCTGTTGGTATTCTTCCTCGGGCAGTCCAGTGGATTACTAGTTTTTTGCAGAATCGCACCTATCAGGTTAGAATTGGTAATGAGCTATCCTCAATTCACAGCATTTCTAATGGAGTGCCACAGGGTGGAGTTTTATCTCCACTTCTTTTCTTGATTTACACCTCCGAATTACCTGATGAAATTTCTCGTTTCGACGTTACTTGCACCATGTACGCAGATGACGTAAAGATATACAAAATCATTCGAAGTTCAAGCGACATAGAAGCGCTCCAGGCTGCTATTGATCATGTAAACAATTGGTCAGATCGGTGGGGACTACCCTTAGCTCCTCAAAAAACCAAAGTGCTCCGTATTGGCAACGATTCTGCAAATATCGCCTATACGTTAGGCTCAGAGGTGTTGGAATTTGTGAATGAGGTTAAAGACCTCGGATTTATGTATAATAGTAAACTTAGTTTTGACAGTCATTACAGACATATAGTATCCATCGCATCCCACCGGACTTACAACTTATTCAAAGCTCTTCGCTCTAGGAATGCTTTGACGCTCGTTAAAGCATACAAAACCTATGTTAGACCACCCCTTGAGTCGGGTACCACTGTGTTTTTCCCATATAAGAAGAAGGATATCGACTACTTGGAGTCAGTGCAGAGTAGTTTTACTCGTAAACTCGCTATTAGATGCTCAGGGCTAAGTTATGAATTTATACCGAATGGAGTCCTTAGGCGGCATATATATTCTTTACCTAGTTTGTTGAATAGAAGAAAGAAAAATGACCTTATTATGGCTTTCAAAATTTTAACAAGGAAGGTATCGATTCCCTTCACGAACTTTTTCACTTTCGCTAATTCCAGGGGTAGGAACACTAGGATTCGATTCAAGGTTCCGTTATCAAGAACTAAAATAAGGTCGAGTTATTTTTCAGTACGAATTCTTACGATGTTAAATAAAACATTTAGGGATGATTGGTTTCGAATGTCACTTAATTTGTTCAAGTTTAAGGCTAGAGAACTTGTGCTAACAGAGAATTCCTGAAAGTGTTGTGCTATAGGTATTTTATAGGGTTTGCATTACTGAAGGTTTCTTTTTAGCGCATCTCTTTTATGATGCAGCGATATCATATTGTTTTTCTCAGTCATATTTTGTTTGTTCTACGTAGGTTTTCCTACGTCTATCAATAAATAAATAAATAAGAGGATCGCGGGGTCGTAATGGAGCACAATAGGCTTTCACCTCGACGAGGATAGCGAGGGCAGCACGAGGGGAAGAGGTGCTGCTCGAGCAGGACGTGCTGCCTTTGTGCTGCTCTTAGCAGCACGTGCTGCCCTCGTCCTCCTTTCGTCGCCTCAGCTGCTGCTCCCCGTTTTGGCCAGCGCAGTGTGGTAACTTTGCTCAAAGTGGTTCATTTGGGCAGCTACAAGGACACTCATAATCAGTTTGGAGAGTTATTTCTTTTGAGCATGTACATTTAGACTTCTGGATATCTGTATACAAGGTGCACACCCACGCCGCTTCGCGGCGTACTTGTGGGCGTGCTTCAAGATCTATGGATTATTTGAATTACAGAGCAGTGCCTCGCTGCGCTAAACAGCCTTGAAGGCACAGTGCAACATCGGGAGTAAAATTTGATATTATAGCCCACCCACCGTGAATAGCAACCCTGCCAAGCGCGAGATCTCAATTCGCTGTAATAAGTGAGAAGCTCCAAGCAAAAAGTCGGCCCCGCCCCAAAAGCCTAACTGCATCGCCCCGGAAAGGGAACCAAGAGCTCTGCTATTGTACATTTTGCTTTTGAGCATCGCTACACAAACTAATTTTTCCGTTTGCAAAAAATTGGGTTACCTTTTCGGGGTCGAAACGCTTGATTATGCTTTTAGGGTGTTGTGAGCGGGTTCGACTTTTTCCGTGTAGTTTCTCACTTATTTGATCGAATTGAGATCTCGAGCTCGACAGGGTTGCTATACACGGTGGGCGGACTATAATATCAAATTTTACCCCTGAGGTACAGTTCCGCACAATTTTTCGCTGAAAAAACATTTTGCGGCGTTTTTCTGTGCTCACAAAGCCCTGCATCGCTATAACTTGCTTCAAAGTGGTCCGATTGCAGTTTTGAAGTAATTTCTAAATTGCTTTCATTGAGTCCTATACGATAGTATTAGAAAACAATAGATTGAAGAAAAATTCAAATTAAGAAGTGCATCGAAAAATGCATATTTGCACCCAAAAATCCCTCACTATGAATTGGTCAGATGATCATGATAGCAGAAATGTTTCATTTTCTGATCTGTGGTCGACATGAATTTTTGAAGGAAATACACCTTTTTCAACAGGATACCGGAGTCGCAATGACTCTACATTTGCCTCACTGAGAGGAACACGAAAACTACCTCAAAATTTCATTTCGTCAATTTCGAAGCGAGATATGGCGATAAGGCGCTTTCTGTGAGAAATATTGCCGTGACTCTTCCGCTGCTGCCCAACGACTCCTTCGCGATCCCGGACCATCCCGCGACTCCCAAGCGACTCTGGACTCTTCCGCGGCCTTGCCGCGACTTCCCCGTGGATCACGCTTTCGCTACACTACTGGGACTCCCCCGGAACTCTTCCGCGAATCCGTGACCCTAACGCGATTCGGTCAATAAAGAATCGTCCGCGGTTCTGCCTCTCATCTCCCCCGCAACTCCTCCGGCAGGCGTCAAACCGGTGGAGTTGCGGCGAAGTCGCGGCAATATATATCAGAGTTTTATGAGCAAAAAACATCACAAAAAGCTTTTTTTGCGATAAAAAAAAACTTGCGCACTCCTGTATGTTTTCAAGAAAATCAGTTACACTGTTCTCAATCAAGCTTACACAGGGTACTTATGCATTGCAATGCATAACCCTTCACAGTCTGACACAGATTTTAAAGAAGAGAATCTGCGGAGAAAGTTATGTCACACTTCTCCATGGTTTGGTGAACTTTTCGGGGTACATTGATGTCCTGCTCAGTTCTTGAGCTCATCCCAGAAAGCCGTCTCTCCAGAAAGTGATTATGAATGAACATTTGAAGCAATAGGCACAAATGAGCATTAGACTAAAAATAGAGAGCACATAAAACATTAAATCTGTAATAAACTAGGAAAACTGTGAATTACCAAACATGTTTTGGTGATTTTTAATCATTTTCATCGAAATCCAGGAAGAATGCATTCAAGTGAGCTTTCGGATCGGATAAGCAGGGTGGGGCGCGCACAGCATGCGCCCGGCGGGAGGCGGACACGCGGAGTTTTTGGCACGGTCTGAGTCTGAGGTCTTGCTCGTAGACTTTTCAGTTCCAAGCGTGAGCGATTTACCTGTTTACCTGCGCGGCCACCTCAAAGGTGGTAATTTTATGCAAAATTCACATTTTCGTTGCATCAAGTCTTTCAAAAAAAATCTGGTACTTAATTGATCATCAAATCGAACACCGTCTAGAAAAAAAGGATTTTCGTTAGGTTTGAGATGGTACATTCGAGTAAAGTAGTTCCTTGCGAGCAATGTGAATGGTCCAGCTCGGTCAAAGGCTGATGAATTATACTGAAAAAGATGATGAGTCGTCATTCTCATAGGATGATAGTTGTGTGGAACTGACGGAAAATTTGAAAAACGTTCAACCCTTTTGAAATAATTTATCCAGTGTGTTCTACAAGATTCGACAACAACTTGAGTTTTTTTCGAATCTTGAAGGTATGTGTCGAAAACTTTGGAAAATCACGTTCTTACTTTAAAATTCGTTTTCATGACTTTGAACTTTACTCGCATTTTCCAGTGAAACATATTTTTTTTGATTTTGGACAAGGACCACGAGGACTTGTATTTTTCAAATGCTGAGCAGGAATGGTTTGCCGAAAATGGAACGAAATGGCCAATACGTTTTCTTCACGAAAAACACAATGCTCACAAAATTCAAAGCAGACAGTTCTCAAAATTTACTTTGCATTTAATTCAACAATTTTAAACCGTCGTGAGAAAGTTCACGACAATAATTTCGAAAGGAGAAAGCATTTTCATTGAATCATTGCTTTTTTGGAAGGAAAAAATCACCATTTATAGAGAGATTGCCAAATGATGGATACTCTGATATTTGCAATTCCGTTCGCCCTAGACATTCCTCTAACCAGTGCGAATTTCAGTGAATTAAGAATTTTTGGAGATAATCTTTGGAGTATGTGGGTATAACTTTTTTCCCGAAGAAAGCCATGATTCGTCTTTAAAATCGAGAAAAACAGAATATTGCGCCTAATTCCTATCTTTACGGTCACAAAACCCAGTGAAAATAGATTCTTGTTTAGGGATAGAGAATTACTCTGTTGAGGAATGTTTTTGGGACACTCACATTCACTACCGACCGAGGCCTGTGTTGAACGGCCTTCGCAAACTCGTGCCAGATACGAGGCAGTCTTACATGGGGATGAGACAGTCAGCAATGCGAGCATCATTTCCTCGATCGGTGGCGAAGATCAAAGGATATAATCAAGGATGAAACACCCGTTAGGGATGTCATTAGGCCTCACTGGGGTCTTCATCTTTGATGGGTCGCTGCAGCGCTGCTGCTGAAAGCGACATATCATCTGCGAAAGAAAAATTATAAGAAAAAAGAAAAGATCATAAATGAGGAGCAGCAGTTGGGGCGAGAATAAAGAGCAGCAGTTGGGGAGAGAAGAGCAGCAGTTGGGGCCACAATGAGGAGCAGCAGTTGGGGACACAATGAAGAGCAGCAGTTGGGGCGACGACTGGAACAGTTGGGGCGACTGTAGCAGCAGGTGGGGCAACTATACGAGCAGCAGTTGGGGCAGTGAGCGGAGCAAGAGGACACAACGTGCTGCCCTGGGCAGCAGTTGGGGGAACGAAAGGGGCTTACACCTCGACGAGTAAATGCGTTAGTAATCCCCTCGTGCTGCCTTACTAAGCCGCGAGTATCTGAGTACAGTTGTACATGTGCAAAAAAATGTGTTAACTGTCGAGAGTCGGGCAAGGAATTGTCGGGAATCGGACGAGAAGTTGTCGGGCATTGTCGAGAATTGGGCGAAAAGTTGTCCTGCATTTGTACGCCTGCAGGACAACTATTCGTCCGATTCTCGACAACTAGTTTTACCTGAGACATGCATCGACATTCTATGAAAAAGTGCAAGATGATTGGTAAGAACTGGTGGCGAATCCTCATCTTTAACCCCTTCCAACCTCATAACCCTACGTTTTTGACGAGCCGAAGCTCACCGGTGTGGTGTTCCGGGCCCATTCATCAAATCGGGACTGAAAAAAGGAAATTGGTTTTCAGCGCAAACGATGCCTTTGAAGGCACAGTCCAAGATCAGGGACGAACTCTAAGAGTTCCACATAATTGTGAAGTAGGCCCATCTTAGATATCACCTGCCAAGTGCGAGCTCTCAATTCCTCCGAATACGCGAGATATAGGAGGAAGCCACCTTGGGGCGCCCACATATGGAAGCCACTTTGGCACGCCCCTTTTTCGATTTTTCGAGCTCAAAAGTGGCGAGATGAGCGGTGGTTTGCGATTAATAGCCCGGTTCTTCCCTTCATTCTCGGTCACTCTCTTCATTCAGAGCGGCTCGCATCCATCGGTTGCAAATGAAGGAATTCGCAAGCCTCGGACAACTCGTCCACCATGTTTCCGCATGTCAATTTTTGAGTGGCCATAACTCTGCTCCTAGGAGGTCTTGTACGATTCCAGAGACATCATTGGAATTGGCGTGAGACCGTTTTAAAGATAGAAAGAAAAACAGAAAAACGATTCTCAGGTTGGAATGTGCCTTTAAAGGCAGTGTTCACGATAAAAGTCGTTTTTCTGTTTTTCCGCCTATCTTGAAAACGGCCCCATGCCGATTCCAATGATTTCCCTGGAATAGTACAAGACCCCCTGGAAACGGAGTTATGGCCCCTCGAAATCTAGCAAGGGAAAATTGTGGACGAGTTGTCCGAGGCTTGTAACTCCCGTTTTTTGCAGCCGATGTGTGCGAGCTAACCTGAGTAAAGAGAGACGTTGAGAATGAAGGGAAGAACAGGGCTTTTGATCGGAAACCATCGCTCATTTAACCACAAATTCAGGGGAACTGTTATAGGACGTGGGCGGAGTGGCCCAATGGGTCGACTGGCCCACGAGATTTTCACCCACTTACCGGCCGTTTTTCGTCGCACTTCCGTTCTTAATCTTCTTATAGGGACCCAAAGCTTACGTTTCAGCCAAAAAAAGGGGAACTTTTTCTTCGTGAACACTGCCTTTAAGGGCAGCATACACGCTCGTAATCTGTTTGAGATAACTACGGAAATAGAAGTGTTTGGCACAGAACACATCGCCTACGCATTTTGAAGCGCCCCAAACGACCCACAACATAAGTGAGAAGTTGGCCCCGCCCCTGTATCTGCGCGCCCCTGTACTTGCTGTCAAACAACATGAAAAACAGTTACGGCACAAACTTCCCATGCAGAAAAGTCAGAAAATGACAGTGACGAGGCCTCCAAATGCAGAAAAACTTCAAAAACCATTTTGGCGCGAAATTCAAATTCATATTTGTAATGTGTTCCGATTGACGTTTTTTCGCAAATGAAGGTTTTTCATAGGCACCTTCGACATTTTCGTTCACTAGAGAGACCAAGCTACACAAAAACATGCAAAAACAAAACATACTACATAATGGAATCGATTGAGGTGATAGAAAAACATAAGAATAGATTCAAGTACTGATTGTACGTTGATGTACGCTTAGGAATTCCATCAAAACGTGGAATAACAATCTAACAGGCCGGCGCCTGTTAGATTGTAATTCCACGGCAAAAATCAGAATGATGTGTGGCGTCCCGCAGCAAATTTGTATATGGAAACTGTTGAAACTTAGACAAAGTCGTTCACCGTCTAGGAATCTGAAACTTGTGAGTAATGGCCCAAATGATTTGACTTTGGTAGACTTTTATAGAAACGACTCTTGACAGTTCAATGTGTCAGGAAGAGACAGAGAGAATAGGTTACGCGAATGTGAAGTGAGTGGTTATCACGAAGGTTTTTTTTTCCTTTTGTGTAAGTGGACCAATTTACGAACACTTTACACTAAATGCCAGTTCTGGGCGCTACTTTACTGACAATCGTTTCTGTCGTTCCTGCGATAGCTCGACGATATGTGCGGCATAACTGCTGTGACAGAAGGCAGACATCATAATTGAATCGCCATGAAGGCTGCTATTGTACACCGCTGGATGAAGATGCTGTAAATTATTTCGTACTTTCTGACCCGCACTTATTGGAGTAGATTACCGTGTGTGTGAGTATCGTAGTGACAGAAAAAATCGAAATAGGGATCTATACAGGGTGCGCTTTAAATATGGTGACAAGGTTTCAAATCTCATCTCAGTTTCTATGCGTCGTATGTGCGATTGTGAAAAGGTAGCGCATTTAGAATCGGTCATTGTCTCAACAACTTAAGAGTTCAAGAAATGTGGGCAAATGGCAGGTCTGCGTCTATTCGAGAGTACTTCATGAGAGCTGACTTAACCGAAGGAGCGCAAGTGAGTTTGCTGAATGAACCTGAAATGGGGAGAGAAGTGAAGCCTCTTGAGACGTGGAACGGACATCAGCCATGATGAGAGCCGTTCACATCAACCACCCAATCACAACATTTCACACGACTCATCGCTCTCATCTTCTGAAGAGCACGATTTGAAAGGGAAAACGTCGTAGATAAGCGAACACGCAATTCGACTGCGAAACCACCCCAATACAGGAAAAAAGGAGCGGAGATGAGTGCTCGATAGCTTTCAGGAACTTCTTATTTTCCCGAAGTGTTCGGTACATCATAATCACCTGCCCAATAAAACGAACCCTTCGCCTACAAATATACAGGGCGTATCATAAGTATAGCAACACACTGTCACCATTCAACTCCGCGTACCAAAAAACCATTGTTCGCAAAATTTTACAGAAAACAATCAGGAAATAATATCTATTTTGTTTCGCTGGAACAGAGCAAGGAACGGTAGCGAACGAAGATTTAACCCAGGTGCAACCTGAGAACAGGTCCTGCTCATCTTAGACCAGTCAGTCGCCACGTTCCTCTCAGCGCACTGAAGCCGTGCGGGATTAGGCAGTGCTGTGTGGTGCGGTGCTGGACGCATACGAGAATGCTCTATAATTGGGTTGCGGTTTATCCCCCACCACACTGTCATTCTGGAGTCCGACGTAAGAAGTTCGGCTTGGACCTGACTGACCTTTATGGCCGAGTTGGACACGAGCCGTCTTACTCGACGTTCCTCACGAGCAGACAGCTTTTAGGGCCTGCCAGTGCCTTTCTTTGAACCATGTGACTCAGGATCATACAGAAATCGGTAGACAGCTGTGAGGTGACGATGGTGTAGCTTCGCTATTTTCCTGATATTCAGACTAGCCTTGTCCAGGGCAAGAATCTGAACACTTTCGACCTCAAAGAGAACGCATCCGTTTGGCATGTTAGAAATATGTTGATTATACATGTCTCCATCCATATCGTATTCGAAACGGAAATTGTCTTGAGAAATGAGCAAGGGAGCTCCTCCAATGGAAAGTATTGCTATAATTACAGATGCAGAGACTTTAAAAGTTACACACAAAACAGATCTTTCTTGATGGTTTTTTTGTAACATTTTGTGAGCAAAGGTTTTTGGGTATGCGAAGTTGAATGGTGACAGTACCGGTAGATGAAAGGTTGCGCGGACATTGATATCAGAGCTTTGAGTGTGTTGCTATATTTGTGATACGCACTGTATAGCGCGAACTCACCCCATGGCGCATAATCGTTCGACGAAATTTCGAACGAACCAAATTTGTGAAAAAATCGTTTGAAAATTTTTCGAAAGAACGAAAAATTTAAAAAATCTTTCGAAAATATCGTTTGTGTATAACTATACTACAGAGGGTACTCTGAGCATCTAATCTAAAAAAATCGGAAATCTTTTTGCGAACCGGTCAGCAGAGTCCGAAGGCGTCAAAAATGCAGCCGAAAAATTGTGCATACAAAACCGAATCACCTCGTAAACCGAATAAATCTTCACCAATAAAAATCACTGCTCGAACCATTGCAAGTTTCAGTTGCGATTTTCGGATTGATCCAAAATGGCATTTTTTGGTCATTTTAAATGTTTATCATACGTATTTCGAGGCATTTCGGTGACTTGGATTTTACGTTCCGAACTCGGATTGATCCGAAAATGGCGTCTATTCGGTAAATCGGATGTCAGTTGGTCGAAATTTTGAAGAACTCAAATGGAAATCAGAAGACAAATTATTCGGATTCAATGTAAACAAAACACCTGAACAGAGTGTTTTCACAACAGCGTTTAAAGTCCTACTCAAAGTTTTGCTTTGAGTTCAGCATTGATTTCACTGGATCAGGAGCAAGGGACCGTAGTGAGCAAATCAAAACTAATAGCTTTCACTAGCATTCAAGATCTAAATTATAAGAAGGAGGTACAACTGAATCGTGACGACTATGTATGGAGACAAGCTTTGAAATATGTACCACTCAACGTCTGACGGTCGCATGACACGACGTTGTTTGCGATGAAGAGGATACGGATTGGGACGACGGAAGAAGGCAGCGATTCCGGAGTTCCGCTGCGGTCGTCTCATGCCAGACTTCCTGGCTAGAGAAGGATAACTTCACTACAACGCGTACACGCGAAGGCTATGTCCAGGAAACAGAAAACTCTTCAAGCTTTAGCAGTGGCAATAAGAAATGCAGGTTTGCAAAATCTTAGCTGATTGGCAATAAGAACTCAACACAAGGACACAAAAATGGCTTTTATAATGCAATTATCAAACTAGGTTTCGACACTGAGCAATCCCAAACTGATTTTTCAGTATATGTAGGTAATCAAATAACAGTTTCTCAAAAATTTTGGACCTCATTTTTGACTCCATATACCCCAACGGAAAAAAGGTGAATGAGACCATCAAAAACATCGATATGTAACGAAAAAATGAAGTTAAAGCAGTTTGAGATCACGCCAAAGGCGTTCCTTGAACTGCTACTCTGGATCGCAAGCGAGTTCTTCAGCATAGTGTAGTGAGGAGCATTTTATGACAGATGAGTGGCGAGCAGCTGGCCTCCGTTGGTGAGATGCCCAATATTAGGATTTTCATATGTTCGAGATGGTAGCTTTTTGACGCAAATAAACTCTACCAGTGTGCTAGGCTGTGACTGATTAAAGGCAGTGTTCACGATAATCTTCGATTTTGAGGTTAATTGCTAAATCGATTGTTTGGCCCCCGAGAAGAACTGAAACGACGAAGAAACCGAGAAAAACGCACCAGAAGGGCACGAAATCCTCAAGTATCAGCCCGCCTCTTAAAGGCAGCATACACGCTCATAAACGTATTTGAGATTACTCTAGAAATAGAATCGTATGGCTCAGAACACAACACCTATGCATTTCGAAGCGTCAAAAACAACCCACAAAGCCGCTACAGGAGTTGCAAGTTTGGCCGCGCCCGTATTTTCACGCCCCCTGTATTTGACCTTTTCTTCCAACGCAAGGTTGCTGGGCCATCATCACCGTCGGAACTGTTGGTGGAATGCCTAACAAGTGAGCCACACAAGACACTGACGGCGAAGATGACACAGCAACCCTGCTCTGGAGGAAAAGGGCAAATACAGGGGCGTGAAAATACGGGCGGGGCCAAACTTGCTACTCCTGCAACGGCATTGTGGGTCGTGTTTGACGCTTCAAAATGCATAGGCGTTGTGTTCTGATCCAAACGATTCTATTTCCGCAGTAATCTCAAAAACGTTTACGAGCGTGTATGCTGCCTTTAAGTATCAATGGAACTGTTCGTTGTGACAATGAAATCTTTTGTGGACCCGCCCTTTGCAATTCTCCATTCTGAGTTGCTCCGTTTTTTCCTCCGGGCCCTAACTAATACTGTTTTGCCCAAAATATTCTTCCATTTTCGATTAGTCCCATTTTTTACCGGTGACAACCACCGTGAACATGTTCATCCAACCAGACAACTAGTCCAGGCCATAGAATAATGTCACTGAAATAAGACGAATTAGTGCGTTTCTCGCCGTTTCTTCGTGATTTTGGTAACACTCGGTTGCCAACGCATTGTTTTGAGTGGAAAACTTGGAAACGAGAATCATCGTGAACACTGCCTTTAAAGGCATGGTACGCGTTAAAAACCATCCCCCTGTTGTTAAAGGCAGTGTTCACGATGATCATCCTCGTTGACTTTCCACAGAGAAATGATAGGCGAGAAGGATCCTAGGCTCCCAGTGTCGAAAGAACGGTAGAAAACGAGCCAGGAGCGGCAAAATAACGGCTGCAAACAAGCGTTTTGGTGCCCCAGATCCGCCCCTCGAAAAGAACAAATGAAGACTCAGATTACAGGAATGATCAAGTCAAGGAAAAGCTGACAAGTGAGCTGATCGCTTGATTGCACTGATAGTCATCATCCTTCATAGCGGTCAATTCCTACACGCTCAAGAATCAACCAAACAAGGCAGGGCCTATTTTGGCTCAAAAACGCCGCTTTCGTGTTCTTTTTAAGCATGCCTTGCTATATAGGGCACCAGACATTCCGTAAAATGTAGAGATATCGGAAAATAAATTTATCGTGAACACTGCCTTTAACGTTTTGCGGTGCTATACGCCTGTAGTAATCTGAAATTGCGAAAACTCCGTCAAAAACCTTGATTTGTCGAGAAGTTTGCTTTCTTAAAATACGTGAATTTGGTATTTGAAGCTTGCGCCGGATTCGCCTTTGGATAGTTGCGCTGGAGGGAAGCGTGCGGATGGATGACGCGAGCACTAGAGGCAGTCTCTCAATCCGTCCATAGGTGCGTCGTCGGATGTAATCCGGCACAAGGGGGATCAGGTTATCGTTTTCACCTCGAACTCGAGAGAACCCGAACTTTTTGGATAGGGCTCTAGAATTAAAAAAAAGTTTGGTTTTTCGTTGCAGGGTTAAAGGCATCGTACGCGCTGAAATCCACTTTCTATTTTTTATGCTCAATCCCTTCCTCGGGCCCCTGTGAGAACGTACAACGAGCTTGGCTGCTCAAAAACGTACCATTGTGAGCATAGAGGAAGTGTAAAGTAAGGAATTCCGTCAAAAGGGGCCGGCCCTTCCGTCAGTCATTTGGTACTTTCGCAATATTTGAGCAGAACGTCGTGTCGCTAAGTACAGGGCATGCCACTGTACGCTGACGCACCGTCGGACGAAAGTGGCATTATCGACTGGAAATTTCTCGTCACACAACGAGCGACTGCTTCCAACGCTGCGCCAATGGACGAATTGTAAAACTGTTCCTTGCGCCCTCCGCGTAACTATCCCGAGTCGATGCCGGCGCGAAATTCAAATGATTTTGAGAAGTTTTTTTTAACGTTTTTTCTTGAAAAGTTACGCGTTTTTGAGCGGGCTTTTCGCTACCTTTAGCCACTATAGGGGGCTAACAACTCAAAAACGCTTAAAAACGAAACATGGTTTTCAGCGCGTACGATGCCTTTAAGCACCCTCGGTTACCGTAACCAGGGGGGTCGCAACTCTGGGCTCCGGGTGGGTGGGGGAAAGCCCCTGGCCGGCAGGTATGAGCGGAGTTCCGCGTTTCGCGTTCCGAAACCCGCAGTTTCGCGCATTTTTGGCATTCCGCGTTCAGCATTCCGAAAACCGCAGAAAACGCTGCGGAATGCGAAAATATCGGGTCATCTGGGACGTAAGAAAACATTAGATGATATCTGAATTTTTCCGCGTTTCGCGTTCCGAAAACCGCATTTCCGCGCGTTTTCAGGCGTTTCGCGCCCGATTTCCGAAACCCGAAAAAAAATTTCTGTTCCGGAACCCGAAAACCGATTTCCGAAATTTCATATTTTTGTTCCGCTCATCCCTGCTGGCCGGTGGCCATGCGAAAGCTGTTGGGATTTAGTAGAACAGAAAAATAGCGAAGCTTTGAATTTATTCCCAAAAGAACTCATAGAAAGTTGGGAAGGTTCTAATAAAGATAATGAACAATTGATATTCACTTCAGTTATCCTGTTTCCGAGTGCAATTTATTTCCGTTCATCGTGTGCGCCTGCGCGTACGCTGCATCTTCTTCTCTCCACACTTTCTCGCTCTCTCTGCCCTCGCTACGCACAAGCGCGCGAGGGAACAGAGTAAATTATCGTAACAGGACAACTTGTACTTCTGGGTGCGCTGCAATTTCTCAGGTGCGTCCAAGCGAGGATGATAGCTCAGAAAGTAGTCAGGAATGAGTTTTTCTGCTCTTCCGCTACCTTTCAGTCTTTTTAGAATGCCACTCTCCATCAACTAGGTATTTACTTCTGTCCTCATTCCGCTCCCTCTGAATTCAGCATTGAGACGTCGCCAGCGAGAAACGAAGTCCACAAACAGGCTCTCTTCGTTTTGGACAGCTTCAGAAACAGAGGCCAAATGATCGAGTCTAGCGTTCACATTTTGCAATACGATGAATGTTCGAGCATGTGTCATCACCCAAAATGCTACTTTGGCGCGATTTTGCACTTTCGTAGTGGCATCAAGATTCAAATGAAGTCTTCTAAGACTTTCAAGTAGTACAGGATAGTTGCTGAGAATACTCTGGAAAGATGACTGCATACTGGCACGCCAGCGGACACGGTGCACCATCGTCATTTGGAGTAATCGAAAATTCATTTCCTTCGCCACAGATCGGTAGCTGGATCTTCCATGAGTTCTCATCGGAGAACCGAATGAGTTGTGCATTTCTATCACCAAGGCTTGAGTGAGGCTCATGACATATCTTTTTTGCGCGATAATCACCAGGTTCAATTTGTGAGCTGCGCAAACTGAGAGAACGAGATCATTTCTTTGTATGTCCCCATACTCTGTTTCTGATTCCATCAGAGCCTTCATCAATCCATAGAAGCCTTGCATCCGACCCTTCATCACTGAAGCTCCATCGCTTAAAGGCAGTGGTCACGATGAAAAACGTTATCAAAAAAACTACAAAAATCAGCTTAGATCGAAAACAGCTGAAAAACTAGGAATGGCAGAGCGATGAAAAACGGGCTAGAATTAGAGCTTCTAGGGCCCCAAAGATGCCAGTTCGTGCACACGTGCACAGTGCCCCTCGAAAAGATCGCAGTCTCATGCCGAGCAGTCGAAAATCATCGACATTCAGAGGACGAAATAAATGCAAATTTACCCAATAAAGACAACTGAACAATGAAAGCAAGCACTTCAGTCAATGTTTTTGACTAGATGAGTACACAAATATATTAAAATTCAATTTCAAGCCGGCTGATGTTCTTGATACTAGAGATCATCGATGCCGATGATGTGTAGTGGGCTCGTCCACCATCAAAGGACAGTTTAGGGTTTAAATTTTAGCCCGAAACAGCGGTTTTTTCGCAATTTTTTCTTATAGGTCCTACTACTCTAAACCCAGAAGAGGGTTTAGAGAGTAAAAGAAGACAAGCACATTTTATCGCGACCACTGCCTTTGAGGCTCTCTCATACGTGGAGAGAGCGTGCGATTACGCATAATCGATGGTCATCGTGGGCACACGATTCGCTAGCCGCACACAGGCGCCCCTTCTTGCGCGCCCTCGCCCGCTCGCTCTCGCACGCTTACGCCAGCCCTAGGAAATCATCAGCCGTTGTGCCGACTCGAGCGATTGATCACCCGATCAAACGTTTTCAGTCGAATCAACGAGAGGTAGGGGATGTTCGCATGTGTTAATTTGCGGCTCGTCCACGAGTTGACCTCATGGATCGTTGGAGATTCGCAAGCGTTTGGAGTTCCTGGGCTTTCTTCTGCAATAGTGAGACGGTTCAAAAAGGATTTACACATCGATAAGAATTGTCCTTGAGCAGGGAAACGGGTTGAAGGGATGTCAAAAACTTTTTTTACGTGCCCCTGCGTCATTCGCCGCAGTCTCTCTAGGGGCAATATTTCTGCATTGCAATTGTTTACAATGGAGATAGGGATGATGTGCCACAATTTATTAGAAATCCACGCTTGGTCATCCTCACCGATTTCGGAGTTACCGGTTTAGAGGCGACGCTTCCCGGTTTCGGATTCTTCGAGGAAACTGAACCTTTTTACAAAATCCTTTTAATCTGTACCGGTAGGGAGGTGAAGCAGCATAAAAAGTATCTGCGATATAGGACCTGAAGTGTCCCTTTCAGTGGTCGGTGAAAAGAATGTCTGCATTCCTGCTTGCCCTTTTGGCCTATACTGAGCCTAGTTTCAATCTAAAACCTTTTGCGGTCGAACCAAGGACGATGAGTGTGTCTGACGGGGCGTAAAGTTGCGAAAAGAGGCAGTTTTAACTTAGTGCTTCTTTTCCGGCTTGGGCTTGTGCAGTGCTTATTTGCAAGAAGATCACAAAAAAAGGTGCCGCTGCCTGAGTCCCAGGTCGATTGGTCCCATTAGAGCCGAGATCAGCCGGGTAGCCGTGGCATACCTGATGCCGCTAAGCGATTAATCGATATTATTTGAAAAAAGATCACAACGAAATGTTACTGCCTCAGTGCCAGGTCGATTGGTCCCGTTGGAGCCGAGAACGGGACTTCGTAAGTTCCATGTGCAAATCCTATGTATCGATCAGCCGGGTAGCCGTGGTATGCATGGTGCCGCAAAGCGTGAAATAATGAAAAAAAACTTGATAAGTTGGGGGGTGGGGGCGCAAAATTTTCCATCTTGGGTTGGGGGGGGCGCACCTCCGAAGGGCCGGTAACCAGGGCACGCCTCACCCTGTTTCGTTGGTTACTAATTGTGATTACAATTTCAAATAATAACTTTAATGCGAAAATTGATTGTCCTTTGTTATTAGTAGTGCCGAAGAGATTAAATTTGTTCTAACTTGTGTTGTTATCAGCTTGGAGTGGAAAAATAGGTATCAGGGTACCTTCCGTACTACTTGAAAATTGTTGTTGCGCACTCAGACATTCGCCGGGTCGGACCCCAGCTCTAACGGGGTCCATCCCTAGATTTTTGTCAGGTCGGACCCTTCAGCATTGTTCCTCCACGTAGTCCCAAGTGAGAAGACATGGGGGGAGAATAAATTTTATTTCTCCCCCACGTCGTCTCAGTTGGAAGACGTGAGGGGCGAAAGCGGAAAGGGGTTCGACCCGACAGAAATCTGCGGTTGGACACGTTGAGTTTCTGAGTACGCCATTTCGTGTAAACAACAACAACTTCCAAGTATAGGCAGTAAAAACGCAAAAATGTCTCGAAGTAAATATGATATGGGAGAAAGGTAATTTTTCATTAGAATTTTTCAACAGGCAATAAAGTTCGTTTCGACTCTTTCTTTAGCCGAACTTTATTGTTAGTCTCCCCGGGTCTCTTCAGTAAAGAAGAAGACTGTTTTAATAGTTACTGTTTATTAAGCTAATACGCAAGTTGTCGTATTATGTTTGTTGTATTGCTTTCATTGCTATATTGGGTTGTATTAATGGAAAAACACTTAAAGGCAGTGTCTACGACGAAAATCGTTTTTCTGTTTCCTAGCCTATCTTGAAAACGGTCCCATGCTGATTCCAACGATGTCTCTAAAGTCGTACACGACCTTCTGGGAACGGAGCTATGGTCCCTCAAAAATTGAGCTAGAGAAGCATGGTGGACGAGTTTTCCGAGGCTTGTAACTTCCGTCTTTTGTAGCCGATGTATACGACCTGGCCTGAGTAAAGAGAGAAGTTGAGATCGAAGGGAAGAACGGGGCAATTGATCGGAATCCATCGCTCACCTCACGATTTTAAGCTTTCATTTGTTCACGTCGGTGGGCGTGTGCTGCGCTTTTGGGGTTCGCCTTGCGCTCAAAGTGGCATCTTCGGGCTCTCCCTGGCTCGTTTTCATGCGTTCTTTCGACGTTACCGTTACAGAGTGTCCCTCTATTACCCATTCCTAGTGAAATCTCAAACACTTTTCATCGTGAACACTGCCTTTAAGAAAACCAGCATTGAACTTGCCCTCGCTCACATCCTTCCATGTTCTTGATATGTATGTATTTATAGTCTTGTTTCAATTTTTAGTGAAGCCTTCTTCTAACATCCCGAATCGGATGCAGTAAGCAGTGGAAAGGTCGGTCATACTTGAATTTCCTAATCCATACTTGTAATTACGGATTATTAGGAGATTCGAGTATGACCGATCCGCTGCTGGCTTTGTCCGCCGCGAGGGTTAAAAAAAGAACTATATACCAGTTATTGCAGGCAGGCAATGCTAGAAATTATCCGGCTGTCAGCTATTATATAAGCGTTTTCAGAGCTAACAATAAGATGAAGGTTAAGCATCATAGTGGAGCCCACTAAAATTTGCACATCTACATATCCATGAGAAGCTGCCGGCTAGTAATCAATATGCATGAATCCCGTAGTAGCACGCTCGCCACCAGTGATGAGCGGAATCCCGATTTCCGATAACTTTTGGCCTTCCAATTTGCGAAAAATGCGAAAAAAATGGAAAATAACTACAAGATTACAACGTTAGGAGATCAAACAGTGTTACCTGCTGATCCTCCAGGAGGGTCTTTAGGGTGGTGAACCTGAATCTGAAGTCTGGTTTCACTTTTCAAAAGAGCAGGATGTGAGACCCATCTGTCGACAGGAACTATATTTGCTTGAAATGATCCCTAACACAGTTAGAATGGGCTCTTCTTCGAGGGGTTTAGGTTTACCCATTCTTAGACTGGGCTCTTTTACAAGATTTTGGTTTCTCCATACCCTTATGTTTCAATTAAAAATCTCGGCCCTGTTTATAATCACCGTGGGCTTGCAATCTGAACAGAGTGTACATATAGTCTCTTCGTGGAATTCAGTCTAGTGAATGGACAGAGCTGCGGCGGTAAGTCGCCATGCGCAATTCAAACCCCGCTAGCAGGTGGTGTCGCAAACGGCGCACGGCTCGCCCAAATGATCGCGTTTCGTCCATTCTGAAAACCATATTCGGCAACGGGCTTTTACCTACATAATATTTTTGCCTCCCTGTACTCTGGTGAACTTGTAGCGATTCTCGAAATCCGTATATTTCTTGCTATAGAATGAATGGTTGCACTTAATGTTACAGTGAGAATTTGTTTGGTCTTTAAAACTGACACAGATCCCTCCCTGGAAGAGAATTCCTCTACGCTTTCTTGGCCTTGTCTTATTTCATCAGTCCTGGCATACTCCTCCTAAGCCGAAGTTTGGCCAGCGGCGTGGAAGTTAGCGGAGAATCACCTTCCAGCAAAGCGTCCAAGCGAGAGCCCAATCTTCTTGTTTATTTTGTGAGCTAAATTAAAACACCACAAAAAACAAGAAAGCAGCCCAGTGTTGCTCGAAAT
This sequence comes from Aplectana chamaeleonis, assembly GCA_029168955.1. NCBI lineage: Eukaryota > Metazoa > Nematoda > Chromadorea > Rhabditida > Cosmocercidae > Aplectana > Aplectana chamaeleonis. Next base: position 1,212,624 of record JAPDOI010000185.1, on the reverse strand, counting down.
AATTTCTTCAAATAGCATTTCTAAACCAGAACTCATGATCCTAATCTCAAATAGCGAAAGAAAGTAACGATATACTGTGGCTGTAGCGAGGTTTACTCTTCCGACATATATAGCTACTCTCCCAAGTTTTATCCCCACTGAGTTGAATATTCACTCCAGTAGGTTAATCCTACTCTTTTTTAGGTGACACACCAAGGATATCATGACTTCCAGACAACACCCACTAGTTACCTTTTTACGCTCTAAATGAAACAAAATGAGATATTTCTTATTGTAGCACTAATAGTAAATGTAATAACCCTTCTATAGCAAGAAATAAACAGACTTTGAGAATCGCAACAAGTACACCAGAGTACAGGCGGGCAAAAATATTATGGAGGTAAAAGCTCCTTGCCGAATTTGGTTTAGAGAATGGACGAGGCGCGGTCATTTGGGCGAGCCGTGCGGCGCTTGCGACACCACCTGCTAGCGGGGTTTGAATTGCGCATGGCGACTTACCGCGGCAGCCCCGTCCATTCACTAGACTGAATTCCACGAAGAGACTATATGTACACTCTGTTCAGATTGCAAGCCCATGGTAATTATAGACTAGACCGAGATTCTTAATTGAAACATAAGGGCATGGAGAAACCAAAATCTTGTAAAAGAGCCCAGTCTAAGAATGGGTAAACCTGAACCCCTCGAAGAAGAGCCCATTCTGTGTTAGGGATCACTTCAAGCAAATTTAGTTCCTGTCGACAGATGGGTCTTACATCCTGCTCTTTTGAAAAGTGAAATCAGACTTCGGATCCAGGTTCACCACCCTAAAGAGCCTCCTGGAAGATCAGCAGGTAACACTGTTTGATCTCCTAACGTTGTAATCTTGTAGTTATTTTTGATTTTTTTCGCATTTTCCGGAAATTGGAAGGCCAAATGTTATCGGAAATCGGGATTCCGCTCATCCCTGGTGGAGAGCGTGCTACTACGGGATTCATGCATATTGATTACTAGCCGACAGCTTCTCATGGATATGTAGATGTGCAAATTTTAGTGGGCTACACTATGATGCTTAACCTTCATCTTATTGTTAGCTCTGAAAACGCTTATATAATAGCTGACAGCCGGATAATTTCTAGCATTGCCTGCCTGCAATAACTGGTATATAGTTCTTTTTTTAACCCTCGCGGCGGACAAAGCCAGCAGCGGATCGGTCATACTCGAATCTCCTAATAATCCGTAATTATAAGTATGGATTAGGAAATTCAAGTATGACCGACCTTTCCACTGCTTACTGCATCCGATTCGGGATGTTAGAAGAAGGCTTCACTAAAAATTGAAACAAGACTATAAATACATACATATCAAGAACATGGAAGGATGTGAGCGAGGGCAAGTTCAATGCTGGTTTTCTTAAAGGCAGTGTTCACGATGAAAAGTGTTTGAGATTTCACTAGGAATGGGTAATAGAGGGACACTCTGTAACGGTAACGTCGAAAGAACGCATGAAAACGAGCCAGGGAGAGCCCGAAGATGCCACTTTGAGCGCAAGGCGAACCCCAAAAGCGCAGCACACGCCCACCGACGTGAACAAATGAAAGCTTAAAATCGTGAGGTGAGCGATGGATTCCGATCAATTGCCCCGTTCTTCCCTTCGATCTCAACTTCTCTCTTTACTCAGGTCAACTCCTATACATCGGCTACAAAAGACGGAAGTTACAAGCCTCGGAAAACTCGTCCACCATGCTTCTCTAGCTCAATTTTTGAGGGACCATAGCTCCGTTCCCAGAAGGTCGTGTACGACTTTAGAGACATCGTTGGAATCAGCATGGGACCGTTTTCAAGATAGGCTAGGAAACAGAAAAACGATTTTCGTCGTAGACACTGCCTTTAAGTGTTTTTCCATTAATACAACCCAATATAGCAATGAAAGCAATACAACAAACATAATACGACAACTTGCGTATTAGCTTAATAAACAGTAACTATTAAAACAGTCTTCTTCTTTACTGAAGAGACCCGGGGAGACTAACAATAAAGTTCGGCTAAAGAAAGGGTCGAAGCGAACTTCATTGCTTGTTGAAAAGATCTAATGAAAAATTACCTTTCTCCCATATCATGTTTACTTCGAGACATTTTTGCGTTTTTACTGCCTATACTTGAAAGTTGTTGTTGCTTACGCGAAATTACGTACGTACGCAATCGCCCATATTCCACCTGAACTTCTGCGCTACATCGTTTTCGCATGACGATGACATGTACCATCGCGTCGCGCCGCAAAAACTCTGAGCGTCGCCTTAGCGACCAGTTGGAGTACGGAAGCGTACACTGATACCATTTTTTTCTCTTCACGCTGATAACAACACAAGTTTGAACAAATTTAATCTCTTACTACTAATAATAAAGGACAATCAATTTTTGCATTAAAATTATTATTTAAAAATGTAATCACAATTAGTAACCAACGTGTAACACTCACTATTCGTAATCAAGGCGCAAAAATGAGCCGTATGCTCAGATATAAATGTAAACGCGAAAGCGAACGAACATAGAAATACAGTTCGCTTAGCGTATTACCGCCTAGATACGCACAGTCAACGGAAATACATATGACGATGGGAAATAGTCAAACATACTATATAAGCATGAAACACGCAAAATAAAACAATAGAACCTCTAAGATTGATCACGAAATAGTAAAGAGCATTGAATGATGGACGAAGGAAAGAAAATACACAAAAGACTTCTTACGACAGTCAAACAACAACAAACGAAAGCTGCACAAAGCACAACAGAGCGGAAACCCTACGTATATCGCCGGTGGTGAGTCGGTAGAATGATGTATGGGCAAGGCTGAGAAAACATAACCGATTGCATTCAACAAGAGAGTACAGAAATACACGGATGGACGTAATACAGAAACGGGAATTAGGACATTGGTCACAAACTACGCGCGCGTGAAACGGCAGTAACAAGAAAGGAAACCGAGCAGTTAACAACTAACAACGATGCGCTTCATTATAGTATCATTTCCGTTGAGGCAGACGACGCCGTGCAGCAACCATCTTGCGAGTACTACCACTGGATCTGAACAAGTCACCAATAAGACGGGAATATTTCAGGTACACTTTTCTCAATTACATGTTTACTCCCACCAATTCGTGATGAAGCGGCGCACCATACATTACGTTCTCCCACTTTAAAGCAGGGTGCTTGCTACCTGTCTGACCAAATTTTTACCCCCTTATTTAGGGTTGATAAATCTAGCTGGACTACTTGAAAACAATGTAAAAGTTCTGTAAGCTATAAATCCATATTTAAAGGAATGAACATAAGGTCAATTTAAGGTATTGATCGAATGCTACAGGGTACAGCACGAGGTGTGGAGTAGGCCAATTTTACTTCGACCCCCCCCCCCGGAAGCGTGATTAGGTCAATTTTTTTTTCGATTTTCTCAGACCTCGCGGGAGCGTGACTTGGTGTTTTGTGTGTGTGTGTGATGCCAATATGTACTCGATTTCTCATGTATTTCAACTCACGTCCTAGGCATCACTATTTTTCTATTGCGTGTGCCTTAAAGGCAGTGTTTACGATAAAAATCGTTTTTCTGTTTTCCCGCCTATCTCGAAAACGGCCCCATGCCGATTCCAATGATGTCTCTGGAATCGTACAAGACCTTCTGGGAACGGAGTTATGGTCCCTCAAAAATTGAGCTATGTTAGGAAGGTATCCGGAGAGCTCGGTGGAAGGTAGGCCGGCGCTCAAGCGCAGACCACTGTAGGTCAAATCGATTATCGCGTCGTAGTCGTTGATCATGCGGGAGGTGGCGTGGCCGCCGACATAAAAGGCACCAGAGAGGCGCTCGAGAACTTCCTTTTCCTTTCTCTGTGCCCGTGCCCTATTCCTCGTTCTTGCTGGTCTCCGTGACCCTCTCCAAACCTCTACTCAGGCCTCTGTGGCCATTGAAATCCTGTGGAATTCTGGGGGAATTCTGTAAGTCTAGGTAAGGAGAGAATCCTAGCGCTCGCAATTCATTTAGGGTTCGTGTGCGTGCTCGTCTCCTAACCACCACTCTCCGGGTTCGTTCGGCTGCCGCGCATAAGATCTGACCACTTCCATTAGTTTTGTGAATTTCTATTTCCATTAATTGTAATAAATTATTCTCGTTTTGCTGTGTGCATCGTAGCCGTTCGAGACGGCAAGGTATCTCTATCTCATTGATTTTAATTCATATTCGGCCAACATGGGGGCCGAACAAAAACGACTTTGAAATGATAGTTTGCCGGGTCGGATATCGATTCCTTCGGTTTGGTCCACACATTGAGGGGGTTAGTTCGCGCGCTTGACTTATCCTCATCGGCCCATACTAGTCCTTAGCCACGGGTGGTGGACTTTAGGACAAAACGATTATAGCACACCTCGCTAACGAAGGTTCGCACCTGCTCATAGTTTGCCAATGGGGAGCAAGGACTCCCCCAATTAATTATGCTACGACCAGCTCTTCGCGGCGCGACGAAGGAACGTGCCTTCGCATCGGAGATGAAAGGAGAGTGCTTACGCTTAGCTGACCCAAGCTAACCGCATCGCCATTGGGAAAATCAGAGGCCTATTCTCTGGTCGATTTGGTTGTAGAAGGGTATCCCGAAGAAAGACTGAGTATTTATCGGATGAAAGGGTACAGAATATGAGTGCAATAAGACGGTTGAAAATATTTAATTGATTGGGGCGTGATAACATATACATATGAAATAAAATGAATATGATAAAATTGGTAAAATGCATACCTAGTCGAAGTGATGGAATGAAAAATGTGAAAATTGAATGAAAAAGAAATGAAAAGAGATGGAAGGCGGTACATAAAATAGTAACAAAAATAATGTCGAATTAGACAGCACGTTTTATTCTTGGCTTGGAATACATTTTCCAATATTTAGAAAAGAGATTCTATGGATTTAATGACTTTCGGTTACGACTAAAATACTTGATTTTCAATTCACATGTTACCGTAAGATTCGGTTCTGATTTCCAGTCGTAACTTTCCATGCAGGTGATTTTCACGTTCTATGGAAAATTTGGTCGCAACCTTTTTTTGTGCGGTAATTTTTTTCGGTAAATTTCTTACCGAAACTTTTTACCGGGCTTGCTACGAAAACGTTTCGAGGTTTGTCGGGTAGAGGAACACCGGTTAATCTTCTTGATAACAAAGCCGTGAAAAATGAGTAAGAAACTTATGAGAATAACAGGGTGCTTTTTTAAAAAGGGTGACAAGTTTCAAATCTCATCCCGTAGACATATGTGCGTGCCTAGGCGGCCTATGTGGTTTTTTCTTTTCTATGAACCTCTCTTTCAAAACGTACAAAATTTCATAGCCTGAAGTCGTTTTTGAAATCAATGGCGGGCAAGCGCCTTAGGGGTCCTAAATTTGTACCAAATAAATCGGCTCGTAGTCATATTCGATGATTTTTCCTTCTTCCCGTATGCGGGCCCAGAGAACTGCTCTCAGGATCAAATACCGGTAAATCCGGCTAATCGGCAAACGGAATCGGTTCCCTTCTGTGGTCCAGTCGTGAGGGGCGATAAGCAGCCTTCATCGTTGAGGGCGCCTGTAAAACTCGTCCGAGCCTCAGCCCTCCCCGCCGCGGCCAGATCTTCGCTGCCTAATGTCTCTCGCAGAGACTCGGGAGGAAGATTGCTGTTGGCAACTTCGAAGAGGCGCGAGATGGCGTATAATTACTCCATCCTATAATGATTTTGTCCTAAAGTCCCCCTCCCCTTAGCCACTCATACTTTGGTTCAAATTTCACATTACTCGCTTTACTTTTGGGACTCAATTCTCATTCATTCACTGCACCCGTGTTCTCACCAATCGCTTGTATCCGTTCTGTTGTTCTGTGTGATCGCTGGCACCGTAAAGCAGGGGTGCCAGTTTATTGTGTAAGGTGTGTCAGCAGGCAGGAAACTGACACCCCTGACTTACGGTAACTCATTGGGAAGTGACCGTTAAGTGAATCGATATGGTTATAGTGCGAGAGGATATTAATCCATCGAATTCCAGATCGATGGGTATCGTCCGTGATGGTGTCGTCCGTGATGATGGCGTCCGTGATGGTGGCGTCCGTGATGATGAAGAAAACACGATGGAGGTGGATAATTCTTAGGTGAGCAATGGAGGAGTAACTAATCTTCAACAGGGTTTGGAAAGTAAACCAGAAACTATTAGACTACTATATGCAGGGTTGAGCAGGGTTGTGACTCAGCACAACAGGGGGTCGTAAAAATTTGGAAACTTCGAAAGAGAAAAAAAAAAGAAAATTTGGGGGGGGTCGTAAAATTTTTAGGAAAAAATGGGAATTTTCTCCGAATGGGAATTTTCTCCAAACCATGTGTAAAGGAAAATGAGGTACGAGTAGGGGCATTGTCTTTTATTACCACAAATTTTCACAAACTTGTCACTCAAAAAAGGCTGAAGCAATTTTTCTTTCCGGGGCGGGGTCGTAAAAACTTGTTCAAAAGTTCGGTTAACGGGGGGGGTCGTAGCTCTGCCGAAATTCGGCAAAACGGCCTGCTCGACCCTGACTATATGAAATGGAAAAGAAAGTGGGAGAAATTCTACGTGAATCCAAATTGACCAAGGCTAGGAGGAATGAAGTTGAGAAGGAGATGGGGGATAAAATTCTCCAGGTAGAAATAGGTTGGGGGAAAATTCAGCAGGGACTGGCCATGCCCTTGGAGCTTCTCAAGGAGGTCTCGCTCATTATGGAGCAAAGGGGTATAGAGTCGGTAGATGAGTGGACTAGATACATTCACACAATGGAGAGAGATGGGGATTTGCTGTCCGAAATTTGTGACATGTTAAATACCGACGTGTTTCAGGTGAAAGAGAATCTGGCAGCCCTGAAGCAGACGAGGTCGAGGGAAGAAGCTTGATGACGCCATCCTACCGGAGGAAGGTAGGATGGCGTCATCAAGCTTCAGTGGGAACAATTTCAACAGAGGTCAACAAGATTTGTTACAGGAAATGCATTCGACTGGTCGGCCCTATGCGCAAGTCTCGAGGCGTTCGGCGACACCGGCAACAACGATTCCGGCGATCGACGAGCAAGGTACCTTTCTTACTTATTTGGGTTCAATGGCATGTGTAAGCCCAGGGGTTTTCAAAGGAGATAAAAATGAAAATTTCAAAGAGTTTGTGAGGCGATTCAGGAGGAAGTACGAGAGAGTGATAAGTTGTGAGGCTACCTTGGTTGATATCTTGGCTGATGACCACCTAGGGGAAAGGGCGAAAAACATTTTCAATGCTCTCCCTGTAGCTGTTAAAGAGAGGGGATTTGAAAGCGTCATAAAGGAAATGTCTAAATTTTTGGCTAATGATTCAACAGCTAGGAGGTTGAGAGCATTGACTGAGTTGAGGAACTTGTCGATAAGACCAAATCAGGAAGTCTCTGAATTTTGTGTGGTACTAGAAAGACTGGGAAAGGAGGCTAATCCTAGTTGCACTGTGGAGGATAGATCACTAGAATACGCACAAATTCTCCTGGATAATTTGGCTAGCTGGCCCGAACATTTTCAACTGATAGGAGCCTTGCACAAAGTAGAGGCGAGGCGAGCCTATGAGGAAGTGAAACAATTGGCTCTAAGTATTGAGCAGTCGAAGCGCATGTTTAGTGCTAACTGGAAGAAAGCTTCTACTTCGCGATTCGAACGGGAGAAATCTTCAAACTGGCGAACTAGAGCCACCTATTATCATAGTAGGGCGGATAACAACTTGAGGGAAGGAGCCACCTCCAGTGTGAGCAGAAATGACAATGCGAATTCGATGAGAACCCCCGCTCGTAATGACGTAAGAGTTGAAGCAAGCCGCAGCTCTAGGGAGAATAGCGATGGAGCCCCACATGCAGAGAGGCCTTCTCGAGGTAGCACCACTAACGCTAACAAAAAGTGTTACAACTGCTCGCAATATGGCCATATCAGCACTGAGTGTCCTCGTCGATCTACTAGGGTGAACCAGATTGGACTTCGAGAATCGGAAAGAGTTCAGAATTCTGAAACATCGTCAAGCATTCTGAGCCAGGTCCGTAGCCTAGGTTTGACAACTGGACAGAAAGGATCGGTGGAGACTGATTTAGTGGGTAGAAGAATTGTGACTACGTTGAAGTTGGTTGGACATGAATTTCCCGCTTTGTTAGACACAGGGTCCATGATCAGCATTGTGCCCGCAAAGATTCTGGTGAAGGCCCAAGATGAAGGGTTCGATGTGGATTCGCTGACGGTTGTGAGCAAGTCTGATTTGACACCCGTCTTTGATGCTTCAGGAGGTGAAATGAATTTTCTGGGCGCAGTGTACATGAAGGCAGAGCTGGAAGGGGGAGAGTCCAGCAGCATAGCTTTTCATATCAGCGCAAACGAGGAAGATGAAGTGATAATAGGTACGAATGCACTCGAAAGGTTGGGAGTAAATTTGTCGATAAGGAAAAAGGCAGTAATGGAAAGAGAAGGTTCAGAGGAGGAAAGAGCCAGCAATAAGGTAGCCGTGGTAGGTAGAATTTACATTCCGCCAAGAGAGGCTACCGTGGTGCAGGTTCAGTGTGAGGGTGAACTGAAGGAAAATTTGGAGTGCGTAATTTGGCCTAATCGGACAGGAGTGGAAGTTGGTGTGTACAGAATTCAGGAGCAGAGAGCAGCTATGCCAGTTTATAATAATAGTGATGAGCCCATGTTATTGAAAGAAGGCGATAACGTAGGGTACTGGGGAACGGATAAATGGCACGAACGTTGGGAGGAGTTGAATCCTCTGATGTCTAGTGAAGCCATATGTGATATTTCGGAGGACGAAAGGCTAGAAAAGCTGCGCGAATTGATAATGGCGAACATGGAGACCGAATATCTATCTACTGAACTGGAGGAGCTCTTGAAGAAATATTCAAATGCCTTTTCGATTGCGGATAGGGAGCATAGCCAAACGGAGTTAGTTTACATGACTATCGATACAGGAGACAGCCTTCCAATCAAGATGAAAGCAAGACCGGTCCCGTTGGGAATAAGGCCTAAGTTGAAAGAGCTTTTATCAGATTTGATTCAGAGGAAAGGGATAGAACGTAGTAGGTCAGATTGGGCGTTCCCTATCGTACTAGTTGAAAAAAGGATGGTTCTGTTCGACTCTGTGTAGATTACAGGGAGCTTAATAAGCGCATCAAATTGGATGCGTATCCGCTGCCCAACATCGAGTTCATTCTACAGAGTCTGTCCGGAAAGAAGTTTTTCTCGACACTAGATTTGTGCAGTGGATATTGGCAGATCCCACTAGCAGAAGAGGCAAAGGAGAAGTCGGCCTTTGTAACACCAGAGGGGCTTTTCCAATTTCGCGTCACGCCATTTGGGCTGAGCACAAGTCCCCCTGTGTTCCAGAGACTGATGGATAGCGTCCTAGGAGATCTGTTGGGGAAAAATGTCTTTTGCTACATTGATGACATAATGATAGCCACAGACACGATGGAAAGCCACATCGAACTATTGGGAAGAGTTCTAGAAGAAAATGCAAAAGGCTGGCCTCCAACTTAAAGCACAGAAATGTCATTTGATGAAGCGGAAAGTAGCGTTCCTCGGACATAGGATAGATGGTGATGGTGTCCACATGGACCCAGAGAAGGTGAGCGCCATAAAGGAATATCCCGTACCCCGTACTGCGAAAGATTTGCGTACATTTCTTGGGATGGCCTCATTCTAGCGGAAATTCTGCCTAGGCTTTTCAAAGCATGCGGGCTGTCTGTTCAGTTTAACGTCTTCGAAAACAAAATGGGCATGGGAAAAGGAGCACCAAGATGCGTTTGATTGTGTAAAAAGAATGATCACAGAAGCCCCGGTACTCAAGCAGCCGGATATAGAGGCGGCGCGAGATGGCAGTCGGCCTTTTGTAATTTGCACCGATGCATCAACGTATGGGTTAGGCGCAGTCCTATCTCAGGAGGGGGAGGACAAAAGTATGCATCCAGTGTTCTTTGCATCCAAAAGTTTGAGTAAAGCCGAGCGCAGATATCATGTCACGGACCTGGAAGCTCTGGCATTGGTATTCGCCGTGAGGCGTTTTCACTTGTTTATTTATGGTCTTCCGACGGTGATCATGACCGACCATCAGCCCTTGACGGCACTGTTTGAGCGTTGTAACGTCTCGTCTCGTGTTCTTCGGTGGTCTCTGGAGCTGCAGAGATATAACCTGGAAATCCGTTATGTCAAGGGACGAGCGAATGTGGTCGCGGACGCCCTCAGTAGGGGTATTCTAACAGCTGGTACGGTAGCATCGCTAGAGGGACTTGAAGAAGCAGTAGTGAACGTAATAAAAACTAAGCAGGAGTCAAACTGGTTGACGGAGCTCAGAAAAGACGATCAGATTGGGCAAGTCATTCAAATGATTGAGAACAAGGAGTTAGACCAGCTAGTGAGATTGGCAGGGGAAAAGCGACTAGTGAGAATTGCGGATTTCAGCATCGAGAACGGCGAATTGAGAATGTACCTGGAAAGTGGGCAGGCAGTACTCGTGGTACCGAAAACAAGTAGGTACGAGCTATTTCATGAGGCTCATTCGGGGATATTCGCAGGCCATTTTAGTGCGCAAAAGGTCTTGGGTAGGTTACGGAAGGAAGTATATTGGCCGGGAATGGCACAAGACATCCATAAGTGGTCGAAAGAATGCCAAAAATGCTTTGTGAGTAACCCCAGGCAGCAAATGATCCCGCCACTAAAGCCGATCATAACATCGAGACCATTTGATATAATAGGCGTAGATGTCTTGGGGTTGGTACCCACCAAAAAGGGGAACAGATACGCGGTCACCGTAATTGATCATTTTTCAAAGTATGCGGCAGCGTATCCGGTACCCGACAAATCAGCGGAAACCATCGCCCGGGCAGTGTTTGTGAAATGGATCGCTGAAGGTTGCAGATGGCCGACGGCCATATTATCAGATAAGGGTGGTGAGTTCGTGAATAGAGTCATGGGGGAGATTACGAAAATCACGCACATTTCTCAGCTGACAACCAAGGGTTATAACCCGTGAGAAAATGGCCTAACGGAAAGACACAATGGTACGATAGTGGCCATGCTAAGGAGGTCAACGGTAATTCCAACAGAATGGGATTCTCGGATTTCATTTTGTATGATGGCGTACAACATGATGCCGCACAGTGCAACAGGGGAGAGTCCCTATTTCATTCTTCATGGAATTGATCCGGTTTTCCCCTCTGAAATAATTCCGAACGGGGGCGTTTCGTGGTACGCTATGGATAAAGCCCTCGACGAGTATAAATGTGAGATACTGCAAGCAGTAGCGGAAATTCACGAAAGAGTGCGCGAATACAATGAACGGGTGAGAGAACAGATGAAGAGGCAGTACGATAAAGAGAATGGTATAGAGAAAAAGGTGTTTCCCAAGGTGGGAGATAGAGTGTATGTAAGGTCCCCCAAGGAGAAAACGGGAAAGACGCATCCTAAATTGACGTGTGAATGGGCAGGTCCGTTTAGAGTGTTGGAGGCAAGCGACAATTCCGCACTAGTGACAAGGATTGGCGGAAACAATGAACCTACGAGAATTCAGTTCGATGCGTTAAGAATAGTTCCATCCACAATCTCTGACACGAGTGTAGACACTGAGCATGTGAGAGGAAAAAGTGGGAGAAAACCCAAAATAAGAGTTTGTGCAATGAAATCTGACTGTTTCAGAGGTGCGAGGATTTCGAATACGTCGGAAAGAGGACATCTACAGTACGAGTGTCTCGATGAATGCTTCAAGAACACCACGCTGGGAGATATTGAAGGAGTACCGTTCCCAGGAGCGTATGCAAGGAAGCCGTTCAGAGACATTTGGTCAGCGTGGAAAGTATCGTCGATATTCATCAGAAAGGAGGCGAATCTGGCTGACAAGATTCGGATGCATCGAGAGCACGTCGTCATTTTGGATGTAGATGCATTGAGGTCAGGGGTGTGCGGCAATTGCCGTTTGCCGGCCATTTTTGGGGTTTGCCGTTGCCGTTTGCCGAAATTTTCGCTCGCTTAAAACGGCAAATTCTCGGCAAAAATGCGTCAAAACAACAGGGCCTGGTGTGAGCCCTCACCTCAGATTCTGTATTGGTCAGCGATTGAAAGCTGCAACAAATAATTTTTTGGCTAGTTCCAGCTAAAAATATTTTGACTCGGTTATCAGAGGAGTTTGTTTAGGTTCTAAGTTGTGAGCCTCTAAATGTCTCTTTTTAATCATGAGATTTTTAACCCCTTAGAAATGCCGGAATCGCGAAAAAGCTTTTCCAGAAACATGCCGATTTCTGCAAGTTCCGAAACTGCAAAAACAAATGGTACAAAAGTTTTGGCGTGAGAGTCTTTTTTAGACATACTGTGCTTCTCTGTGCCAAATTCCGGTCCGCAATTGCGTCTGAACACGCTTTGCGGCCGCACGCGCTTGAGTCATTCGGGTTTCCAGCGGCAGAGCCGACTCGATGAGGCTTTTTTATACGAATTTCTTCCATTTTTCACCGTTTCCCGTTTCCAAAACCCACCTAGAGTCAGCAGATCGGCGGCTGTGGCGCTGGAAGTTCTTTCGACTCGGGAGCGTGCGGCCGCAAAGCGTGTCGAGACGAAATTGTGGACCGGAATTTGGCCCAGATAAGCACAGTATGAACCATTTGAGAACTCGTGTAAGTAGGCCAGCTTATCGTCGGCTGGTTGGCTGATGGTAATAAATGGGACAGGAAAATCATCAATTCTGCAAATACTTTGTCCGGCTTTTTAAAAATTGAACAATGTTCACTGCAGTCATTAAAGGCAGTGTTTAATAATATTTTCGATGTCGAGATAATTAGCTGAAACGAAGGGTTGACGGTGCTATTGCAGCGAAGGGGGCACATGGCCACGCCTATTTTTCTGCCCCACAACTACTCTACTAATTTTGGAATGGGAGGAAAACTTTGGAATTTCGGAATGGTTCTCAAATTGCGCGGCGGCGCGAAAAAATGGGCGTGGTCAAGTGGGATGATTAGGTGTCCCCTCCCCGCTGCGATAGCACCGGGTTGACTCCTTGGCAGAGCTGAGTTTTCTATGAAATGGTGTAGAGTTCAAATAACGAAAATCTTCGGAGGCAACGATTGAAACCGTCTTCAAAATTTTTACCTGAAATCAAAATGTCCGAGGCCCATTGTAACAACAGTGTCGAAAACTTGCTCAAAACAAGCAACCAATAGCAATGTACGGCCAAGAAACTTGATTGTGGTGTGCTCGCCCCACCCACTTCCTCGGTAGCCACAGGGGAAGTAGGCGGGGCGGGCACACCGCATTCATGTTTTGGGGCCGTATAGTGATTTATTGCTTGTTTTTTAGTCGAAGTTGTTGTTGTATTGGGCCTCGTGCCGGCTTGTTGGCTGAATACACAGATTGGGAAACGCCCAAGAGCAGTCGGCTGGCTGAACGCACCGCGCGCGGCGCTCCAGCGGCGACGTGGGCGCACCGACTTTCTGTCGCGCCCATCGCATACACCAGTCGAGCTGCCACCAGGTGCCTCTCACTCTGTGTATTAGATCAACATGCCCCTTCGGAGCTTTTGATTTTTGGCTAAAACTCCAAGGCTGTCTTTATCGTGAACTTTGTCTTCAACTTGACCAGTCGCACTCCAATTTTTTAGCCTCACGAAGTAGACCATCTAGGCGCGGTTCAGGCGCGATTCCCAGTGAGCAAAAAGAACACTGAGCCTATCACTTGCTACTAACTGTAAAAATTGTGAGTGACTCCGTTCATAACCTAAAACGCGCGCTGCTGATAGCGGTGTGGACTGTCTTCCTCCTTTCCTTCCTGTCGACCAATCAACGCGTAATCATCCATCTATTCGCACCTCATTCTGGTACCGGTATCGGCCACAGTCTTTGGGTCGGCGCACACTCCCACCGCACCAAGCTTGTTTACGCTTTGCTGCACGTGCTCGGATCGACTAGGCTGGGTCGCGCAATCAAACGGCCTCGTTGAACTTGATAGAGGCTTCTATACTATCACGCACAAAACAGTGCTACTGTAGTTCTCTGATCACCTGAGGCTCTCAAGTAGCTTTTGATATATGGGATTTTCCCTCCCTGTGAAGGCTAGTTAAGCGCCAGACACATAGTAACTGGCAGGTAGCATTGTTCACCACACGACTAATCGAATATGGGTGTATCTTAGAACAGAACAGCTTTTGCCGTTTGCCGGCCATTTTTGGGGTTTGCCGTTGCCGTTTGCCGAAATTTCAAATTCCTTTGCCGCACACCCCTGATTGAGGTGCATCCTGAAACTTGCGTATAATGTCTGCACCGAATGGACAGAATTCGTCTGCGTGAACAGTGGAATCACGAAGCATCCGCCAATTGAAGACAACTGCATCTTGGACTTCTATGCGATAGCCTTCGGAAAGCTGAAAGAGGATCTGTCGGAGCAGAGCAAGTCAGCTCGGCAGCGTAAGCAGGGACCGGTGGGGTTCGCAGCCCCAGAGTCAGCTCATCTGATGGAGAAAGATGGGTCTAAAGGAGGGGTGATCACCAAGGTCACCACATCATTTGCGCAGCTGAGGCAAGCCTTGGAAAACTGGCTTTCGTTCGGAACCTGGGTGATCGTGTATCCAGTGCAGGACAGGGTCGATCGTGGCGTCATAGAGGAAATCATCAAGTGCGCGAGAAAGCACCTGGACGAGGGTGGCTACATTGTGACCGCTTGGACGCCGATCTCCTCGCAAAACATTGGAAAATGGAGCGCGATTCGTAAACTATGGCAGACGGTGGACGCGACCCTACTGAAAATCGCAGGATCAAAGCAGATCACATTGACGGCCAGTAGTATAGTCAAGGACGGAAAAATCTACATCGAGGAAGGGGCTCCGGAAGCTTCATTGCAGTTCTATAAGGCATATCCGGGGGTAGCTGCAGCCAAGCACTTGTATGATTGTGTCCGTCGTAGGGCTCCGCAGGCAAAACTGCGGAGATTTTACCAGAACGGTCGATGAGGGCATCGACATACGAAAGGGGAGGCATGTTAGGAAGGGATCCGGAGAGCTCGGTTAAAGGTAGGCCGGCGCTCAAGCGCAGACCACTATAGGTCAAATCGATTATCGCGTCGTAGTCGTTGATCATGCGGGAGGTGGCGTGGCCGCCGACATAAAAGGCACCAGAGAGGCGCTCGAGAACTTCCTTTTCCTTTCTCTGTGCCCGTGCCCTATTCCTCGTTCTTGCTGGTCTCCGTGACCCTCTCCAAACCTCTACTCAGGCCTCTGTGGCCATTGAAATCCTGTGGAATTCTGGGGGAATTCTGTAAGTCTAGGTAAGGAGAGAATCCTAACGCTCGCAATTCATTTAGGGTTCGTGTGCGTGCTCGTCTCCTAACCACCACTCTCCGGGTTCGTTCGGCTGCCGCGCATAAGATCTGACCACTTCCATTAGTTTTGTGAATTTCTATTTCCATTAATTGTAAAAAATTATTCTCGTTTTGCTGTGTGCGTTTCCCATCGTAACCGTTCGAGACGGCAAGGTATCTATCTCATTGATTTTAATTCATATTCGGCCAACAGCTAAGGAAACACGGTGGACGAGTTGTCCGAGGCTTGTAACTTCCGTCTTTTGCAGCCGGTGTATGCGAGCTGACCTGAGTAAAGAGAGAAGTTGAGAATGAAGGGAAGAACGGGGCTAATGACTGAAAATCATCGCTCATCTCACGATCTCGAGCATTCATTTGTTCACGTCAATGGGCGTGTGTTGCGCTTTTGGGGTTTGCCTTGCGCTCGAAGTGGCAACTTCGGGCTCTTCCGGAGCTTTTCCTGGCTCGTTTTCATGCCTTCTTTCGAAGTCAACGTTACAGTGTGCCCCTCCACTACCCATTCCTAGTGGAAACTGAAACACATTTTTTATCGTGAACACTGCCTTTAAGCAACGTATTTAATAAATAAATAAATTTCGCGTAAATTGGAAGGTGTAATCGAATTCTTCGAAAAGAACTGATCCCAAAAGTTACACCCCATTCAAAATGATCCACCTGTTCCCCGGTGGAGCTCAGACCCCCTCCTTTCCACCCCTCCGCAGCTCAGACCCCTCGTGGAGCTCCACATCCCGTGCCGAACCCTGGACTGCTAGTACTGCGACCGGATCGAAACTTCTACGGCATTGTTTCAAGGTCAGCTGCAGCATTTTCACGGCAAGCATCAATATGATTTACAATTCGGGCGGCGTAGTGAGGCACAAACGGTGACTAAAAAGTGGACGGCGGTTGCACTTCCCTTGGTCCTTGAAGTGAGGCAAAGTAAGGGATGAAAAGACTGAATGAACATCCTTTTTTTCTGCGGTTCTCGACCGTTTTCTGAGACTAAAATTAGTCCGCGCGAACATATAGAGGAAAACCTCACACTTGAAATCTTAGCCTGACCCTGCCCTTAGCCACTGGTTTGCCCAAACTTCAAAAAAATAGTAACGAAAAATAAATCTTTTTCGAACGCACAGCAATGCGCATCAGTTGAACCCGTCTAATATTTTGGTTACAAGGTCCAAAACAACTTACGTGAAGGAAAAGTTTGAACTTGGCGCAGCCGAAGCGGTGATACCCGACAGTGGAAAAGCTGTAACCGAACAAGTATTTTAATAGCTACCAGCGAAATAGTAATGATGCAGAATAACCTCTCACCTGGTGCTGCGGGTGCAGCTGACTGGGAAGAGCCAAATTGGAATGGAGCCGCCCCGCCGAAACCGGATGACTGACCAAATTGGAACGGTGTGTCAGGCAGCGTGGTACTAAACTGGAACGGCCTGAAATAAAAAGAAGATACGCAACTTAATCGCGTAATTGCCATTAAACAGGGCAGAAGACCCGTTCAACAATGGGAAGTACTTTTACTTGTTTTTATTCAACGATACGCGCTCTTCCATTCCTATCTTTTCTGCCTAGAAAAGGAACAGTTTTTTTGCTTCTTTTTATGTCTAAACTTAGCGGTTTTTGCCATCGGCTCTGGATTCGGCCAACTACGGTATTGTACAGGCACCATATTGCTACCCTATATAGTTTACGGAACTTACTTAGATGTATCGGAAACATTGGCCGCACTTCCGAATATTGATGTCGCTGACGATGTGGAAGGAACGATAGGAACGGAATTAGTGGTTGCACTTCCAGCACCAAATGATCCGAAAGTATTGCTGAAATGTAAACTGTAAAATAATCCAGCACACAAGACCCCATTTCCCTGAACGTACCTGTTGGATCCAAAACTGAATGACAATCCTCCATTTGCAGTTGGAGCAGTGGCTGACACAGCCACTCCAAATAGTGGCTTATTCGTAGAGTCGGTAGCGGAAGCACCAAACAAGGGCGGTTTCTGCGTTTCACCTGATCCTACCAGATTCACACCAAAAGGTGATAGCTTGAAGCTATCCGCAGGCGTGCTGCTCGAAGAGCCCAAAAACGGTTTAGGCGTATCTGTTGAGCTTCCAAACGATGGGAACAGGGGTATTGACGGAGCAGGTGCACCGAAGATAGAGGTACTTGATGACGAACCAAGAGTTGCTGAAATAATAAATGAAAAAATCCCTGGTGAAACATCCGACATTTAGAAACTCACGTTTTCCGGATGCTTCCGTACTTGATGTTGTACTGAGAGAAGGTAGTGGTCCAGAAGATGGCTGGGATCCGAACATCAGACCACTTCCAAAAGATGGAGCCTTCGTGGCAGAAGCCTGTTCCTTCTTGTCGAATATTCCGAATGACGTAGCACTGCCTACAGACGATGAGGCCCCGAAAACGAAGGGTGCAGGGGCGGATGTTGGAGCAGCCTGCGATTCATTGAATGTCGCCGCCGTGGCAGCGGGGGCAGCAGAAGATGATGAAGCCAGTAGAGATCCACTGGAGGAAGAGGTGTTGAACATGGAGGTCGATGATGAACCGAAAAGCGGTGGCTTAGCCCCACTACCGAAAATCGCCGCGCCTGCTCTGAATACGATGCATATAGTAACAAAAACAAAATCTTAACCTTGCGAGTTTTCATCGGCTGATCAATTTTAGAACATACAACCTCACAACGTATGATGGCAAAATTAGGTAAAACTCACCCTAATGAAAACGCGGGATTCTGCGCTTTTGCTTCTGTGGAGCTACCTAGAGAACTCTCGAACGCAGCTGAAACAAAAACTCCGTTAACTGTTGAATAAATCAAGAAACTTACAAATATATCTTACGTGATGATAAAGTTTTCGCTATAGATGATCCACTTGCGGGGAGTGACAAGCTCTTTAATGGGGCTGGAGATGGAGCCACGAGAGCCTCCTGTATCGGGTTCGCGCAAACCGACGTTTCGGACTTAGCATTCGACGACTGTTTTTCACTTGATGCAAAACCAAGCTTCGCTCCCGATGGAGCGGAAGTGCTGCTTGACGCACCGAATCCAAACGTAACTGAAACTAGCAACTTAAAGGCAGCATACACGCTCGCAAGCATAGTCGAGATAACATCATAGATAGGTCCGCACGGCCCGTATTATGTCGTCAACGACATTTGAAGCGCTGAAAACTGTCCAGGATGACAGTATTTGACAATGTTTGAGCAATCTTGCCTTCCACGCCCGTATTTTCACACCCCATTGAGTAACAGAATGAGAATCGATACGTGTGAAAACGTGTGATAATTGAGAGTGATAGCACTATCAAATGGGAGTGCACGAGACAAATAGCTTGGTTTACTTGAGTATAACATGTTTGTGCACTGATAAAATCCTACATTTCAAGAGGTCAGCCAAAGTAGAGCGGCATTCTCGAAAGTGGACGAGAGTCATTAGGTATGCAGACATGTTATACTCAAGTAAACCAAGCTATTTGTCTCGTGCACTCCCATTTGATAGTGCTATCACTCTCAATTATCACACGTTTTCACAAGTATCGATTCTCATTCTGTTACTCGAAGGGGTGTGAAAATACGGGCGTGGAAGGTAAGATTGCTCAAACATTGTCAAATACTGTCATCCTGGACAGTTTTCAGCGCTTCAAACGTCGTTGACGACATAGTACGGGCCGTGCGGACCTATCTATGCTGTTATCTCGACTATGCTTACGAGCGTGTATGCTGCCTTTAAACCTGTTGTAAGCAGAAAACCTTAGCTTCGCTTTTTCGAAATCTGCCTTTTTGAACGGCCGAAACTTAGATGGCGACCCCATATGCTTATTAGGAGTTCCCTATCGCATGAATAAAAAGAAGTAGTGGAAATGTAACCTCTATTCATTGTGGTGACTACAAAGCTCCATAATTATGCAATGCGTAAACAAAAATCAAGAATGGAACTAAGCGGAAGCCAAGCACATTGCTATCAAAAAAGCGCGAAATGTATCCTCGACTCAACCGCAGGTATACCCTGTCCCAAACGAGATAGCAAGCGAAGAGTCCAAAGAAGCAGTGCTCCCTCTGCGACTGACATTTTTAGATTACGGTGAGACGTCGCGTACGCAAATCACGCAGCATGTCTTACAGTAACCAAAAAAACTCAGCGGGTTTTTCACGTTCTGAAGCACTTCAACTGCCACGTAGATAAGAGTATCTGAATAGAGAGCATCACGAGCATTTTGAGCAAAAAGAACGCAAAAAATAATGAAGTATGTGAAAAAAGAAATGCAAACGTGAAAAACTCGTTGACTCTTCGCTTGCCATCCCGCTTGGGACAGGGTATAGGCGCAACACTCTAATTCGAGGTCAAAGGTTTGCGAAATGTCGGAACGGTGGTGTGACAAAAATTTTGGCCCGAAAATCATGTTTATGAGGGCGATCGTAAATATTTCGGACCAAAAATGAAAATTTGGTGAGCGTTTCCCGAAAATTCTCGAAATTTTCGGTCACCAAAAGGAGGGATCAAAGCATTGTTCAGGTTTTAGACGCTTGCGCCCGACTACTGAACGAATTTTCGGCGTCTGACAGTTTTAGTAATCAAATATAAACTGCCCAAAAAATGCGCCTCGGGGGGGGGAGGGTGGCAAAAATCCAGGATTTTGGAAAAAAATTGATGGCTGGAGAGCCCGCTCCAATTTCCAAAAATTACGCAACGCCCCGCTAGACCCTGGAGTTCGAACACAACTGCCCAGTATTTCACCCTTCTCATACCCTTACTGTGATTTACGACACTGGTCTTAAATCGCACATTTTGATCACAGACTTTTCGACAAATATAAAAAAATCCAATCCAAATGATTATCAACTGGGAAACGTCGTGGAATTTAGTAGAACTGTAAAGAAAAGCTGATAAACATAAACTATACACAATGTATTTCTGGGCTTGAAAACTCGCCGTCGATGGTGCGAATCAGTAGCACGCAAGGTTACACTAAGCCAAATCAAGATTTAAAACTGCAAGTCAACATTTTCCTCACATTTTTTCATTTTCATTACGCAAAACTTACCTCCTGTGGAAGGCAAGGGCGTGGCCTTGAAGGCTCGGGCTCCAAAAACGCTGGTGCTTTCGCTTGATGATTCCGATTTATACATGACATGCCCGCAACACACACACTTATCATCCGTCTCCTGAAAAAAAGCTATGAATTTTGCGGATCGAATCGAGCAGGAACCATTGCTTAATTGGCTACACATCAGGCATGTGCGAAAAACTCTAAAACCGAAAAATTTTCGGTTTTGAATTCGAAAAATTCCGAAAAACCCGAATTTTTTTTCTTTTTTTAAACGTCTTATTTTCGTAATTACATGTCTTTGATTGAAAAAATAAGGCAACGTAATCGAAAAGCTTCGAATAATGGCAGAATCATGTTTTCTTAGTGAAACAAAAGTATACGCAATCAACGAATTTCAGTGTGAGTGATCGCGTCGAGGTCAGCACTGACCAGTAGCTCAGTCTCTCGGCGCTATTGGACCTTAATGGCCGCGACGCAACCACACGCATTGAGTCGTGGTGTCTACACAGGGTTAGGTTCAACCACTTTTGCTGGATAGAACTATACATGATGCCGCTCGCAGTTTTTTTTTGGTATGGATCAATAGAGGGAGCAGAAAAATTTAGTTTGGCTCCCACTTGAAAATTATGAGTCTCCAATGAGCAATTCTCGACGTCTTTTTCATGAAAATCGTAAACGAATACGCAATTCCTGACCTTGAAGCAGTGTTCACAATAGATTTCACTTTTGATGTCTCAGCCGTTCACGGAAGGTGTGGTGCCCTATACAGCAAGGCATGCTTGAAGAGAACGTGAAAACCGTGTTTTTGTGCTAAAAGAGGGCCACTTTTGCTTACGTTGACTTTTGAGCGTGGAGGAATTGACCGCTATGAAGGATGTTACCTATAAATGCAATCAAGCGGTTGAGCTCGCTTATCAGTACTTCCTTGACTTGATTACTTCATGTTATCACAACCTCGAGGGTCTAGGGGGCGGAAAGGGGACATGAGGCGTTTCGGTGATCTCAGAACGCCTGTTTGCATCCGTCATTTTGCCATTCCTAGCTCTTTTTGAACCGCTCTTTCGACACTGAGAGCAAAGAATTCTTCTCGCCTATCTTGTGAGATCAAATGGAAGACAAGTGCAAACTTGCTGCACACGTCTGTAGGCAGCAAAGGATCCACTGCAAGTCGCATTAGAACTACAAATTTCAGACCTTTTTTTTCGATATTGATTTTTTTCGACAAAAAGGGCGAAAAACGAAAAAACCGAAAAATCGAAAACGCACACCCCTGCTACACATACATACTGCTGAGATGTCGCACGTGGCACTGTGGAGGAGTCAACACCAACTCCGAGCAAACCGGCGTCAGCCTCTCCGCGACGAAGGTTTTTTGTCATGGCAGAGATGATCGCTGGTCTTGGCTCTCCAACGGATTCTTACAGAGGGCTGGCGTCGACAGGAATCCAGGACCCGCTCAAAGGTACCCATAAGCCATATGCGACAATAATGTCAATTCGAGGACTACATGTGTCCAGTGCTCTGAATGCCAACGATGGGTGCATCTGTCCTGTACGGTTCTCAGATCTGTGAGCCATCACAACTCTACTTTTCGTTGAACCCCCCACCAATGTCATCAGGGAGGTGCTGGAGAAGATAAGGACAAGGATTGCAAGTATGGCCGCAGACCACCTGAACCCAGTCATTGCTGAGCTGGATAGTGAGATTAAGAGATCTAGATAGACATAACATGGAATGTTGGGAGAAGCTCACCGAGAAGATGAATTTTAGAGAGATGGAGCAGACTATGCAAGACCTCAGCGAAGCTACGATCCCCCTCCCCTGAACCTGGAGGAATTTTCAGTTTACAATTCCTCCCATATTTTTGTTAAGGGGAAAATGTCAAAATCCAAATCCAAAACTTCAATTTTTCTGCTGAAGGTTTTACGGCGACCTCTTCACCCAATGAGAGATTACAAAACCACGTTTGACCCCGGTTGCGAACTCAGGGGCTGTGAGTACCAGACTGATGAACCTGCGAGACTTGTTTGCCGATTTCCATAAAAATGAGAGGATCGAGTTCATGTCTTTTGACTTTAAATGTGTCTGTGAACTACATCTCGTTCAGGCCTTTTCCTCCCTTAGTTTTTATTAAGCATTTGCTCAGCCACATCGGGAACTGCATGCAAGATTGTGCAGAGATAAAGTTGGAGTCACATCAACGCCAAATGAGGGATTATGCCGAAATAAAAAGTGAATGGCTATCCCGTTTCGGTGTTCCCAGCGAAACCTTAATCTTGCACGCCAGACTGATGCATGCGTCCGCAAAATGAGAGAACTACGATGTGCAGTGATAATGTCTGTGAATACAATGTCGACCAAAAATGAAGAAGTGCTGTTTTTAGCGAAGACTGCAGCAATTTCCTGGTCAGGAAAATGTATACTCCAATACACAAGAGAATAAATACGCTGAAAATCTCACCTTGTTGTTAACCATGCAGTCCGGACACGACCACGGCACGCGTTTCTTGTCATGCCCATTCACATTCGTCATAGGAGCTGCGGCAACAGCATCACCTACTGGAGTTGGTTTGGCGGGCGACGACTCCACCTTTGCGTCAACTGCACTGTTTTTAGTAGTGGATGGTGCAGTGATTCCAAAACTGATTTTCTTCGATGGAGGCAGAGCGGTATCCGTTGAGACATTAGATTCTTCCCCAGTATTGGTAGATAATCCAAATCGGAAACCGTCACTGCCAGATTTTCCCAGCGATGAGACATTGGATACTAGAGTTTTGGACCCTGCTGGAGCATCCTTGTTATGACCGCAGGCTGCGCAAATCGAGACGTTCTGGAAGAAAAAAATATTGGCGGGTTCACGATCGCGGGCAATGCTGTGTCACCGGTTACCGTGTCCCAATGGTGGGAAAACTTGACTTCAAGGGCACACGACTGAAAAAAAAAACGTTTCTCTCTTACGTCCATCGCCTAACCATAAAAGGAATGCAATTAGCACCAAAGCTTCACCTCCAAGCACTCTTTTTTTTTGTCCAGAGAAGCAACTCCTTGAAAGCCCGACGTTATCAACGGACCGCACTACTCTACTGCTTCTCGTAAAGAATTGGTTAGGGAGGGGTGCATGGGCGCAGTTTAGAAATATGAAGTTGGTTTCATCCTTCCCTCAGGCCTACATTATGTTTTGATAAATGCATACTTTTGAGCAAAAAACATATAGTTTGGCGCAGTAATGGTAGCAAGTGCGTTTCAAGACTGGAATAAAAAGAATTGAGCAACGAACCCTTGAATGAAACCCTACAACCAAAAAATAATAGAAGGGACCCATAATGTGAATGCGGGACTGACTTTTGCAGATTTCTTTCTCTATCACAACTAAGGACAATTATTCTAGAAAGGAGAAAATACAGTACTAACATTGAGCTAACCAAGGAGCACGAGGTTTGTAGCCGAGTATAGGGCGGGTCTATACATAGATCACGAATCAATGCATATTGTGAACTAGGTTTTCCGCAAGAATGTGCCCCACCAGTGGGATACGTAATCGTGAACAGGGTTAAACTGCCAATTGTGGTGTCATATGTTGGAGATACTCTCTGTGAAAATACCTTGTTCGTAATGAAACAATCGGGACAATTCCACGACATGTCTGTCTTCGTCTGTGGCGACACGTCCTTAGACGAAGATGGAGTTATGTTCGATGAGACAGCACCAGATGTCTCGCTGTCCGCAGCTGTAGGTGGACGTGAAGGCTAGAAATGATGTTATAGGTGCGTTGAGTCCAATTCGGTAAAACAACATTAAGACAAGCTGTGTTTAAAACCCTTCAGTGACTCATGTGCATCTCTGCCAATTAAGTCATAACCAATTCCAAAGGGAAATTCACTACACCTGGCCAGGGCATTGAAGGCCACATCGGCCCTATGGCTGAAAAACTGCGGCCTACGCTGCGTTTTGGCCCTCGGGACATAAACTTTAGTGGAACCTCTCCTCGCTACAGAGTCATGATACGACAGGAATTTCGCAGCATTAATGCGCACCATCCCATACATGATTTTGTAAAACATTATAAGGTCATTTCGTTTTCTCCTTCCCTCAAGTGTTTGCAGTCCTAGGCTCCGTTTTGTCAACGTAAATGAAGCTTTCGCGAAAAATCGTTCTGAACCTTCTCTAGTGCGTGAATGGATCCCCTTTTGTGAGAAGAGTATATAGTGGTACCATATTCCAAAATTGGACGAATATATGTCTTAAAAGCACGGAGAAGAACAGCAGGGCTTTTAGTTTTAGAAGATTTGAATAAATTATAAACCTTGAAAGTAGCCTTGTTGGCGATTTTTTGGACATGCTCATCAAAACATATGTTCTCACAAATTAGGAACCCTAGATCCACAAATTTCTCCACGTACTCCAAAGCGGTACAATGCAAATAGTAAACGTAGCCCGAGCCAGATGAAGGTATGCTAAACACTTTGGTTTTCTCCACGGACAGGGGGAGTGCCCAGTCCTCAGACCATCTGACCAAAGCATTTATGGCATTTTGCAAAACAATTGAATTATCCGCCGATTTGATCACCTTATATATTTTTTATCATCAGCGAAAATCTTTCATTCCACATCAAAGCTAGAAATTAATGTACTAAGTTCAAAGGTATAGATGTTAAAGGCAGTGTTCGCGATCAATATTGTCTTTCTGTTTTTCCGCCTATCGTGAAAACTCCCCCATGCTGATTCCAATGATGTCTCTGAAATCGTACAAGACCTTCTGAGAACGGAGTTATGGTTCCTCAAAGACTGAGCTAAGGAAACATGGTGGACGAGTTGTCCAAGGCTTGTAACTTCCGTCTTTTGCAGCCGAAATATGCGAGTTGATCTGAGTAGAGAGAGAAGCTGAGAATGAAGGAAAGAACGGGGCGAGTGAATGGAAATCATCGCTCATCGCACGATCTCGAGCATTCATTTGTTCACGTTGGTGGGCGTGTGATGCGCTTTTGGGGTTTGCCCTGCGCTCGAAGTGGCAGCTTAGGGCTCTCTTGGGGCTCTTCCTAACTCGTTTTCATGCGTTCTTTCGACGTCACCGTAACAGTTTGCCCCACCACTACCCATTCCTAGTGGAAACTGAGACACATTTTTTATCGTGAAAACTGCTTTTAAATAAAAGAGGGGATGAAACACCGCCCTGAGGGACTCCACTAGTAATAATTCTATTTTGGTCATAAGTTTTTCATGGGGGACCTTATCAATAGCTTTCATAAAATCAAAATAGACAACATGTACCACTTGCAATTGTTCAGTGGAAAGTGTCCAATAATTCAAGGCCTCTAAAAGCTGCGTTTCAGTAGATCTCCCTTTCACAAAGCCATGTTGGTTTGAGCTAATTATGCAATACTTGTCCAGGTGATTTTTTCGGAAGGGGTGTTACGAAGGAATGTTTCCACTTCTCAGGAACCTCACCTCTTATCAGCGATAGATTCATGATATGCTTTAATGGTCCTATGATGCTCAAGGAGACTTGCTTGATGAAACCAAGAGGTATCTTATCAGGAGTGCGAGAGAGATGGCGGCCATTTTTTGATGAAATCTAAAATCTCGTCTTCCAGGAACCAAAGCCGTTCATCCATTTCAGGATAGCCTGGAGGTATTTCAGTGAAATCTGTGCTAGAATTTTGAGAATACACAGACCCAAAATAGGTTGCCATCGCCTCAGCTTTTCATTTTTTTTTTTAAAAGACTTCATTCGGACACTGGGATTCACATATGCCAACATTCCTAGGAGTTATCTGAGAAACAAAAGACTACAGCTCGACACTCTTGCTCTCCGTAGGAGAAGAAATGATTTATTCGTAATTTTCAAAATGTTGAATGGGCTGGTGGGTCTTAAACTATCTGAATTCTTCACCTTGAGACGTTCTAATACTAGAGGTCAGGGGTTCAAACTCAGCTTCTCTCAGCCTCGAACTCGCTTAAGGCGAAATTTTTTCACAATTCGAGGGGGATTGGAATATCTGCGCTTCAGTAAAAGGCTCTTGGTGCCTAGTTCTTTCAGTATTTTTAAAAGGCAGGTTGACCGGTATTTGCAACAGTAACCGTTTATTGGCTCTAGTAGGGACTAGATTTCTTTTTGTTTGCTGTTGTTCATGTTTTAATGTTTTTCCATTCGTTTTTTTTTGTTTTGTTATTCACATGTGCTGAAACATGTTTGTTATTCACATGTGATGTAATAAATGTAATGTTTCATCCGAGTAAGCAAAAAAGCCATTTTGGTCTTCGAGTGTTCAGACCCCTTCATAGAACTTCATCTTTACAGACATTAGCTTGTAGAAAGACGACGTTTTCCCCGAGAATATCACTTTCTTCTCAACAGAGGCATTATATTTGTCTTACTTCTTGATGAATCGGTTTCGTAGCTTCTCATACGATTGCCAATCACTTTGGGCCTTTGAGTCAACGGCTCTA
Organism: Aplectana chamaeleonis; assembly: GCA_029168955.1. NCBI lineage: Eukaryota > Metazoa > Nematoda > Chromadorea > Rhabditida > Cosmocercidae > Aplectana > Aplectana chamaeleonis. Next base: position 1,185,781 of record JAPDOI010000185.1, on the reverse strand, counting down.
TCCCACGCATTGGAGCACACATTTCTATGGTATGTTTAAAAACACAAATGAAAAGCTCATACATGTCGTTAACCGTAGGGCAGTTCTGAAATGACCCATACCAGTCGACATTTGCGAGGTATTGGTTTATCACGCCGTAGTTTGCCCGAGCAAACTTCGATGGAAAATTCGGTCTTGAAAGGTAAATCAATAGCAAAGGTAAGTGAGGCGCGGTCGCTAGAACCTAGGGGAGCAGAAACTTTTATATTATTGACTAAATTGGGCTGATTAGGAAATACTAAATCTAGGATGTTTTGGTTTCGGGTTGGATAATGAACGTGTTAGGTAAGACTACAATTAGCACACATTTGCAAGAGCTGTCCGGAGATACTGCTTGTGGCGCTGATGGGCCCGCCCACCCAACCCCCCTCCCCCCGGCATATTGAAATCACCTAGTATAATTAGCGGATGGGAGAAAGCGGAGAGGTCCTTTGCAAGTCTATTTTCCCCTCGCTGACTGGAAATTGCAAATAAAATTTAGAATCCCCCCTTCTCAAATTTTAGTTTTTAGCCAAATTGTTTAATATACCTTCCAAAGACCTTCATTTTTTAGAAAATTCCTCTCGCCACCCGTTGTCTCGCAGGACAACGGTCGTTCGAACGTGACGATAGAGTAGTAATTATAAGCTTACCCAATCTGTGCACACACGGAACTCCAAACAAATGCATCTGTAATATTTCCACTAGGCAGAAAACTAGAAAGTTTCATCGAGTAATCAAATTTTCACTTTTTTTTAAGAAAAATGCCATATTATACCACGTCAAAACTAAAGGAGCATGTGGTGAAAAGCTAATTTGTTCCAAAATAACTATGACACCCACTAATAAATTGAAATGGTGTACATCATCCGAGTCCTACTCGATGTAAAATCATCGGGGATATGCGATCTGGAATCGACGCGGCTCTGTTCTGCAGCATATTCTAACCCATGTCAACAGCTGCTGCTGCAATCGTCCGAGACGGTCGTCAAAGTTCTTCCCATCGCGGAATTTCTTGATTAGAATCTCTTGGAGGTTGTCTATTAAAATCATGTCAGAACCCTACATCGGCAAGTACAAAACTGTGATCTGATGGCGTCTGAACCACTCTGCCGCTGATGTGCTGCAGAGGATTCTGACCTCATATTCTTAAAATATGCACCCCTGATCTGGTCGGGTAAAGTGAGTAACTGAACTCCGACTGCCATCTTATTGGTTTACAACCACAAAGCAATTAGTGACGAACCAATCTAAGAATCTCTCAGCTCTAATAACCCACAAAAAGCTCCCAACCTTCCGCATGCTCTGAAAACAGAATTGCTTTCGTAGATCTAGTCAGTTGCACTGAATTTTGTTCGGGCTTGCATATTTGACTTACACTAAAAAAGTGCTATGGGCGAGATCCGCCCCGTTTTTAAAGCAGGCGGAAGCTTGGGAGGTTTTTGTCAGTTATTGGAGCTTATGGTCTCTTCGATTCAGGGTTCGTCACCAACTGCTTTGAACCTATAAACGAACAAGGTGGCCTTTAGCGTTCAGATTCTCACGGTACTAGACCAGCACGGACATCAGGAGTGCATATTTTAAGAATATGAGATCAGGATCCACTGCGGCACATCAGCGGCAGTGGTCCAGACGCCGTCAGATCACAGGTTTTAACAGGCCAATGTGGTGTTCTAACCAGAAATGAATAGAACACATCTAAGGGATTCTAATCAAAAAAATCTGCAGGACGGGAAGAACTTTGACGACCGTCCAGGACCATTGTAGCTGCAAATGTTGACATGGACAAAAATATGCTGCAGAACAGCGCCGCGTCGATTCCCACATCTCCCAGGTGACTTCGTATCGACGAGGACTCAGATGATGCCCACAACTTCAATTCATCAGTGAGTGCCAATGCTATTTTGAAACAAATTATTATGTTATTACCACATGTTACGAAAAAAATATATAAATAAATAAATAAATATATATATATATATATATATATATATATATATATATATATATATATATATATATATATATATATATATATTAGGTCTAGAAGTTAATTTCCGCGTTTTTACGCTTTTTACACTATTGAAAACTGGACATACTTAAACAAAATTTTTATTCAAAATAATTTCCGTCATTAATAACAACCATTTCCCAGAGTTTGGGTAACTTATGGATTCCATCATAATAAAATTTTTCTGGTTTGGCCTCCACCCATTCATCGAGCCATTTTTGACATCTTGACGATCTTGAAAGCGCTGCTCCGCTAGACCATGCGCCATTGACCGGAAAAAGGTGATAATCCGACGGGGCGATGTCTGGAGAGTACGGCGGGTGCGGTAAGACTTCCCATTTGAACTCTTTTAGCGTATCCTTTACCGTTCGAGCAACATGAGGTCGAGCGTTATCATGAAGCAATATGACTTTTTCGTGTCGACTCGCCCATTCTGGTCTCTTTGCTTCGATTTCATGCCGCAATTGCGCTAGTTGATGTTGATAGCGATTCGCAGTAACTGTTTCGCCAGGTTGAAGAAGTTCATAGTACAGTATACCGCGTTGATCCCACCATATGCACAGTAAGACCTTCTTCCCGTGGATGTTTGGTTTTGCGGTCGAAGTTGTTGTTTCACCAGGACTAACCCACGATTTTCTTCGCTTCGGATTGTCGTAGTACACCCACTTTTCATCGCCAGTTATGATGCGGTGTAAAAAGACTTTCTTTGGAATCGGTCCAACAAGATTTGTGAAGTTGTTTCTCTCTGCTCTTTGTTGCGTTCTGAGAGCTCATAGGGGGATCCATTTTCCTTCCTTTTGAATCTTCCCCATTGCCTTCAATCGAATAGAAATTGCTTTTTGGGTGACGCCGAGAGATGCCGCGAGCTGTTCTTGCGTTTGAGCCGAATCTTGATCCAACAAAGCCTGAAGTTCTTCGTCTTCGAACTTTTTTGGCTGTCCTGGTCGATCTTTGTCCTTAACGTCAAAATCACCCGATTTGAAACGCTGAAACCATTCTTGGCAGGTTCTTATGGATGGAGCAGCATCCCCGTAAGCTTGGGCAAGCATTTGGTGCGCGTCAGTGGCTTTCTTCTTGAGATGAAAAAGGAAAAGGAGAGCTTCCCGCAAATGGCGTTTTTCCGGCACAAAAGTTGACATATTCTGAAACTAAAATAATACTTTTTTTATAAGGTACGTGAAGCAAGTTATATATCAATAGAAAGCTGATAATACAGTGAGCATTATAACATAAAATTCGTTATATAAAAATAATTTTATTTTTTACAAAATATCAATAACAACAAAAACGCGGAAATTAACTTCTAGACCTAATATATATATATATATATATGTCTACTGAGGTTATTCAAGACGCGGGATCCGAAGCTGGCATCCAATCATTTTAGACCGCAATAAAACCAAATCTCGAAATTTCACACGTTCCTACACTTCTGATACGCGCTGAACGAGGCTGCTCGAACAATCCCAATCAAGTACTTGTTTCCAAATTTCTCATACAGTTTGAAAAGGAGCATCCCAGGGAGTATAACAACACCCCCCTCCCCTACTAATCGATGCAACATACGTTCACAAAGAACTGAAAACGGGGGAAAAGGTCTCAAGTGATTAATCATTCCAGAAATCATCAGTGCTCCTCAAACAGATGTTTCTATTTCATCTATACGTTAATGAAACCTCAACAAAATGCCTAAAGCTTATACTCACTATTAGGATCTAGATTATCAATAGAAAAATGAAATTACCTTACGATCCTTTTCGAGTTCAACCGCCTCTTCCGTATCTGATGTCGAGCTACTTTGTTCACTATCGGAATCATCACTTGTGCTTTCTGAGCCTCCAGAATCATCATGGTTCAATCCCGTAGAAACGTGTTCCGCCACGCGTTGACCGGGTAATCGTTCAACAGGAGCATCAAAATTAAAAACCACATCATCAAGGAATCCTGCCGGTGGTGCTGCTTTGATGGGAGGCGCAAAGAGAGGTGGTTGTGACTAAAACACACAAATCGCTAGGGAAGACGGAAGACTAGTGAAGAATCGACATATATCACACACCGTCCATTGGTCTCGCACGTCAACTGTCTCCTCATCAACCAACTTGCTGGCGTTGAATACATTGACGCTCTTAGCTTTCTCATCCACTCCTGGAGCATGCTCATAATACACGAACTCTCACCTAATACGATATCTCACTTTACTAAGGGTCTATTCATACTTCCAACCTCTCGCTCTACCAGAGCGGCCCGCGCGGAAAAAGTAGTGAGTATGAATAAAAACGCGACCTCCCGCCTCTCCCGCGCCTCCTGCCCCCCCACAGTGGTGTCTCTGGAGCATTCATACTCCCCTCTCGCACCGCCGAGGCATTTGGTGGTAGCATTACTTGTTGCACTAAATTACGTCATATAAGTGTAGCGGAGCCTCAGCGAAAGCGCGCAATACGCCATAGAAAGTGTAGCGGGGCCTCAGTGAAAGCGCGCAATACGCCATATAAAGTGTGCGGGACCCAAGTGGGAGTGCGCCGAACGCCGCAGAAAGTATGCGGGACCCAAGTGGGAGTGCGCAGAACGCCGTAGAAAGTGTGCAACACCCAAGTGGGAAAGCGCAGGACGTCGTAGACAGTATACAGAATAACGCAATGTTCGGGAAAGTTGCAGTTAGGTTTGAATTTGCAATAAAAGGATCGAAATGCACGCCTCCATGCGGAAGGTACGCAAGAAACCGACGAGGTTGTCGCGCGATTATGAATCTTGGCTCAAATCTAGTTGGAGGGGGCCTTCCAAGATTCAATCATAAAAATGAAAGTTGCCTCTGACATGGGTTTTCCGATAGCGTTATCAGTCATTGTCTATTTAGAAAATCTGTAGAATTCACCCCTGGATAGCCTTCACATACAACAAAGCCAACATATCTTATCAAACTTGTCAAGCACCACCCGCATCTTCATTTCTAAAAACAAACCCACCGATTTTCAGCCCCTCTTGTTCTACCATGGCGATGTCTCTGGAGCATTCATACTTCACTGGCGGAGCGGGATGAGCGGGAGGTCGTGTTTTCGTTCATACTCACCTCTTTTGCAGAGCGGGCCACTCTGGCAGAGCGAGAGGTTGAACGTATGAATAGGCCCTAACTGGAGCAACTATTACATTGAACTACAGCATGAAATGCACATAGCGATCGAGAATCTATGTGCCTAATATGCACAGATACTCATTGCCTGAAGTAAAAACTCGGCTTTATCCTGCTGTTACAAGAGGCAACTACAACTACGGCAGATGTTCCACCCGCTGGTCGCAAAAAGTATCGCTTATTCGCTTCTCACCAGTGAAGACGGGTTGGGCTCTCAGGCCCCCGTCAGAGTCGGTGGATCTACTGAGTCCCACCGGGTCGATACGCACCGAATTCGTGGGAGGCGGGTGCAAAAAAATCAACCCACTGAGTCTGACTGGTGCCCACCGCAATCCCCCCGGTCGATACTGATGGTTCTCGTGCGTACAAGAGCGGGGTCAATGCACCGACTGAGTCCCGCTGCGTCCCAACCGAAATCATCCTCACCCACCCGGTCGATATAGGAGTTTCTCACATGATTTGGGTGCATTTTCTTCGGCCGACTGCGACCTGCCGAGTCCCACCGTATCCCGACTCTCGTCGTCTGCGCTCTGCCCCACCTACTGCTGCCGCTGACTATCGATTGCGTGTTTCGGAGAGGAGCTGGGTGGCGCTGGGGGCAACCGGACTAAGTCGGTTGCAGACGGTCGAGGACGGTTTTTCCGCCCCGGACTCATTCGGACTCGGTCGGACAACAAGTCTGACGGGGCGCGCTCCAAGACCTAACTATGATTAAGGCTACGAAGCATGAAAAAAGTGTTCACAAAGCTATCCCATCCAACTGTCCCAATTCAATAAGTATTATACAGGAGGGGTTTTCTACACAACTACATAAAAATCTTAAAATTCATATGTGAGAGTGTACTGTGCCTTTAAGCAAACAGTGGGCTACATAAAATAAGAATGCGACGAAGGGTCAAGCTCATGTTGGTCCATGAACCAGCAAGTAGGAATCGGAGGCCATGCTTTCTTGTCCGAAAATCGGTAATGAAAGGGTAAATGCGTCTTCTCCGCAGGCCTTCAAACACTTTTGAATTACAGAGCTTTTTACGCTCATATATAGCCAGGGTTGAGCAGGGTTGCGACTTGGCGTAACGGGGGGTCGTAGAAATTTGGGAAAATTTTGAAAAAAAAGATTTGGGGGCTCGTAAACTGTTTAGAGAAAAATGGGGATTTTCTCCGAACCACTTGATAAACTATAATGAGGTAGGAATAGGAAAATTGTCTATTACACCCCCCAATTTAAAATTTTTTCCAAATTTATCACTCCAAAAAAGCTAAAGCATTTTTTCATCTCGGGAGGGGGTCGCAAAAATTTTCCGAAATTTCGGCCACTAAGGTGAGTCGTAACTCCGCGTAAAATTGTCGCAACGGCCTGCTCAACCCTGTATATAGCCTAGCTCCCTCATTTTGAGCCGGTTGAAGTATGGCTTATCGGGCTTATCGTGTCAAAATCTCCTTATCACTGTTATATTTTGCCATGACCGACCGTTCCACTGCTTGCTCCGCCCGGACTCATCCGAGCAAACTAGGCTTTATGTGGAAATAGTATCACGATTTCATCACCGCGCATTCTTTACTTAGCTGAATGGAAGATGATAACGAAGATCGTTATACGGAGCCTCCCCATCCCCGAGATCGCACTTCAGGTTCGGAATGCCCTCCCAATCCCTCTAAAGATCGTACTTCTGGTCCAGCAGCAACAACTCTATGAAAGACTACCGCCTTTACAATCTACGCTATAAGACACCTTCTAGAAAGAGAAGCGTGGAAGAGCTCGAGTCCAATACACTGGTTCCATACGTTCTGCACGCAAAACACCATTCATTTCCGATAAGACACCATTCATCTATAGTTTTACACGAACGAAATTTTCGAAAAATCTCCGAAAGATTTTTCGAAATTTTTTCGTTCGTTCGAAATTTCGTCGAACGAAATTTTTTCAAATTTCGTTCGTTCGAAATCCGGTTTTTCGAAATTCGTTCGTTCGGAATTTTTCCGAACAAAATTCGAAAAAAATGTCGAAATTTTTGACGAGTTTCGAAAAAAATACGAAATTTCGAAAGAAATCGAAATTTCGATTTGTTTCGAATTTCGTTCGTTCGACCTCCGAAATTTCGAAAGTTTTTCGAAATTCGTTCGTTCGAAATTTTTTCAATTTTCGTTCGTTCGAATTTTTTTCGAACGAAATTTTTTCATTTTTCGTTCGTTTGAAAAGCTTTCGAACGAAAAATTTCGATTTTCGTTCGTTCGACATTTTTTTCGAAATTGTACAACTATACATTCATCGGAGAAATTAGATTTCTCTCTATCTCTCTCTCTCTCGACGACAGGGGAGGAGTTACGACCCAAACTACACTATAGGAAATGACAGGATAATAACTGGATGAAATGGCACGTGATCCTCTACTGTGGACGTTAAAACATACCTTTGAAACCGAGATCCTTTGTCCTGTTGGACGACTCTGTTGAAATTCTTTGCTCTGTCGTCGACGACATGCTGCCACCCTCAACATTTGATCCATTGGGACCCATGTCGAACAGAGGGTGTACCTTAATCAGTGAACAAATTTTAGTGACAATAGGATTGCCCGTATTATCGTTAGCAAACCGGAGCTCTGCCAGTTCCGTCAGTGGTCTCCTTTGACGTTGACTGCTTTTCCTTAATTTCAAATTTCCTCGTGATATCGCGCCTGTAAAATGTATTGACAACCATTACATAGAACATCAAGCATTGTGAAAACAGTTTAACAGATAAAATAGTCATGAAAAAAAACTGAAAATGAAGGGACATACAATCGGCGCGGATTGCACTGATACCTTCAGTTCCCTATTGACGGTTGGCGCAAAAGTCGGTGCACGTATATGATAACATACGCGCCCCAAGGTTTGCGCCAACCGTCAATAGGCAACTAAATGTATCACTGCAATCCGTGCCGACTATATATCCTCTGGTTCCGGGCCTGATTTAGTGTGTGCAATTGCGGACTTGCGTCGTGGGGGGCGAGACGCACCGCTTTTGTACGATCAAAGAACTGGGAAAAACCTTGAAAATGTAGAAAAAAAACGCACACGATCAGCTGATGAGGGGCGGGAGCGGAAGCTCGTATGAGAGCGATGTATCGCGTCCTTACGTCGCAAGTCCGCAATTGCACACACTAAATCAGGCCCGGAACCAGAGGGTACATATAGGGTGACTATCATGTTATGTTCCGCTCTTGAAGATGCAAAAGAGTTCACTGACGCACAGGTCCGGAATTTTCACTAATATAATTCTGAATACCCACACGAGCACTAGTTATTTTCCCAAAAAGATGTTGAAAGAACTCTACTTGGGCATTCATACGAACTCGAAGTCTCCTCTCGTCTGAAAGCACTGTGACACGCAGGTTAGAGATACATTAAACGAGCCCTGTTCTGGTGTTTTGGAGAGAAAACTATCCACTCAGAATATCAGTAGGCGGAGAGATCCTTGAATTCCATTGGGATGAGTTTAGAGGCTGAACGTCTCTGGAGTAAAAGCCGAGAGGATGGTTTTTTGCCAAACATATGAAAAGGCATTAACGGATAAGGGACATCCTCACCCTTTGAGACACAAATTGTTTTTGCACAAATAATTGATAACCAGAGAGAAGCCGTTCACCCACGCATACAGAGGGTGAAGCGGGGCGTTGGGTAATTTTTTGAAATCGAAGCGACTCCTCACCATCTTTTACCAGAACCCAAAATTTTTACGACCCCCCCCCGAGCGCGATTTCTGGGCAGTTTATATTTGATTACTAAAACTGTCAAACGCCGAAAACTTGTACGGTAGTAGGGCTCAAGCGTCTAAACCCTGAGCAATGCTACGATCCTTCAATTTGGTGTCCAAAAGTATCGATAAATTTCGAAATATCTTCACCAAATTTTCATTTTCGGGCCAAAATTTTCGCCACCACCCCCCCCCGTTGCGAAATTTCCGAACACCGCATACACAAATAAATAGGCTTTTCTCGAAGCAGAATGTGCATAACCTTGTGCGTTTCTGTGGTATGTGTCACTAATTTATTTAAAGTGACCGCTCTGTCACGTTAGCCTGCAGCTGTCGCCCAACAGAGACCGTGAGAAAAGCATCAAGAGGGAGGGGAGGGAGGGAGGGGATCGCGATAACCGAAAAAAGAGAAAACTTTCCAAATACTATGAAAATACATCTTTCGTATGACATGGAAATAACGAATAGTAGAAAACCCGTACAGAAGACATGCGAGTTTGCAACATCGAAAGCCCATAATTCTAATCGCTTGAGATTTCCTCTCAGAGACACACTTCTAATCCTGCTGGATCAGCACTATGCCTGACCCAGATTCCAATCAGACAACCTAGTGTGGAGATGTGCTGTTCATACTGATTCCAACATTCTGTTAAGCGCAAATCTGATTTGTCGAATTTTCATGTTCAAGGTTGAATCTTGTCTGAGGAAAAGAAAATTGCGAGTTGCTGTCAGTGACTTGATTCACCTACCAATACGGTTTCCGTTGAGAAGCCAATGACGAGGATAGGAGTTGGATGCGAGATGGAACTGTACTGCTCGTTTTCAAAAGCGGAGGAGGGACACCAGAATGCATCGGAGCCCACCGTTCTGGTGGCACCATAGCACCACGCATTACTGGGAGCTTGCGAGCCTCCTGAAAATGAATGTAGCGTCAAAACTGGTGAGCAGCAGCACGTTGATAACCATTGAGTAAACCTAGGAGTTAAAAAAAAACTTACACGGGCAGGAGTGTTGATTTTCTCGAGATGGTTAAGGATCGCCCTCGTCTTAGAGCTGAGGCTCGATGAATTGCTACGGTTACTACCAATTCGTCTAAAAGCAAAGTATGCAAGAAAGCTCCAGCAAATGGTGCGGTCTCACTGAATATTGATATCGAATATGCTAAAATAACTTACCCTACAAGGGACCGATTGGAAAAGCTGGGTGAATGACAGAAATCGACACAGGAGGAAGTATCCGAGGGCCTTCCCATCCAAGTGCTGTTAAGTCGATCCGAAAACATACGGGGGGTCTGAAACAATTGATTAAGGACAGCACACACGCTCGCCAAAAATGTTGAGATAGCTACGTCAATTGGGATCGTACGGCTCCAACTAGAACGCTGGCGCTGTTGCAAGCGTCAAAAAGGTCGAAAAGACCGTATATGAGCAGTATTGAACCACAAAAACATGTTTTCTCCGCCCTTTAATACCAACACACCCAAGTTCGTCGCTCAATCACGGCCATTTTGGCTCGATCTTGATGCTTTAAACGACGTAAGCTTTCTTATATAGGTCGTACGGGCCTACAGCTCCACTATGGTCCTAGTTATACACCGCCAGGCCGTTGCGGGAAAGGCAAGGCAACTGTCATTAATGGACACTTCCACCGCGCTGTTGCACTCCAACCGGACAGAAGAATGTCACAGAAAAATGAGGCAGAAAGCCACAAAGAGCAGTCATACAAGCCGCCGCACTGTGCATCGTTTCGTTGCTGGACCCACCCGGATGGAAGTTTGCCGAGTTCCGCCAGCTTATCAGCAAGGCTAAATCTATTAAAACATTAAAAATGGTATGAGCATCACGGCAATGACAGAAGGACTGAAATATGATTTTTGCAATGATTACGTGATAGAAGACCGGAATATCGGCAAACTCAATTGTACTGTTTAAGAATTTTTGGTCTGCAACTTCACGTCGAGTTCGTATACTACGCGGCCACCTGAGGCAAGGACATCGCGGGACTTTTTCATTCCGCCGATATATAACTAAGATCTATTTCCACCACTTTATGATATTTTTCCTTTAATTCAGTTGAGCTTTTTCGGGTTTCTTCGTTAGTTTCCTCTACCAGCACCAAACCGTCGATCGAGAACATATGAGAGAAAGCACTGCAATGGCGAGAAAACGCGCTGCAATACTACGCCGCAACGCGACCGCCAGCAATAGGTGACTTCTAGACACGTTCCCACCGGGGTCGGTGGCAACACCCCGCTGACCCTTGTTCGAAATGCTGCATTCACTTGTATAACACCGTGATGAATTAATTGAACAAGCGTAACTGTTCTGCAACTCTACGCATTATGTCATCAACGGCGCAATTGAAAAGAAAAGGTCCTGCAACGGCTCCTTGCCTTACTCCTGTTTTCACCTCGAAAGCTGACGTAAATCCGACAGGTGTACGAACTGCTGCTGCTGTTCCTCTGTTCATGTCCTCGATTAACCGAACATACTTTTCCGGGACTCCATCTGCTCGCAGAACATTGAGCAATCGATCACGATGAGGAGAGTTGAACGCGGCTTCAAAGTCCAAAAAAGCAGGCTGTAATGGCTTCGAATACCGCTGCCACGATTCAGTTGCTCTTCTCACGACGAACACTTGTTCGATGGTCGATCTTCCAGGTAGAAAACCGGCTTGCTCATCTCTGGTCGTTCCTTCACGGTGTTTGATAAGTCGCTCGAGAATCCTCTGTAGTTCTTAGGATCCGTGACGGATAGCTTCTTGTGAAGAGGTACGATGGTCGCATGTCTCCACGAATCGGGTATCCTTTCGCTCATCCATATCGCACGGGTGGTGTTGGTCATTTCACGAATCCCAGACGGAGGAAGAGCTTTCAGCATTTCAGCAGTGATGTTGTCATCTTCACCTGCCTTTCCATTCTTCATTTTCCGGACACAATCCAAAACTTCAGACTCAGTCGGCGGTTCCTCACTGACATCGTAATGTGCTCTCTGAACATGCGGGAGCTCAGGTACTGATGGCGCTGGACGATTCAGTAGTGAACTGAAGTAATCCTTCCATATTGGCAGCGTCGCATCACCAACTGCAACTCCATTGGTAGTGTTCAAGACAGGAGAACATCTCTTCATCTTCCCGCTATACTGTCGCAGCAACGTGTAGGCTTTCCTCGGATTCTTCTCCTCCCAAGCCTTCTCGAACTCCTTAGCTCTACACGTCCACTCTCGTTCGCGGTCACTTTGAAGCTGCCGACGCAACTTCCTCCTCAGACGCTTCTCCTCCACGAAGTTTCCTGCAGTTCGGAGAGCACATACTCTGTTGTAGGTAGATGTTGTTTCTTCTGAGACGTAGGCGAACTTCTTCTTAGGCTGTACAACCGGGAGTGCCTCTTTCGAAGCGTCCTGGATGCATTTGACAAAAGAACCCGCGTCGCAAAGTTTCTTCTTAGTCCGTACTCCGATGTGAATAGAAACGCGTTGTCGGAAATTCCTTCTGCACTCTTCATCTCTGAGACTTGTCATGTCAATCCTCTGGAGAGGCTGAGCCCCTCGCTTCCTCTTATGAATCCTCGCAGTGAAGTTCAACAGAACAGGACGGTAATCCGAATCGAATGCGACATCCCACACAGCTCTAGATCTTCGAATGTCCGATACTGGAATATTCCTCGTCAGGACATAGTCTCGCTGTAGTTTCAAAGTTGTCATCTTCCGCTTCCGCTGCTCTTCTGGAGATAGCCGGGTTGGTCCCTGCCACGTAAGCTGATGGCGGCGATGATTCCTCTTGAATGTCGATGCAATAATCAGACCACTGCGTTCACAAAAGTCGACAAGGCGGTAGCCATTGTCCGATGTTTGCTCCACTGGGTAGAACCATTTACCGAGTACTTCGGATTCCTGATCAAGTCCCATCTTCGCATTTGCGTCAATCCCCACGACAACAGCATGTTGACAAGGTATCCTGGCCAGCAACGTATTGAGTTCCTCATAAAACGCATCCTTCGAATTGTCTTCGGCGGTTTCAGTGGGCGCATGAGCACTCACTATCCACAGATTGAATCCTCTGTGATCCCGCAGTCGTACGAATGCATTCCGGCACGACGTTGAGCCAAACTCCTTGACCATACCATTGAAATCCTTCCTTACAGCTATTGCACAGCCTCCCACTCTCCTATCGTCAGCGTTACCGCAGTAGATGGTGTACTCTCCGACGCTGATGACGGGTCTATCCTTGAGGCAGGTTTCCTGCAAAGCAGCAAACGGTGCATGGAAATAGCTTAGAAGTCTGAACAGCGCAGTTTTTTGGATATCACTCGACAACGACCGACAGCTCAGGGTGGCGAAATTGTGGCTTGTGGCCAAAGACTCCATGAACTCCTTAGGTACGGATCCTAAGGTGTTATGAACCAAAGGCCTTAGTGTGCCGGACGGCGACACCTTTATGCAATGTATGAGATACTTTCCTAGTCGACCTGGAGTACGCGAGGGATGTGATCCTAACACCATCAGGACGCTCCCTTGTCGGCCTGGAGTACGCCGACGACATTGTGTTATTCGCTGAAAACAACGCAAAACTGCAAAGGATTGTGAACCTCGTTTCGACGTATGTCGCAGCCTATGAACTTCGTCTTCGTCCCGACAATCGCAAGCAGATGCGGGTCTCTCAGAGGCCTTCAACGGGAGTTTGTGTGGACGGACAACGTATCGAACTGGTGGACGATTTCTGTTATTTGGGCTGTTTGCTGAAGAACGATGGTAGTTATGCAGCGGATATTCGACAACGATGTGCAAAAGCTACGTCTGCATTCAATTCTCTAACCAAGTATTTGTGGTCTACCACCATCGCGAAGGAAGTCAAGTTGCGCGTCTACCTATCCGCTATTCGCCCTATCATGATGTACGGATCGGAGACGTGGGCAGCACCGAAGACGCAGATGGAAAGGTTGGATTGCACGGAGAGGAAGCTTTTTAGGAGTTGCTTGAATATTTCTGGCCGCGTGTATGCCATAACGAAGATCTTTACAAGGAAATCGACGCAGTACATCAACGCTTGACACGAGGGAGGTGCCAGCATCTCCCAACGCCATCTCAAGCAGCAATGGAAAGTCGACTTCGACTGCTCAGGCATATACTAAGAAAAACGCCGGATCGTCTCGTACTGTGCTTATCCCCAGGCATTCGGGATCGGCAGACTGGGGGCATTTCCGTGGTAAACGGCAGGCCGGGAGCGTAGAAAAGCCGAGGAGACGCGAGATCAGCAGGCCGGGAAAGTTGAGCGTGCAGGCCGGGGCAGTTCGGCCGCAGCGCAGACGCGTCGCCTCCGCGAAATTGAATGGAGCAAGCTGGGAACATGAGCGAGCAGGCCGGGGGTCACTTCGATTTCGACACTTTTGCTCTGTTTGAGGGCTTTTAGGATTGGGATTTGCTTTTTTCTTTTCTCTCGTAGTTTAGCTAGGTCTCGTCATAATTAAGCTCTCGTACATCCTTAGTGACCTGTTGATTCCGATTATCACCAGCAGCGGGGCCGTGGGCCTCGGTGAAATATAACTATAAGGAGACGAAAAAGCCACCGCTCCGCGCTGTGATAACCAAAAACATGAGTTCACTTGGAATGAAACAGAGTCTACAGCCCTCTGTAGCGGTAATGGTGATAGTGATAGCTGAAAACCAATTGGAATGATCTAACTAAGCGTTCTAGAGTATTGGTGCTACAAAAAAAAGGTGCTACAAAACCGTGTTTGGGGAAAAATTAGTGGTTTCAAATTTGATTATTTCCTATTGTCTACGTGATTGTATGCCTTCGTTTTTTCAATTCGAAGAATTCCCACCTTTTTCTCAGCGAGTGTTACTGTTTGGGGACTACAATTATCTCGCTGGATCCAACTGCTCATGGTTTTCTGAAAAGTTCGCATAGAGCGGGAGCCTATTCCTTCGCTTCAAAGGTATCTTAGATCATGATTTCTTTCAGCTAAACTAGGCATTTCTTTCTTGTTTGGGAATGAGCGGGCCGTTACGCAAATCCTCGGCGGAAATACGACCCCCACTGTTTATGTTTTTTTGAAGGTTTCTAACTCTGATTTTTTTCGAAAATTCCAATCTTGAAACGGTATGTGGACCCCCAAACGGCAAGATATTTTTTGTCCAAGCTCCGGACAAGGGTCGGGCAGTTTGAAGCGTTTAGCGCCGAATTGAAGACCGCTTTCGGTTTCGTACACTCCCTCGATAGATTTCCGTCAGTCGCCACTCAGGGTCGTTGCGTAATTTTTCGAAATAGGAGCGACCCCCTCTCCCCACCATCAAAACTATTCTCCAAAATCCGAAACTTTTGCGATCCCCCCGAGGCGCGACTTCTAGGCAGTTTACGTTTGATCACTAAAACCCTCAGACGTCAAAAGTCGTTCAGTATTCGGCCTCAAGCGTCTAAAACCTGAGCGATGCTACAATCCTACCCTTTGGTGACCGCAAATATCAAGAATTTTGATATATGTCCCGCAGATTTTTAATCTTGGACCGAAATTTTTGCCATTCCTCATCATAGCCTTCATTTTTAGGCCAAAATTTCTGCGACCCCCTCCACTCCAGTTGCGAAATTTCGCAACCCCGCATGAACTTGTCGCCATTTAACCAACAACGGATCCATGAGCTGCTAACGTCCCGCGGTTCTATCGCGGGGCCGTCCCCGTAGGTTATTTGCAATTTTCTGTCTGCGCCCCATCCTTTCGCAACATAGTGCTATCTTAACCAAGGTTGGACAGGCTTGCGACCGGTCGCGACGGGGGTCGTGAAATTTCAGGAATTTTTCGAAGAAAAAAATGAAATTTGGGGGGGGGTTCGTAAAAGTTTCGGTCACCAGGTGGTCGTAAAATTTTGGTCACCGGTCGCAACGGCCCGCTCAACCCTGATCTTAACTGTCTCCCGCAGCAGAACACAAGAAGAAGAGGGAGAACCAATGAAAAGGTCCGGATGACTCTTAGATAACTCAAGCATGCACTTCGAAGATGGTTTCTGCACCAGTGTGGGTACTATCCTAGACGGGGGAGGGGGGCACTTATGAGTAGTTATAGCTATTCATACTCCTAACCTCCCGCTCAGCCAGAGCGGTCCGCTCGGTCGGAGAGGTGAGTATGAATGAAGTGACACGTCTCCCGCCCCTCCAGTGAAGTATGATAATGTAACAATCTCGGATGTGAAACACTGAGTTATTTGTACAGGCCATAAAACGGCCAATGTCTCACCGTCGACTGCGCACCACGCGCTGCGCGACCGCACGCGCGTCGGAAGCGAACGAGTTTTGGCCGCCGCGCGATGAGTTTTGGCCGCCGCGCGGCGGTCGAAACGTCGCGCGGCCGCCAAAACTCGTCGCGCGGCGGCCAAAACTCGTTCGCTTCCGACGCGCGTGCGGTCGCGCAGCGCGTGATACGCAGTCGACGGTGAGACATTGGCCGTTTTATGGCCTGTACTATTTCAGCACTATGTTCATCCTACCACGCAGATGACGCCGCAGGCAAATCTCGGCGAGCAACAGGAAGTTGAAGAAAAAGCGGAGGCGCAATTGGATGATGCCGAAAACCAGGAAAGCCAGTTCTTCTCATACTAGTAGAGCCACGGACATGCAGCGGTATAGGAAAGTACAGAATTTCTTTGTCTCGTTTCAAGTTCGACCCTGTGGTTCAAATTCGGAACTGAATTGAGATTCTGTGTGTTGAATAGCCCTACTAGACAACATAAACACATTATGTGTCAGCCTTTTTGGATCATTTCTAACAGTTCTCACTATTAAAAAATAAATTGTTCCTCTTGCCGCACTATACTTTTGACGTGATTTCTAATGGCGTTTTTTTTTGTTCATAAAATGGCCTCAAGAAAGTAAAATGAGACGCAGAATATCAATTCAGCATCCAGTTTCAACCGAAAGGTTGAATTTTGAACGAAAAATTAAAAATCTGACACTTTCTTGTACTATCGACCCGCGATGTATGCGTTTTGATCTCGCTAGCTTCAATATTCCGGTATACTGTGGACCCTTGCAAAATGATCTGCGAAAACTCATGCGAATCTTCTTTTCCTGTCGCTTAGCGCTCTACGATGTCGCTTAAAACAATTGTTAGCTTTCTACCACTTTTCCGTTATTGTAAATCAATTACGTTCAGTCGTTAAACTGCACTATTCTGTGCTGAATTCCATTGTTATAGGTTTTTAGAACTTTATGCCCCAGTGGAGAGTGAATTTTTCAAGACTGTTTCGTAGAGTACTCTGTTTGCTAGTGCGATTTCCGGTTTTGGAATATTTGTTATGTTTTTTGTTCTTCCTCTCCATCTTCATTGCCATTTATTTGATTTAGAACTCGTTTCTTAATTTTTACGTGTATATCGAACCCAAAGGACGCGCATGTATGCTTATTGGATACTCTTTCTTCCACCGATTGCTCTGTTCGCTACCATTTCTTCCCATTTGGTATGATTTTTTATGTGTTCTTACCTCTTCTCATGAACTTGTTGCTCAACTATTACGTGTTATTTGGAGAAATCTCGTCATGTTTCGTTATTGTGTTGGCTTGCTAGTAAAATAAACAAGTTTCTGATGTTTTTCAATTTATTGTGGTACGGTTGACTGAGTTTTCCTTATTAGAGCGTGTCGGCCTGCTGCGAAGGCGCCCCGGCCTGCCACAGCGACAGTGCCCCAGCCCGCTGTGAATGCGCCCCGGTCTGCAAGCTATAGCGCGGAAGTGGCAGGCCGGGGCATCACTGGTGGCAGGCACGGTCGGGGTGCCCGCGCCTGCTGTCTGGCGGGTTCCCGGCATGCAGAATCCGAATGTCCGAGTCTGGGCCAAATTCCGGTCCGCAATTGCGTCTCGACACGCTTTATGGCCGCACGCGCTCGAGTCAGTCGGGTCTCCAGCGCCTAATCCGACTCGACGTGGCTTTTTTATACAATTTTCTCCAATTTTTCTTACTTTCCAGTTTCTAAGACCCACCTAGAGCAGATCGGCGGCTGCGGCGCTGGAAACTCTTCCGACTCGAATGCGCGCGGCCGCGAAGCGTGTCGAGACGCAATTGCGGACCGGAAATTGGCCCAGATAAGCACAGTAAGTCAAGATCAAGCGTAAGCCAAAAACGCTAAAAGGACAGCGCGCGGTGAGACGAAATAAAATTCGGTGAAGGAATCAACGAAAAAAATGTACACAATGTTGGCTGAGAAGTCCCTTTTTGCAGAATCACAACAAAAAAAGAAAGCAATTTTCGAAAAATTTTAGAAACACTCAATGCGATGGTGCGATTAGACACGTTTACGTTCGCCCCATATGGCAAAACCGCGCTGCAGCTTGCAACCCGTCCCCTTGCAGGTTTTCAACAGCCCTCAGATTCAATTTTTTTAAAATCGTTTTGTAACTATATTATATATTTTATAATACTATTTTATATCATTTTGTAACTATATTATATATTTTATAATACTATTTTATAATATCAAAGGGCGCCGAGCAAAAGTGCTGTTTCAGGGACATGTCTCTAATAGCATCCCGATCGCTGCCGGTGTCCCTCAAGGAGGAGTCATATCGTCCCTGTTCAATCTTTACCTGGAAGATTTGCCCGTCCCCCCAAGTGACATCAAAGTCGTTGCGTATGCGGATGACATCACCATCTTGTGCCGGGACAGAGACATTAATGTAGCTGCACGCAAGATCAATAGCTACCTCATCGTTCTGAAGAACTTTCTCGATGATATGATGCTCACTGTCTCTGCCGCTAAATCATCAGTATCAGTTTTCTCCACTGACCCTGAGGAACACTGCGCTCACCCCGTTGTGAATTGGGAAGACGCTCGTCTGCCTGCTGCACGTTTTCCTAAGCTGCTCGGCCTAGTATTGGATCCTTCGTTGAGGTTCCACAAGAATACTGAGCAGAAACAGGCTACAGTGAAAGAAAAGCTCAACGTCCTACGAGCTCTGGGAGGAACGTCGTGGGGAAGTAGCAAGGAGACAATTTTGACCACCTACAAGGCAATATTGCAGCCGGCGTTGGAGTACGCTGCACCGGTATGGCAGCACTTGATATCGGATTCATCGTGGGCAAAGATGCAGCGAGTCCAAAATGCTGCTCTTCGGATTGCCACAGGGTGTGCTAAAAGCACCCCAGTGGAACATCTTCATGCTGAAGCCCGAATTCTGCCAGTTAAAGCCACAATCCAAGCTCAGAATCGATTTTTCGTATTTCAGCCTATCTTGGAGAAAATTTCACGCTGATCACAATGGTGTCTTCGAAATCACTCAGAACTCACTACAAACTGAGTTACGGCTCCTCAAAAATTTTAAATTTGAACGGGTAGAGGTTCGCGGACGAGTTGCCTCGAGCCCGTATTTTCTCGTTATTCGCAGCCAT
This sequence comes from Aplectana chamaeleonis, assembly GCA_029168955.1. Taxonomy (NCBI): domain Eukaryota; kingdom Metazoa; phylum Nematoda; class Chromadorea; order Rhabditida; family Cosmocercidae; genus Aplectana; species Aplectana chamaeleonis. The sequence goes on along the minus strand of JAPDOI010000185.1, from coordinate 1,166,523 downwards.
CATTCTGAATAAGGTCACAATATAAAGCCAGACCGAAAACAAAAGGAAGAACATAGATTTTGAACCAAATCATTCGCGCGTCTCTTCCCTACTGAGATCGGAAACCTGCCAGTGGGCGTTGCCCATTTTTTCTTCCAAGGGGGCGTGGCCGACTTTTTCCTAGCTTTTTCTCGCTTATTTGACCAAGCTGAGGTTTCGCGCTTGGCAGGGTTGCTCTAGACGGCGACCGGACCAAAATATCAAAAATTACCTCTGAGGTTGGACTGCGCCTTTAAGGAGCACTGCCAACTCCAGGCGCAGCAACTGGTTATTAACATTGTCAAGCAGCCTGACCACCCATTAAGAAGGATCATGAATCCCGTGAGAGAGAGACGTATCAGAAGGCCTTTTGCGGATGCTCCCGAGAAAGTTAATATACAGAGATGGACGGACTCCCAACTGGATCGTCTGCGTCTTTTACGTGCGGAGCACACCAAGTTCGTCAGGGATCACTTGAGTAGGATGACCGTCAATCCCATATTGGGGGTCACACCTCCCATAGTCAGCGACACCGAGATGGAACTCGGTAGGCGGGCTAGAAGTACCCTTGCCTCGTTGCGCTGCGGTCATTCCCTATGCTGATGTCATTCTTGCATAAGATCGATCGCAGTAAGCCGGACGAGTGCCCGGACTGTGGTGGCCGTGGCCACACAACTGAACACCTATTCGAATGCCCAAAGAGGCCTACCACTCTTACAACAATGGATTTGTGGACGATTCCGGTTTCAGTCGCCCGTTTCTTGCACCTTTGACAAAAACCTTCCTGCGGCTGCAAAGAAGAAGAAGAAGAAGATAATACTATAAAATACATTGATGATTTAATAAAAAAATAGATTTTGAACGAAAGTAAACAAACTCGGAAAGCAGATAAAATTTTACCTCTTCTTCAAGAAAGCTGCTAGTGAACTGATCCCTCTTGGATCGTTTGGGATTGTCGCTAAAGCTGAAGAGACCATCCATAGCAGTAGCAGGCCTCTGATCTTGCGTCAACGTTCTTTTACGCTAAAACATTCTTGAAGTAGCCATAGGCTTAACGCTTTATCACAACAACGTTTCGGTAAAAAAAAAATCACCGTTGCAGTGGAGGACACTGAAAGTATGTCCCCGACGGGAGCTGGTCTAGAGGCACTTGGTTTAGAAGCACTCCCTTCCAACAGAGAAGGACTCAAATAACGCAAACTTCTCGACGGATGTGCGTTCGACTCAAGTGACGGGGTTAGAAGAGAACCTCCTGAACAAAGGCAATTTCGCTTAAAGTGGGAAACAGCAAACGGAGAAAAATGTAGAAATACTTGCCGTTCACTGGTACAAATTTTCGAGGTGGACTCGTTCGACTGCTACTGCATGGTGAATCTTCAACATTTAAACGGCTTTGATCTGGCGAACGATTACTAGACGGTTGCCCTGAGACAGAACAACTTGTTAAAACAAGGAACTTTAGGGAAAAAAGAACTCTGTGAGGATTCCTCAAAAATACAGGAGAAAGTCACATACCACCGGAAAAAAGTTTTGTCACGGCCGAAAGCCAACCTTCTTTCTCAGAAGACATTTGGAACAATACTTAAGATACGATGAATAGCTTACTTGCAGAACACCTGGAAGGATGATCAGTATGTGATAAAACAACCTCGAATTAAGAAAGAAACGAATTCTACGAAAATTGAAATAGCAGCACCACCATACTGTAAACGAGAACCAATACAAATTCAAGACATACTAGAATAGCTGGAAACAAAACACATACATTCACGACAATTTAAATGTGCTTTTTGAGACTATAACAAGAGTCAAGAAAAAATAAGAAAATCTGCACAATTTTTCAACTGAAAATCGCATTTGTGAAAAACTCAAACGCGGTCCGCTACGCGACCGCTCGCAGCACACCCATTCCAAGTCCGCTGGCAAAAAGCCAGCTGCGCATCTTAGAGGGCCCCGCCCATTCATTAAAGTCGGCTTCTCCTCACGGCTTCTGAATTTATCCGTTTTGTATAGCTTCATCATATCTCAGGTCCTTTGAAGTATTTTAAGGAGATTCGTATTTACTTATGACGCAATGTTCTATGCAATATAAACTTATGTTTTCGTTTGAATTTCAGTTTTAATTACTTTTTCAATTTTTTTTTGGCTGGCTGGTTGAAAATGCTTTCATTTCAATGTCAAATTCAATCTAGCAGCTGCTTTATCGTACTCGAAGCTAACCGTCACGGCGGCTGCGGGGTGGCGTAACTCGTATTTCCTCATTTACGTACGCCGGAATCCGTCTAAATGTGTGAATGTGTATTGATTTCAGACTAATCATTCTAAAAGCAGACGATCCAGTTGGGTCCTTTCCTAAAAAATTCGGTGGAGTTGCGTTCTAAAGCTGTGACGAACAACTCGTCCTCCTACGATTTCAAGCGTAGAGAAGCAACCCAAAATCGTGAATCGCTCTTCTTTTGAAATAGTGAAGGCTCACGCACGCATATGAGCTTAGCCCCTTCGAAATTTTCAGTCGCCTCCCCTCAAAATCCAGAAACACCCTGCGCACTTGGACGAGTTGCACCCCGCAGCCGCCGTGACGGTTAGCTGCGAGTCTTTATCGTTAGCGGTTCCTTTCCATTTGAGTCATTCTGTAGATGTCAGCCGTCTGTAACTTGTCACCAGGTTCCCAGCCTATCGCGAGCGTTGGACTCCTTTTTTGAGCTCTCTATATTCCCCATTATATTCTTCGCTGAATGTAACTCCGAACTCACCTATGGATTTTGTTTTTCAAAAACCAGGTTTTTGCAACGAGAATGAAAGTTCGGACCCAGGTAAGGACAGTGGGTTGACCTAACCTTCTTGCTATTATAAATTTCGTTAGCGCCGGTACCAGGGCTGTGCCGGAGGGATCCTTTACACGTGTGTTTTCGCGTTTCCGATGCTTTTCAATCTTTTTGGTTCCATTTCCGAGCTTTTTTTGACAGGAAAGGAAAGAAGGTAATGCTGCAAGTTCAAGGATAGTGGGTCTCAGCGACGCTGTTTCATTTAAAAGCATCGTATCCAATCACAACGTCTGAATCTGGCTGAAATCGTTCACCAAGTTTGGGTCATAAAATTTCGTGCGTTCATAAAATGACGACACGTAGGCAGGAATCTGGTGACATTTCTTCGAGGGGAGGGTATATTAAAATTGTTTTTGCTTCCAAAGTATAGGACTTTTTCCCTTCTCTCCTCTAGGTAGTGCTAGTGAGCATACCCCGTGCAACTCCAGTGAATTTTGAGTTTTTCATTTTTTTTCTACTCGTGCAACTTTTGGTGGACTACATTATAAATAATCTTTTAGACTGCTCTTTTGGATATCTCAGGAGCGACAATCCGAAATCGTGAGATGCCTCATAGTGGTTTCAATTCAGACAGTTTTCAGCAGGGCTGTGCGGAAAGTCCTCAGCGGGGCTTTGCGGAACTCTTTTTCAATATTTTCGGAAGCGGAAGAAAAATGGCCGAAAAACGCCGTAAACGGAAAAAAATGGGTTGTCTCATTCTCACGCTTCGCTGCTGCTCATCGCCCTCAGCTCTCATTCAGTAACCAGTGATTTCCATCAATAAACTAATACTTATCCAAAATAAAGTCACTACGAGGCATTCATCGGTTGCGAAGTCTCGATTCAGGAAATCCGAAAAAGCTTTCTCTAAAATTACTCATTCTGTGTAGCCACCCTACGAAATAGTGTACGACAGGAGTGTGCGGGAATTTCTTTGCAGTTTGCTGGCCGTCTTGGGGTTTGCCGTCGCCGGTTTTCCGAAATTTCATTTTTCTTTGCTGGTGTACAGCCTGTCCACTAGAAAGCAGTCCAAACGACACCAGGTGTCCTTCAAGGCTTATTAAAAGTCAATTTTTAGATAATCAGCGACTACTTTTTCTTCTTTTGAACCATATTTGCTTATTGGAGTGGATATCAAACGATTGAAATTGAAAAATGAAAAAAAAAACTCCTCGGTGAGATGCGAAAATTCTCTCATGATCTGCTTCAAACGAGACTCGTCGCTGCCCGTGGTCATCTCCACCTGTCTCTGCCGAGACTGCTTTCTGGAAAACAGGTTGCGCGTGCAAGAAAAACTATCTCGATTTTTGTTGCTTTCGTGGCGGTAAACAAGCGAAGAAGTGGAATTAAAAAGAAAAGCTCCAAGAAATCACTGAACGTCATAGAAAAAGCTACATATTTTCAAAAATAATTCTCCAAATATGTTTAGATTCGTGCCACGCCCATCTCTTGTCATAATTTCAAAGGGTTCCAAATGCAGGCCGCCAAACTTCTTCTTCTTCTTTGCAGCCACGTCGAGGGTTTTGTCATAGGTGAAGAAATTGGGCGACCAGTAGTGGATTCCTCTATAGGTCCATTGTGGTCAGCGTGGTAGGTCTCTTTGGACAGTTCAATTAATGTGCGGTGTTATGGCCGATGGAACCGCATTCCGGACAAACATCAGATTTGCTGCTGTCAATCTTGCTGACGTAGGACATGAGCATTGTCGAGTGACCGCAGCGATGCGAGTGTGCATCTGGCCCTTCTTCCGAGTTGAGTCTCGGATTTGCAGACTGGGGGCGGTGCTTCTCCTAGTATAGGATTCACCGCCGCCTTCTCAAGATGACACCGTACGAACTTGGTGTGCTCCTCGCGCAAAAGACGGAGCCGTTCTTGCTGTGAGTCGTGCCATCTTTGCAAGTTAACTTTGCTTGCAGCATCCGCAAATGGCATTCGTTTGTCTCTATCTCTAACAGGGTTTAGCACTCTCCAAGACGGGTGGTTTGGCTGCTTAATAATATTGATTCGGAATTGTTGAGCTTGGAGCTGACAGTGCTCCTTTACAAGCAATAGGCGGGCTTCGGCATGCAGATGCTCGACTGGGGAACTCTGCTTATCCGGCGGCAATGCGAAGAGCGGCATTTTGTACGCCTTGCATCTTAGTCCGAGAAGATTCTGAAACTAGATGCTGCCAAACCGGTGCGGCGTATTCCTTGGCTGGCTGAAGAATCACCTTATGCGTCGTGAGTATCGTTTCCTTGCTGCTACCCCATGAGGTACCGCCTAGAGCCCTGAGATTATTGAGTTTGGCTTTAATGACAGCCTGCTTCTGCTCGGTATTTTTATGAAACTTGAGCGCCGGATCGAGCCCAAGACCGAGCAGTTTTGGAAATCGAGCAGCAGGCAGACGGTCTCTATCCCACGCTACCTCCGGACGAGCTCTATGCTCGGATGGGTCCGTTTTGAGGACGGATACTGATGCCGCGAAACTTCGTGAATGGTCTCAGCCAAGTTCAGATATTCGCTTAAACACAAGAGGTCGGATGTAATTTTCAGCGCCTCATGAAACCTTCGAAAATCCTTGCCTAGACCCACTATCATAGATCGTGCTGCACTAATTTATTCCGTTTCCGGGCCCAAAAACTCGGAAGCGGAACGGAACAGCCCGAAAATGACCGGCAATACTGAAACGGCGCAGTTCCGCACAGCCCTGGTTTTCAGTTTTTTTTTTCTTAAGTGAAATCGCAAGTTATCGGAGGACACCTGCAAGCTGTGAGCAGCGATAAACCGAATTAATGATACATCCTGTAATTTTTCTCCCGTTCCGTTCTGTTTCCGTTTCAGAATTTCTGTGCCCTCCCTTCTTCACAACCGGCTGTCATTTAGATCCTTTGCGGGGAGGGAATTCTCTGACGATTTGCTCGTCGTTGACCTATCACAGGCTGAAGTGATTGGACAACGGCGAGAAAGTATACGGAGAATCTACCCCCAGCAAGAGGTTTGAATCAATACCGCAACATATAAGAGCCTGTCTAAGAAATCTACTTGTAGTGTCTGTGTTTCAAGTTCCAACTACCCCTTTCTTGTTGTCCATCTTCGTTTGAGAGCATTCTCCCCGATTTATCGTTTCACTCTTTTTGGTCAAAGATTTGTAAATGAAAACGATTATGTTACTTGTTATTTGCTTAATGTTATTATTGTTTGTCGAATGTCATTCGTTTAAATGGGCTCCCACACTCTCGGGGAATCCGATTACCCAATTTGTTGTATATCGAGTCCTTTCAATCCTTGTTTCAGAAGTTTTTTCAGTGTTTATAGCCATAATCTTATATGGAAGTAGACTAGATATGTAATTTTTTTGCTACTACAAAAATGTTTTCCCTCAAAGGTGAGATTTCCTCTTCTTCAAAAAAGAAAGTTTTCCTATATAGAAAAAACGGAGGGGTATTATTGTTCTCATATGTATTCTTCAGGGCTGATATGCAGTATATTTCTATTAGCAGTGTTTCTTGATTTATCATCTGCACATAAGCGATTCCACGCTAGGAGGGCTAGTGGGCTGAGTAAGTTTGCCTTCATTTTCTGAACAAAACTGGTTTTTTTTTCAATCATTTCTCGGCTTCTCATTGTGCGCTGCCAGTCTCTCCACACCATCTGGCTGCTACAGAACCCTCGTAAGATTGATGAGCCCACCATATGAACAGGTTCGAGGTCACACCCTAGCGGCTGCCATTGCCTCTCCACTTATATTGTGGCTAGAATTGACGGGTGACAAGTGCCATCCTGACCAGTAGGGTGTCTCGAACATCTTCCTTGTTGCTGTCACTCATCACAGTGCAGTGTTAGCTGTCGCACACTTTTTGAAGCAGATTCAAAATTATTTCTCAGAAATCTTGGCAATGAAGTGGATCGCTAATTATGAAAAGTTGACTAAGCAAGAATTTGAAGGACCCGTTTGTGACTACGATATTATTGAGCAAAACATTTAGTTTTCTCCGTAAAATCTTTATTTTAGTAGCAGTGATAGCGAAAAAATTTTTTATCAAAAAGCTCTCGTTGTGATAGAGAGTTTCGGTTTCCTTAAAGATATAATTTTCTTAGTAAATATTGACTCATGAATTTGTTACAAACGTATTTCAATTGAATCTCAAGGAATTAATTAATCACGATTTTTAATCCGCACTTTATTTTTAGTTTCCGTAGTGTTGCTTCATTCAGCAAATACGAGGGGAAAGGAGTTGTGGGGAGACCTCAAGGTTTGGATTTAAAGGCAGTGTCCACGATAAAAACCATGTCTGATTTTTGGTGGAGATCGGCAGCTGGTGGGCCTAGCGCAACCCTAACGTTGAAAAAAATAAGAAAAATGAGGCTGCGGCCCCAAAGTTGGACAACCGTCAGCTCGTCACACCCCAGATGCACTTTCCACGCCCACCTACGTGAACAAATGAATGCTCGAGATTGTGAGATGAGCGATGGTTTCCGATCAATAGCCCCGTTCTTCCCTTCATTCTCAACTTCTCTCTTTACTCAGGTCAGCTCGCATACATCGGCTGCAAAAGACTGAAGTTACAAGCCTCGGACAACTCATCCACCATGCTTCCCTAGCTCAATTTTTGAGGGACCATAACTCCGTTCCCAGAAGGTCTTGTACGATTCCAAAACCATCATGGGAATCAGCATGGGACCGTCTTCAAGATAGGCGAAAAAGCAAAAAACGATTCTTATCGTGAACACTGCCTTTAACGTCTGATAAGAACAATTTACTGAATTTGATGAGCCAGCCATGCTCATTACTGCAATTCTGGATCAAAATATCAAAAAAAAATGTTGCAAGTCCTAGAAAAGGAATTAAAATAACTCTTCTTCTTAAAAGCGAATCCCCATCTTTCAAGTGGCAGCTTTTATCCGATTCTTTGAGCAGGTTTCCTTAGCCAACGTGTCAGGGTTCAGCGGGGCATTGTGCTTGACTTGAGCGAAACTGCGAACTCCCACTATGTGACTGAAAGTTTCGAAAAATGTCAACAATTCCACGAATTTCCCCGTTGTTGACAAATTTTTCGAAAAATATCAAACTTTTCAAGGGACGCTCCCAAAATTCGTTTTTTGGTTCAATACTTTTCGAATGGAGTAGTCAACACCGACTTAACCAGTTTTGGTATAACTGGATTCACTACATTGCAGTGGTTACCCGCAATATCTTGTTCAAGTTATAATAGTTGGGTGGGAACCACCGGTTGTCGTCTCCACTGTCAAGGTTCATCGGAACATTTTGATCTACGTTGTCGAAGCTACGACAATTGAACACGAAAATCTCTGAAAAATGGAGTTTTTAAGAGCCCCACTCGCATGAGTGAAGATTAAATACGAAATTTTTACGGCCGCCTCCCTGAAATAGACCACCTTCATATTAGAACCTTAATCCCCTCCACCTCTGTTGTGTCCGGTCACAACCCCGCTAGACCCTGTCCAAAAGTCCGTTCTCCAGGGGAACCAATCATTGCTGTTTATGTAACATTGGGCTAGTCAAGCCGGAATGTTAGCTCCTCATCAATATCGCGCTCAGCTGACGACCTAATTGCGTCTGCTCCTATGGTGAACTGATTTCTCTCTGTCTCTAATGGCAGAAGTCGCTGTCTTGAGGGAGCGCCGCTTGTGACACCCGATTGAAGATATTATATTAGGGAGCGCAATAGTAAACATTAGTTGAATACTGTGCAGTATTATAGTGTTGTTATAACATACTTTTTCTTTCAGATGATCAATTTATTGGGTTTCGATTTGATAGTGAACCCAAAAGTGCCACAGTCATCGATGGTAGTATATTGCTCAACTGTCAATACACGGTTGAAAGAGCGAGCATCAAAGATGTTCGATTGGAATGGAAAAAAGATGGGTCGCTGATCAATACCAAATCTAGTGGTAGAATGTGGGTGTTATTCACATGCAGTTCTGTGTTCTCTCGACAATCGACGAGGTTTTTGAATCTCAGGCAACTTTTCTCAAACGGGTCGCTGTCTGTTCGTGATTTTGCTCTCGGTGATAGTGGTTCTTATCGTTGCGTAGTCCACATCAGTTCAAGTGATGGATCTACGTGGACGTATATGAGTAAGAGAGCAATCGTCGTCATGCACGATCTACCAAAGTAGGTTCATTTCAGATCTGCTACTAAGCTTGCACTCCTGTTTCTATGTGAACACACCCATAGTTTTCTCAAGAAGAGGCATCTCCAGTGAATTGTTTGTTTGTAGGTTTGAGGCTCAACCAGCTGATCGCTTGATTGGAAAAGGGCAGCCAGTCGTCTTCCACTGTCTGACGGTTAGTCGGTTGTCTTCAATGTCATCACTTTCTTGTCTATCTCCTATTGCTCGCTTATGCGTCCCTAATTCTGGCATTTATACAGTGGCGAAGTATTGCATTGGAGCATCTAAGCTTCAGTTGTTTAGTTTTTGACATCCTTGCCTGTTGAACATGAAATTCTGGAGTATTTCAAACAGCTCATCCGGTGTTACGTGAAAGTTCTGAGGCCGTTTTTCTGGATCATACGCTTGCGGTCTTGTTTTCGTGTAAATCGGCCAGTACTTCGAGCAACTCGTATACGATTTTTTGTCAACCTTGTGAGCTACCACATTTCGTTTGTTGTTGGAAGGACATTAAGAAATGCGGGATATAGAGAGAGGAAGTTGTTTAGCCTGGTGGCCACTTGCGATTCTTTTTTTCATGGGAAGCTTCTCTATCCTGTGAAAACAAATTAAACCTCCAAAGTCTAAGAAAGAAATTGAATTGAATTAAACTCTGAAAAACTGCAAAGTGTCTACTAAAGGATTACCGAACTTTTTGTAGAATTTTTAAAACGTTTTGATGACTGTGCAATGTCGGATCAGGGTTGTGAGTTGGAATCATAGCCGAGATGGCATAGAAAAACTAGTCTCATATCGATGGAACATAGAGTAGGTTGATATATTTACGTTCTAAACGTGTTTTGTTAGAAAAAGATGTTTCGATGCTTTTTACCTTCCCTATAGATGCTCACTCATAAATGATGAAAATTTCAGCCAGCAAAACCATCTCCATCAGCCGTTTGGTATCATAACGAGAATGTTATCAAAAGTGGAGGTGAGTTACCATTATGGCACTGAAGATGCTTGTGTTGAAAGAAAAGGAGGTAAGTTTTCAGACGGAGTCCTTTTGCCCCTGAAGTAATAGCTGTTAAATTCCTCAAAAAGTTGTAGCCTCGTTTCATTTTCATTGCATAAATCGATATGAATTTGCTCAATGGTTTGGTGAACATGTGACGCTCCTATTCACTGCCCCCCAAAGGCATGAATTCGGAGATGGATTAGAAGATAAGGGTGTACGTGCTCGGAAGGGTATTATGTCAATCATCCATGAATTGTTTGCTCAGTCCACATAGAGCCAGGGGTCCTCTCAAATGCTTGCAACAACATCCCCAATTGATGTCCAGTGATACTCCAGTTGTGTGGAGATGCTACTAGGCTTTATGCTGTGCGTTCTAACTATTTCCCATGGAGAATCCGTATCACTCAAGAACAGGGAAATATGCAAAACTTCTGCAGTAGTGATCAAGCCAACGTGTAATTTAGGAATGTTCGCGTCCTGAGTAAATGCTAACACAAACCACTGCTAAGAAAGAAGGTAGTGGATGTGTAGCTAGGAAAGTAAACCAAGACTTTAAAAATTTCGTAAGGTAACCTGATTAGTCAATGTTGCGGAAGTCATCTTGTGAGTCATGCTTATTGGGATTTCCTAATCCGTTTAAAACCTTCAGTCTGACCTGATTTGTGTGTTCGAGGGGCTCTAGCTTAGGGATGTTTCTTTCTAATGCGTTCTCGATAAGGAGAAATGCATATGTAGATCATTTTCAAGTTTTGACAACCACGAAAAACTCCGTTTTGGGAAGCAGCCGGTTTTCCTAACACCGGTTTCAATTCACGGCGTCGTTATCTGCAGCTTCTTGGAATTCAAGCTAACATGTTTTGACGTTCTTTGCCGCACCGCTTTTTGAAACTCCTAAGCCCTAGTTATACACCGGCGGGACGCTGCTGAAATAGCACGACATCTACCACTCATGTCGTCATAACAATGCTGAGGCATGCCAAAAGGCACAGTAGTCGCAGAAAAACGCGCCGGAAGGCCGCAAAGAGCAGTTATACACGCCGCGGCACCGTATACTGTATCCTTGCGGGACCTGCCCTGTTGGAAATTTGCCAATTTCCACCAGCTGATTATTTTTCAGATTCAAAATTGTTAAAACATTACCAAAACGACATAACGAGCACTCTAATGACGAGAGGAATTGATTATTAGTGATATTCTGCAAGTAAAAAGTGTCAGAAGCGTAAAAAGCGATAAAATACCATTAAAAACGCCTGGACAATTTTTGTCTGCAGTATTGCGTCAAAGACGCCAAAGAGACGAGTCCCTAATTCACGCAGCAAGCGGCGGTAATGTCATCGCGAGACGTTTTCATTCCGCTGGTGTTTAACTAGGGCCCTAGTGTTACTGGATTTCAGTCATTCCAGTACCTGTTTCTTATATTTATGATGACGCGAGCAACTTCTATGGATTTTGAACCTTGATTAAGAAGTCGTAAATAAAAAAGCATGAAAATTTTCAAAGTTTGGTGGGGGCGGGGGTGTAAAAGTTCCGGACTAAAGCGTAGGGGAATTTTACCTAGGAGGGTTAGAAAATTTCACGACTGCTCGAAAATCCTGGTTATCAGGGTATAGAGGGGGGGGTTGTTAAAGCTCCACCGAGGACGGTCATAAGGGGACAGGGGCTCTCTACACACCGAGGGAGGAGTTGTCTCGCTCTTTGCGGCTCTAATTCCACTTGGGACCACTCCGATTGCGTTGAGTAGCGTGACGTGTCGAACTGAAAAAACAGAACAACTCCCCCCTCTGTGTGTAGAGAGCCCCTGACCCGGTCATTAGGGCTCGCTAGACCGTGCAGTTACTCTCAAACGGTCGTAACATGATGATAAAAAAATTGAATTCTGTTCGCTTTTTCTGTTCTAAGAAGCCAGATGGAACTTATCAATCATCTTAGCACATATAAATAACGGTTGTCATTATAACCAGAATTTGATGAAGCTGTTGGGGAAATCTTTACAATTTCTGCTGAGTTGCATTATTTAGTGAAAATGAAAGAAAATTTTCAATACAGTAAGCCCAACGTTATTGTGTGATCTTAAGAAGAAAACCATCGATTCCGGTATCCTTGGTAAAGGAATAACCGTTTAATGAGGTATGGTATTCAAATAAAGGAAAAGTGTGTGGATCTATTGCCCATTTTCAATTTGAAATCCTTTTTCTCAAAGAATTTTCGCAGAAGTTTCTTGCTTCGTAGCTACCTTTCGACCGTGGTCATGCCATGGTGTCTTCTCCTACGCACAATAAATATACATAGTTTTTATTTATTTCCAGCCGACTACCAGATTCTGCCAGTTTCGAATTCGCTGGAAATTACATCCGTCCAGTCCCGTCATGAAGGAGAGTACAAGTGTGTACTTGAAGGCGCGGGCAAGCGGAGGGCGAGTCTCAGCGGGAGACTTCGTATTGAAAGCGGTTGGTTGTGGCATTTACAGGTTGGACAGATTTTTTTTTGACTTTATTTTAGGAGTTTCTCCACAAGAACTCACGTTCATGTCCTCACCTCGTGTCCAGACGGGAAAAGAAGGTGACGATATCATCCTGGAATGCCTCGTGAGCTCAAAAGGATCTGCTGAAGTGAGATGGTGGGTTTTTTCCATTCAATATTTGTTTTTGTAGTTGCAAATTTTGAATATAGTCAGTCTCTCATGTGATTTCGTGGCAGTTCAGTGTTATCGTTCCAGTGAATAGTCACCTATGATTAATAGATTTTTCTTGTGCGAATCATATGTGGTGGCAGCGTTGACGTTACGTGACTATTGTGCTGGCTTTTTATTGCTTCATCAGGGAAGAGTTGGAGCTGTTCAAAACGAAAGAGAAATATATACGTGCGGCCTGTTCCGAAATAGTTTTCATTTTGACAAGGAGAAGTATTCAGTTAAAATGTTGTTTAATGACGCGGTGTATAGTTGGGTCCGTGGCTTGTTTCCTCAAGAAAAAACATTTGAATCTCTCCAGCGGCTGGCGCGGCTTGTTGGAATTTCACCGGCGGCTGGTTGGTCATTACCAGCCAGCCGCTGGTGAGATTTAAACCGCCGCGGATGAGATTTAAATGTTTTTTCTTGAGGAAACAAGCCACGGACCTAACCACATATATTTTGCCTAATTATTCACTGTAAAATCGGAAACTCCCCCTAGTGTTGGAACCCTTTTTTCATCCAACGACTTTATTATGGAATAAAGAAACATACATACAGTCGGCATGAAGTCTAGTGATACTTTGCGTCTCCTATTGAAGGTTTCGCAAACTCGGTGCACCCATGTTATAGCACATAGCACCGAGTTTGCGCCAACCTTCAATAGGGAACGCAAAGTATCTCTAGTATCCATGCCGGCTGTGCGTATGTGAGTGAGGTTTTTTGTGAGAGTAAAAAGGCTGCATAATAAATACAGAAGTTAGAAGGGGATAAAATATGAACCTTCCGTAGAATGTGCTGTGAAACACGAAATCAGCTCATAGCTAAAGACAGCTAAATTTATAGCAGGTATTTTCTCAGATTCCAACAGTTATTAGTACCGAATCGAAGAAAATTCACCGTTCTCATTATAAAAAAAAACTTTTGGTGAACATGGCCATGGTGGACGTCGCTCCGTTGGGGTCCGTGGCAACTGTACATCCCTCAAATGAATTTGTTGGTTGTTTTCAGGTTGAAGGACACACGTCAAATTGCTATAGATGGTTTGAGGATAAGACGTGTAGGAGTCTCATCACTTCTTCTCTCTAACGTTTCTGCTTCTGACTCGGGTTTATACACATGTCGGGCAAGCGATATGTACGATTCGCTCGACCGAACTGTCGCCGTACATATTGCTGGTACGTTGAAGCTTAAAAATACATTGTGTTGAAAACTTTTATCAGCTCACCTACATTTCAATTTTAATTTGCAGTTTCTTTCTGCCTTTCCAACAAAACCACATTTTCAGCTGAACCGCAATTAACTCATCGTCCACAAAGCAAAATAGCCTTGGAAACCACGGATGTTGAGGTGTTTTACAAATTCAACTTCCATTCATCGTTGATGCTGTCATTGCTATCCTTTGTGTCAATGATCCTGCTACTTAAGTTTGATTGTGCCTCATCTGGCCGTCCAACGCCCACCATTTCATGGTTCAAGAATGGCGAAGCTATCATTGCTAGCGACTATTTTGTGATTGAACCCACGAGGTAGTTCTGTCGTACACCTTTATAATCCTTCATAGTTATTCATTACGCTGTTTAAGATTGCGTATTCTTGGTCTGGTGAAGGCAGATCAGGGTGTGTATCAGTGCATAGCGGAAAACGAGGCAGGAAGCGATCAGGCTTCAGCACAGCTCTTGGTTGATAGTGCAGGTAGTCTATTTTGCTCTGTGAATATCTCAACCTATTTCGTCTGTTAACGGTCTCATTATCTTTCCAACAGGTCCCACATACTTATCCACCATTGGTGTTGATAGCAGTACTCTGAAGGCCCGCAGTAGTACTATTTCTTTACCTGCAGATGGTTGGTTTCGGAGTTCGCGCGTATTATAAACACTCTGAATGAGGATGTGATTGTGCATACACACGCTCTTGCATGGTGCTAATTCTCTCGTGTGACCCACCATTGGGTTTTTGTTTTCATCCTGATGTACCATTTAACACCTACAACCATGATCAAGTCCATCTTAAGATCCCCGTTATAGATGGCTGATCGGCCGTAATCATCCATGCCCTGCCGATATTCATGTAACTCGGTAAAAACAGGGAGCAGGCTACGGTTCGAGGTGTTATGTATCGCAGGGAGGGGGTCGGACCCCCCCCCCCCGACGTTCGGGGGTGATTGGGCCTTCGAACAAGAATCAGGATGGGCTTCCTTCAGGGAGCTGGAGTGATTGAGAGCCATAGTGTTAGTATGAAGTAGTATGTTATTATATAAGGGTAATTGTAGAAATATTAATATTAATAGTAATAATAGCGTCAGTCACCCCGACACTCTTTTAAAGTTCGTACACTAAGATAGGTTCTGAAATGGTTCAGACTTCACAGGTTCGGTCCCGCCGATTGCCTGAATTTTTGCAATGTTGGAAAACTATGGATAGTTGACTAATTTGTGAAGGCGTTATTCACTGCGATATCTCATGAAATTTCGTCCACAAGTGTGCATTTTTAGGCTACTTGCCCGCCTGAGGCTGGACATTTTTTGATACCCAGAGTACGCACAGACGTAGCTTAGGATAAGACAACTACATCAGTAGTACGAAAGTTCGTATCTAAAAACGTAAACAAAATTTCATGAACGCAGGTGCAAGTTGAAGAGCGCTACACTAGGTGGGGCCGTTGGACAAAATTTCAATTCTAAGGATGTATCAAGAAATTCGCAAGGATTTTTCGAATCTTCTAATAGGGCCGTTCGCCTTGTAGCAACGTGCGGAAAAGTTAGCCTGGGACCCGAATAAAAAATCAAGTTTTCTAAAAAGATCGTTCGAAGAGGCCTTTGGAAAATTTTTTTAAGTGTTATACATTGAAATATATCATACCTAATTCCATAGAAACTAGGTGTGTTACATTTGAAAGTATCACATCTGAAAATTAGTTTCCAAAGGCCGTTTGAACGATCTAAAAAACTTTCTTTATTGTGTCAAGGACTAATTTTTCCGCCCCTCGCTGCAACGCCAACGGCCCTATTAAGAATTTTGAAAAACACTTGTAAATTTCTCTTTACAATCGCAAACATTTTCTCTGTGCCCCTTCTAGTGATGCGCTCTTCATCTTGCAGCTGCGTCCATGAAATTTGGTTTGCGTTTCAGATACGGACAGCCGATTGTAAATATAGTTTTCGTACCGGAAACTGCGTCTGTGTGCCTTCACGGCATCAAAAATTGACTTCGCCTACTTAGTGTAGCGGTCTTCAGCTTGCAGCTGTGTGCATCAGTTGTTTTCTTCTTTAGTCATTGAACAATCGGATTTGGGAGGGGATCGCACCAAAGTTGGCTCTTATCACACCTCGCAACGAAACATGACAGGGGGAATAACTGTCCCCCTGTAGGTCACTTTATTCTGGGCACCCATTGATTTGCTAGGCAACCATATTGATTAGGCCATGCCTCTGTGGACTTATGGGCGGTCCAGGACGGTCTACATTGTACTATCGCCAATTACCGACAGCGGCCTGTGAGGGTTCCGTCGCTGCCGAGATGTCGTACGTTCGTGCCGTGGCAGTGTGGAGGAAAGAAGATCGCCTCCGTGCAAACCGACGTCATCCCCTCCACAAAGAGGGTTTTTGTCATGGGAGAGGTGCTGGCCGGCCGCAACTCTCCTTCGGATTCTCCTACAAAGGGCCGGCGTGGAGAGGAATCCTGGACCCGCTCAGTAGTACCAATGCGCCACGTGCGGAGAGGATGTAAACTGGAGACATACCAGCGTCCAGTGCTTCGGATGCCAAAGGTGGGTGCATCTCTCCTGTTCGGGTCTCAGTTCTGTGAGGCATCATAACTCATCTTTTCGTTGTGTGTTATGCTCCTCACCTTCCATCTCAGATTCCTCTATCTCAAATCGCCCCCTTTCCATTGTGCATATCAATCTAAACGGCCTTCGTGCCAAGCTTTCTGAACTCTCTCTCTTTGCACGTACTTACCATCCAGACGTGATCATGGTTCAAGAAACCAAGCTCTCTCCATCCCCTACCTATCCTCATCCCAATATCCCAGGCTATACTTCTTACCATGCTCCAAGGTCATCTCTCGGCGGTGGAGTCTCTACTTTCGTTCTATCTTCACTTCCCTCACACCTCATTCCCAGCACCCCACGGACGGTACTCTCGAGTACCTCCCAATCCATCTCCCCTAAAAACACCCCTTTCTCTTTTCAACATATACATTCCACCTACAACTTCATGCCCTTCATCTTACAATCCTATCCCACTTCTCAAGCAGCTGAGCGACTGCTCCCTCTCATCCTCGGTCGTTTTCGCGGGTGATTTCAACGCTCACACCTTTGCTCGTCTCTCGGTCCTGATGTTAGAGGAAATGACGTCGAAGAATGGGCAGATGAGTGCGACCTGGTCATTCTAAACGATGATCAGCCCACTCGTCTCCCTGCCAGCGGCCGATCTTCTAGCCCAGACATATCTCTTGTCTCGTCCAACCTTTCTAGCTGCTGCTCATGGTCTACCTCGACTACTCTGCCAAGTGACCACGTTCCTGTCTTTGTCCACATCGATCTATCCAATTCTCTCGCTCCCTTTTCTGGTGTTCGCCAACGTTCTTATCTTAATTTAGGCCGAGCAGACTGGCGCCTGTTCAGTGAAGTTGCGCTTCGCCTATCGGCAGATTACCCGTGGAATGGAAGCGTGCACCAGAAGGAGTGCCATCTATCTGACGCAATCCGCAAGGCCATGAATGCGGCTATCCCTATCGGTCGCGTCAAGACGTTCTATCCAAATGTCAACAGGGAAATCCTCGACAAAATTAGAACGAGAGATGCGAGGAGAGCGGTTAATCATCTGGACCCCTTGGTTGCTGAGCTGGACAGTGAGATCAAAAAGGATTTGGACAGACACAAGAAAGAAGAGTGGGAGAAGTTCACCGGACAGATGGACTTTAAGACGGACAGTGCAGCTACTTGGAAGGTTTTACGGAAGCTTTCGGGTAAAAGCTCACCCGCCACCGTCTCCACTATCGAATTCGACAACGGCGTATTCAAATCAGGAAAGGAAGCCGCTTATGCGCTCGGGAAAAGTTTTTTCATCACCAGTGCTAAACGAGGTCCGCAGAATAGAGTGACTGTAAGAGAGCTGTGCCGCCTCCCGCTTATGAGCACGGCCGAAGCGTTTACTACGACGCAAATTGAGAAGATTATAAAGGAAATGCGGAACTCTAGAGCTATTGGTCCTGATGGGATATGTCCTGCTGTCTTGAAGAAGATACCCACTGACTTACTACCGCTTCTCACTGATGTGATAAACTCCTCGTTCATGTCGTGTACTATCCCGCAGAATTGGAAGATGGCAAACGTCGTTCCGCTGCCCAAGCCTGGCAAGCCCCAAGCTTCAGTCAAGGGATATCGGCCCATTAGCTTGTTGTCTTCTTTTGCTAAAGTAGCTGAAAAGCTGATCGTCAAAGACCTGGCCGAGCACAACGAGAGACAGGTGTTTCAGCATGGATTCAGAAAAATGCATTCCACCACGACAGCTTTGTTAGAAATTACGAGCTATGCAATTGATGGTTTCAACGCGTATAAGCCGGAAAGAACTGTAGCAGTTGCCTTGGATCTCACTAAGGCTTTCGACACAGTGAATCTTGGTATCTTATCAAACAACTTACTGGAGTCATCAATCCCGCCATGGCAAAAGCGCTGGATAGCTGCATTCACTAAGGGAAGACGGGCTAGAGTGATGTTCCAGAATCATGTCTCAAACAGCATTCCGATTGCAGCTGGAGTCCCACAGGGCGGTGTATTGTCGCCTGCTCTCTTCAGTCTGTACCTCGAAGATATGCCCGCCCCACCCCAAGATATCAAGGTGGTCGCTTACGCTGATGATATGACTGTCTTGTGTCGTGATCGGGACATAAATGTGGCCGCCGCTAAGATTAACGGGTACTTGACCGCACTGAAAAGCTTCTTCGACCGCAAAATGCTGAAGATTTCTGCGTCAAAGTCATCGGTATCCGTACTCACAACGGACCCATCTGAACACAGCGCACATCCGTATGTCGTATGGAATGGAGATCGTTTGCCTGCCGCCCGCTTCCCAAAACTTCTCGGACTCGTACTCGATCCATCGCTCAAATTCCATAAGAACACGGAACAGAAGCAGGCTATCGTTGAAGCTAAGCTTAACGTGCTTAGAGCCCTGGGCGGTACAACATGGGGTAGTAGCAAAGAAACCATTATTACAACGTATAAGGCTATTCTCCAGCCTGCACTGGAATACGGCGCCCCAGTTTGGCAGCATCTAGTTTCGGAATCCTCTTGGACTAAGATGCAACGCATACAGAATGCGGCTCTTCGAATCGCCACCGGGTGTGCAAGAAGTTCCCCGGTCGATCACTTGCATGCTGAGACCCGCTTATTACCAGTAAGGGAGCACTGTGAGCTCCAGGCCCAACAATTTTTCATCAACATTGTCAAACAACCAAATCACCCCTCTTGGAGAGTGCTAAACTCCGTCAGAGAAAGAAAGATCAGAAAGCCATTCGCCGATGCTCCCAGCAAAGTTAATCTGCAGAGATGGCACGACTCACAGCAAGAACGACTCCGTCTATTGCGCGAGGAGCATACTCAGTTTGTACGGTGTCATCTGGAAAAGGCGGTCATTAATCCCATATTGGGGGTAGTGCCGCCCCAAGTCTGCACATCCGAGGCCCAACTCGGAAGAAGGGCCAGGTGCACGCTCGCATCATTACGCTGTGGTCACTCTACAATGCTAATGTCTTATGTCAGCAGGATTGACAGCAGTAAATCTGATGTGTGCCCGGACTGCGGTACCATCGGCCACGATACCGCACATTTATTCAACTGTCCGGAGAGACCTACCACGCTGACCGTAATGGACTTATGGACAAATCCGTTACTGGTCGCCCAGTTCCTCAACCTATGACAAAACCCTCAATGTGGCTGCAAAGAAGAAGAAGAAGAAGGGTTCCGTCGCGGATGGTAGGGACAGACCCTAAGATAAGAGAAAACAGTTGTCGGGAAATGTCGCAGTTGAAGCTTCTCATTCGTCTTAAATGCTATGAACGAATTTTTGTGAAGCCCTTAATGGATCACAAGGTTAAGTAAAGTGTTCATGTGAATTGAAGCGCTCAGATTCCTAATCGTCCTACCTCAACATCTTCCCGGTCTCTGGTTACCACCGTGCTGTTGGTTTGGTTTTGCAGTGTAGATGGTTAATGAGCTTCGTCATACTAACCTGTTTCACTTTATAGCAACGAATACTTCCCTAATTCATAGTTTAATTACACAGAAGGGACTCGGAAGCGCCAAACGCGAATCTGCACTTTGAATCTGCTGAGGGGTTGCACTAGAAATGGTTGCTGAGGGAGGGTCATCCTTGTTTTGAGGACGATATCAGTCAAAAGCGAATTTTTTTCTCTCCTGGGTCGGATTTTGGACTTTTTCTAATATCCGACTTCTCGACTATAATCGGATATCACATTTTTATCGAATCTCCGACTTTTCGAGTGAAAAGTCGTTTTTTATCCGATTGAAACATACTCATCCGATTATTCGATTCGGAACAATTATACCATGTACACACTGCAACATACCGCGACCCAAGAAATTCGATAAACGGATCACAGATTTGTGTTAACCCATCCAAATAGCCTTTATGGAGAAGTTTAGGGACGATTTAGTGGTAGCATTGTGAAAAAAGCCGAAAGTCGCGTTTGGTCAGCAAAATTCCGCCAGTAGAAAGCTTTGAACCGAATTCTCCAAAATCGTCAGAAAATCGACAATTGGACGGACGTCAGACTTGTAATCAGCATCCGGAACAACCCCTAGAAAACTATTAGAGCTAAAGCTGTAACAATTTTTCTGAACATCCTGAAAACTGCCTTCCGGTTATACCTTTTCTCTTCACGTTCTCTGGCAATCTCGGAGGGATTTCGAAATAATGAACGCTGATCACTCATATACAGAACTTTACCTATAACATTTAGAACATAGTTTTCTGAAACAGGGTTTGTGTTAAACGAGCCCTAATCGTTCTCATGAGACTTGAGATGATTTTTGCCCGATTCATGCTAATCGAACTCGTCTCTCAGAGCGAGATTCCATGACATGTTCTTGTGGGAATGAAGTATTCTTGCTAGCTTCAAATCGTATAGAAGCAGATTCCACGTTTTTGGATTTAGTTTCTATGGAAATATTAGCTTCGAATCTTGCGTTTTGTATCTCATAGCACTTTTTTAGACTCTTCGTCTGTTGCCGCTTCCTCCGGCCAACCGTTGTTTGCTTCTGTTCCGCTTGGTCTTAAAGTCGGATCTCTTGGTAGGTGGTCAAGTTTACTATCAAGTTCTTTCGGTTCTTATTCTTCCATTTGGCGTGCGGCGCTTGCTCGAATATTTATTTGAATAAAGTAGGTTTTTTTGTTGCTGGGAATCTCATTAGTCTGGGCAGACTGAACTATAGAACTCGGTGCCCACAGTCTAGGGCCTATTCATGCTCCTCAGCGACAGCGCGTCACGCGCATGCCTTCGTCACGCGCCTAGTTGAACTATACTTCAGCGGTGTCTCCATGGCGGAGCGAATTAAAGCTGGTCTTAATTGTGCCATTCCAACAAATTCTATACGCGCGTTCTCTGCCATAATAGCAGAGGGTAGTTTTGGAAATATTAATCATGAAGCGGAACGTAATTGATGGTAGAGATGTCGGTACGTTCGTCACGCGCGGGCGTGGCTCCTGGCATTGGGGAGTATGAATAGCCCCTTATAACAGGTGCTCATTTTGCACTTGTGGACTTGGGCTCGCCCGTCGCCGCCGCTCTCTCAACCATGTCAGTGAAACAACTGGGAATGAGGTATATCTGTACAGGATAACGCAGCGTGCCTCTGCAGTGCTCGTGGTGTGCTCGCAACTGATCCGCTTTCTATCTCTGAGCCTAGTCGCGCGACTTTTAGAAGAGTAGCCGCGATGCCCATTTTTGCTTGAACATATGAACCTAGGCGGAAAATTGCTTATATTCATCTATCTTTGGTTTTGCTGTTTTTAACAAATACCTTTTTCAAAGGCAGTCGATTCATCAACCTGGAGTGGGATCCGCCACTGCTGCGTAACGGACACATAATGCGGTATCATGTGTTCTACAAAGAAGAGGACAGCGACAGGTAACATTTGTATCGATCTAAAAGGATTCTAAAATGTTTTTTTATTCGATTTATCAATCAGAAGTCAATATGAGGTAGTGTGGATACTTGAGAGTCTGAACTGAAGAGAAAGGGTTGAATATTCAATCCTCATGAGCGCTTAATCATAGGACCTGTCAAAGAGTAGGGATTGTTTCGACATTTTATGCCTAGCTGAAGGCATAGTACGTGAGGGAATCGACCTAACTTTTTCTGTCTTTAGCGGGGCTTAGTGAGTTTACTGCCAGAGTTTGGTGCGTCTAAAATACATCATTCTGAAGACATGGGGGGGGGGCTGTTGTCAATCTCTCCGGCGAAAGGGGCAGGCCCTCCATCAGTCGTCTATCACAATTTGCTTGCTGCCATCCCTTACTGGAGGATTCGCTTGCGATCCAGTGCAGCCGTTTAAAAACGATGGGGCGCGAATTTCAATGCCGCTGTCTAGTACCAGGTTGTCCAATAATTCTTGTCCGAAGATTTCACCATTTTAAATTTTTTAAAACTTTATTGAAAAACAAGTCTAATCAACAATATAATCACCACAGTAATTCACAACAGTGGCCCATCGATTGGGCAGGTCGCCGATGCCCTTCGGCCAGAACTCCGGGGGCTGCGACTCGAAGAAGTCCGCGATGTCGGATTTGAGGTTGTCGTAGTTGGTGAATTTTCTTCCGGCCAAATGGTGCTTCAGCGGGCGGAACAAGTGGTAGTCGGAGGGGCGAGGTCCGGGGAATACGGCGGATGGGCAACCGTCTCCCAGCCGAGCGTCGCCAACTTCTGCTGGGTCTCCTTCGCCACGTGGGGGCGCGCGTTGTCGTGCAGCAGGTGGACCGAGGCCCGTCGGGGACGCTTTTCTCGGATGGCGGCGGCTAGTTTCTCGAGCTGATCGGTGTAGATGGAGGCGGTGACCGTCCTGCCTTGCGGGAGCAGCTCGAAGTACAGCATACCCTTGGTGTCCCACCAGCAGCAGAGCATGATCTTCGGACAGGAATTATAGGACGGCCTGGTACATTGAACTCTGTTTTTCTCTGTAAGATTCGGTTTCTTCTCTCTTTAGAGACATATACGCGCCCCAAAATATGAAAAAAAAAGAATATGGTTGTCTGCGTGGACCGTGCTTTTAAATAATGTTATTTGACGGAAACGCTTTCCTCTGCAAGTTCCAGCCAGTTGTAGAAGTAGAGGAGCAGTCCATCATCTTGGAATATCCTCATTAGAAGTTATATTTCATCATGATCGACTGCTCCGCTGCTTATTCTGCCCGACCCGGCTCGAATTTTTGAAGAAAAGTTGAATCACGTTTCTGTTTACAGGGAGAGGATGTTAAATTCCTCTACAACATCCGTAACGGTAACGTCATTGCAACCGAATACTCTTTATCTGCTGCGTGTTGCGGCCGAGAACGAAGCTGGAATGGGCAAAATCAGTGACCACATCAAGGTCACCACAAAAAAAGAACGTCGGTCGATTTTTTTTTGTGAAATTCCATCGAAATTAGCGTAAATAGGAAGTGTGCAAGTATTTTAGAAGCTGTACCAGGTAGAGTTACGAACCTCTTAGCGCGTGCATTGGGCCCGGAAACAATCGAGGTGAAGTGGGATCCTCCACAAGGTGGGCCTACTGCTCTCCGATACAAGCTCTTCTACATACGAAATCCCCCGGAACCTGATGACAAGGAAACCCAAACCGTCGTAAGTCAAAGTGTTTTATCACATATTCAATTGCATTATTAGCACTTTGTCAAAAAATGATGTTTTTTTATTATTCCGCACGCGTGCTCCTTCAATCCACCCTCCTTTTTATCGTTGTCTCCTTCCCACACTCCACACATGCACGCGAAAGGGCTATAGACATTTTATTTTTGACACCGACTGTACCTAAGTCCGTATCGTGTTCGGGTTTGGTCGTGTCGCTCAAATGAGTCAGTTTTTTTTTCCAAAGCAGCTGTATTGGTTGGTACAACTTTTAGATATCTTCAACAGCGTACACTTTACATGGAATGGACAAGTTTACCGAGTACCAGATTCGTGTCGAGGCTGAAGGAGAAAATGGAAGTGGCTTAAGCAGTTATCCTCTTAAGGCGAGTTTGTTTGTTTTTCATTTTTCGAGTTCATTCGAGTTCCGAGTTTCCGATGGAGTATCTGATTTTTACTGGCGAAAAGCAGTTTGCTCCGTCCAAAAATTGTTCAATCATTTAAGTCGAAGTCGGCCGGCTTCCAGTCCCAGGGTCAAGCGGGGTTGCGAAATTTCGAAACGGGCATTGGGGGGGGGGTCGAAAAAATTTTGGCCCGAAAACGAAGGTTAGGGATATTGCAAGACTTCCAGTTCAAAAATGAAAAATTGGTGAAAATATCCCGGAAATTCTGGAAATTTTTGGCCAACAAAAGGAAGGATCGTAGCATTGCTCAGGTTTTAGACGCTTGAGCCCTGCTACTGAACGAATTTACGGCGTCTGACAGTTTTAGTAATCAAAAACAAATCGCTCAGAATTCGCGCTTCGGGGGCTCGCGAAAATTCGCTATATCGCTATAATCATGATTTTTTCTTTTTAAGGTTCGTACCCTCTCTGATATACCCTCAACTCCTCCACGGGATATTGTTGCTGAAACAGCATCGAGCACTAGTTTACGGATAAGTTGGAGTGAGCCTGATCCTGAGAGCACCAATGGCGAAATAACAGGCTATAGGTGATAGTGATATTTTTGTGAAAGATTCTTCGTCAATTATAGTTTGTGCATTTCAGATTGAAATACAAAACTAGGGCCCGTGGAAGTAAGGGCAATACCTTCGTACTAGACGCTAGTGAAAGGGAATACACGATTACTGGTCTCGATGTCAACACTCAATATCTTGTCCGAATGGCCGTTGTGAACCACGTAGGTTTCCTATTGAGACTCTCTGTGATAGGAATGTTCAAATATGCACTTGTTAACATTCAGAATGGAACTGGACCATATTCGGATTGGTTGCCCGTCGCTACCTCTCATATCGACAAGGAGGAATTGGTTTTGGGTGCTCCACGGGAACTTCGACCGCAGGCCGGTCCAGACTATATTATTATTTCGTGGCTACCACCTGCTGACGAAACTAATATAGTTCGGGGATATCAGGTACTTAAATTTTTGTTTCCTAAATTCAGATGAAGTTTTATAAAATTGGTTATAGATTGGATGGGGTAATAATGTACCTGATGTTTCCATGGAACGCGTTGGGGCCAACGTTTTGCAGCATAAAATTAGTGGGCTGCGTCCGTCGCGAGAATATGTGGTCTCATTGCGTGCCTTCAATAAACAAGGATCTGGATTCCCCATTTACGAAACTGTCAAGTAAGTTAGGCTTTGACCCATTTTCTTTTTTTGAAATTTGCTAGCGAATAGAATGCCTGGAGGTAAAACTTGAATTAGCACATCATTTTTGGCTAGCGACGCTAGCTTACACAAACACGCCTCTATCCTAGTGTTAGGCTAGCCCTTATTATCGGCCCCTCGGAGGTGCGGCCCCCCTCCTCCGTGTTGGAAATTTTTGCGCCCCCCCCCCTCAACTTAAAGTGGTAGTGAGTGTACCACGCATAGAGAGTAAATTGTACTCGAAATCAATTTTATGTGTTGAAGAAAAAATAATTTTGAGTAAAATTCCACGAAATTAGGTCCTTTTGACGATATCTTTACGATACACGCGTTCTTTACCTTTGTATGCACCAAGTCAAAACTGCGTTTTTTTCGCAACTTTGACGCCCCGGCAGGAACACTCATCGTCCCTGGTTCGGCCGCAAAAGGTCCGCGATTGAAACTAGGCTCAGTATAGGCCATTTTAAAACTGAAGCCACCCGTTGGGAGGCATTTGCCGCTGAGCGGCGACTCGGTTATTGGGCGCTTTTTTTCGACCCCTCATAACCGACGTCCCGTTCTCGGCTCTAATGGGACCAATCGACCTGGGACTCGGGCAGTAACATTGCACAGTATACTTAGTATCCGAATCACTCCATTTCGGATATCCGACCGGATATCCGAGATTCGGGTAATCCGATATCCGAAAATTTGAAAACACGCATTATCTGAATCGAACCAATATCCGGGATATTTAAAATCGATATTATCTGAATCGAACCATTATCCGAAGGGTCAAAAATTTGGATAAAATCGGATAAAACGGATAAAAATTGCGTAAAATCGGATAAAATCGGTTCATTTTACGTTGAATGTAGTAAACCGGTCAAGTTGAATGTAGTAAACCGGTCCATTTTTTATATCAACTATTTGACTCACTTTTGCTTCCTCATTCGTGTAATTTATGTATATGTCCATTTCTCGTAGCTACTATTCTACTCATTTTGTGTGTGTGTGTGTGTGTGTGTGTGGGTGTGTGTGTGTGTGTGTGTGGGTGTGTGTGTGTGTGTTGCCTGAGATTTGTTCCGATAATATCCGAAATTTATCTGAAATTATCCGACGGATATCCGTATCCGAATCATTGGAAAATGGCATTATCTGAATCGAACCAATATCCGGTAAATTTAAAATGGCATTATCCGAATCGATCCATTATCCGAGGAATTACCTTCGGATAACAAGTATATTGCACAGGCCTAACTATACTTTGACGGTTTTGGTGAACTGAAATGCACATACAGCTCAATACCGGTTTGGAGTGGTTAGAGATGTGACGCAACAGTGCTGTAGTGTTGGAGACCCAGGGGGTCGTATTTTTTGCTCGGATTCTTTTATTATATGGAAGGATAGCATTTGTGAGCGTATTTCTTCCTCTATCTTTCTGTAGCTTTCCATGGAACGTGATCTTTTTCGGGTTTCACATTTAATTTCAGTGTCGTGCAAGTTGTGAATATTCAATTTTTTTTATTTTCGTCTCCTATCAGAGCACCAAATCAGCCATTGCTATTGAAGCAGTTGACCAGTATACGGGCCAGATGAGTGGCAACTTGTAATTTGTTTCTTATGCCAAGACTTTGAGGTATTAAAACATAATGGTTATGTACTCCGTCTGTAAGGAGTTCCTTGTTCTACGACGGATGGCGATTTATCG
This sequence comes from Aplectana chamaeleonis, assembly GCA_029168955.1. Lineage (NCBI taxonomy): Eukaryota > Metazoa > Nematoda > Chromadorea > Rhabditida > Cosmocercidae > Aplectana > Aplectana chamaeleonis. Next base: position 1,139,709 of record JAPDOI010000185.1, on the reverse strand, counting down.
ACATTTTTTTTCAAAAATTGAATAAAAATAAAAAATCGATTGTTGGAAAAAGTAGTGGATGAATTAATATCTTCGAATAGGGAGCTTTTTATAGTACTTAACCACAAAGTTTGGTACCCTAAAGCCTTTGAAAACAGAAGGAATTACAGAAAAGCGAATTGTACAAAGACGTGAATTTCACCTCTTTGAAGAATTTTTGCGAACCTGCTCGGTGCTGCCATCTAGCCTTTAAAGGATTCAGATGCTTCAACAACATTGAGTGATTTGGTGCTTACATAGAAGGCAAAAATAAACACTTCGAAATATTCACTACTTAGACCACTAACCTCAAATGCGAAAACGATAGAGTTTTACGAGAGACAATGAAATGCTCTTCATAACGCTACATTACACTTCACCGAACAGAACATCGAGAAAGAAATCTAATCTTTAAAAAACGCGGGAATTTGGCGAGCATCCTGATATTGTTAATATACTAATAATGAGAATAATAATTTTCATACCTCCGCGCCTATTTTCATTTTTTTACATAAATTTTTCATAAAATCAAAATTTTTTGTACGGGTGATTGTGAAAGCCAGTTTTTCCTTCATGGCCAGTGAATTCGTTGCGCCCGCCCCTTCTTCAGGGCCAGAGCTGCGCCCCCCTCCCCCTTGGTTATGATAACCGATGGTGCTTTACCCTGCTCTATCCTGTTAATTGCAGAACTCTATCGCACTCCTCCATGCCGTTTCTGGACGGCTCGATGATAGGAGGTCCTTTGAGCACACCTCTCGGTGTTCGCGCAGAGTCCGTGTCCGCCAACAGTGTTCGGGTTTCCTGGACTGAGTCGGATCCGAATGCTTTCAATGTAATTTATACAATACGGTATAGCACAAGGTGAGTTAGTCTGCTGTGATTTTCCGGATCACTGTACTGTGCTGTTTTCCCAGGTAGACATTGCTGGGGCAGGGTTCATGATTGCGCTAACCCTAGGTTTATGGATTTGGATTGTGCTCAGCGCACACGCGACTAATCTGGAGCTAAACTTGACCCGATTCGACAATCCCAGGATTAACGCAATGATGAATCCGGCCTCGGGTAATGGATTGGACTGATTGCACGGAATACTACGTGTGTGCCTACGCATCACTGGCGTACTAAGCCATATGCATTTGCGGGTGTGGGACGTTTAGGTCGAAAATTTGGAGCGCAGGCAGGGGCGAGAGAGAGGGTAGAAAACCAGTTACAACTTGAGGATCAATTGCAATGTTGCACACGTTTCAGCTCTAGATGTTATTCCTACCATATCTGAGGCTTTTCACGCCACAAATGTGTGCGATACTCTTATTTGACGATGAAGACATAGCTTCCTCTTCGTCTCTACCCAATTTCGGCCTAAACGTGCGCCACCCTGCGTTTTCTGTAAGATATTTCGCCTCAATGCTCGTCGTGGAATGCGTTTGCGACGTTATAGTAATGATAGTGATGGAGTTGTCATTGAAGTATTGGTGTCGGTCAGCGCATTATGGGTAGGCGAATCCGACTCCAAAGATGCTCAACTGTGTTGTTGGTTCATGCACGTCAATTGAGGGGGTCGGCAAGATTAAAGGCAGTGTCCACGATCAATACCACATTCGAGTTGGATTCAAAAATGGGGTTGTTTGGTCGTGAGTTAACGAATAGTGAAGAAACCGCGAAGAAAAATGCCCAGAACAAGCTGAAATAACGGTTTCTACGTACGTACAGGTTAAGGGCGCGGACGAGTTTATCCACCCGAGTATCGATCAGGCTGGACGTGGCGGAGTTGCTTGGCAATCTGCCATCGAAAACGTCCACGGCGTCACAAGTTCGTCAGAATGGGGGCGGGGCGGGCTTAAGAGGCGTACTGAATTGACGAACTCTTCACTTCACGGCTGTTTTGTGGCCCGTATTCGCCGCTTTCTTCGACCTGATCTTCTCGAGCATTTGCCAGCATAGTGTTTCATATTGAAAACGAGATTTATCGTGAACACTGCCTTTAAGCAGTGATTCCTTTCCATGTTTGGACTATGTGGGCGTATCAGATTGGCATGAGCTCGCTGAACAGTCATATCGAATATCTCATCGCAGACGATGTTTGCTTGGCGGGAAAGAACATTCCTGAAGTTCGACGGCTGCGTCCTTGTTGGTTATTTCGGACCCACACGAATTGCTTAGATTGAATTGGTTCAGGCGAGTATACTCTGTCCCAAACGAGTCAGCGATCGTGCAGTTCAAAGAAGCAGCGCTCTCTCTGCGTCTCTGTCGCGCGCGCAACGTACGCAAATCACGTATGTGACACAGCACCTGGCCTACCGTAATCTAAAAACAGAATTCATCGATTACCTGCCACTATCTGCCACGTAAAGAAGAGTATCTGCATCAAGAGTGAGTACCACGAGCATTTTGAACGAAAATAACGCAAAAGAGTAATGAAGTATGCGAAAAAAGATATGTGTACGTTTAAAAAAATCTTTGAGTTATGTTTTTTTGGTTTACGGTAAGACTGATGATGCGTCGCGTACGAGATTAGCATACGCTGCGCTCTTCAGACGAGGAGGAAGCGCTGCTTCTTTAGACTGTACGACCGCTGGCTCATTTGGTGCAGAGTATAAAGTTTGTATCTAATTTCCAGGAAGCAGCGTTGCTGCTTTTATCTCGCTATCTTAGGAGCGGAGCGGTTGTTTCTCCATTTTTAACATTGTGTTTTCTTAGGCCCCGGTCATAGTTGGTGCTATTTGCATCTGCATCCCCCCCGCACCCCCCCCCCGCACCCCCAACACCACCCCGGTCGATACGTATGTTTAAAATGATGGAGTGAGGTTGAGAAAATCACTCGATGCATCCAACTAGATATGACGATGATTACGTGGCCAACAGGATTGCACCTGTTCAGAGAAATAGTGAAGGCGAGTATGGTGAAGTCACGGAGGTCGCAGTAAGGTTAGCTTTCTAGTGATACGCAATGTTTTATCTTCGACCCGCCCACCCGGTGATTTTCTCATCCACGTATTGCATGGATATCGACCGCGTCGGATACATTGAGTGATTTTCTCAACCTCACTCCATCATTTTAAACATACGTATCGACCGGGGTGGTGTTGGGGGGTGCGGGGGGGATACACCGAGTGATTTTCTCAGCTTCACCTCACCATGTTGTTCATACGTATCGACCGGGGGGGGTGCGGGGGGGATACACCGAGTGATTTTTGCATCCCATTTCCAATGCATTCTGTGTGTATCGACAGGGCTGGAGGCGTCGGCTCATCCAACTATGACCGGGGCCTTAGAAACGATCGCTCTAGTTTCATGATAAAGCAATTATAGCAGCGTCGCGGCTACCCCCCATTCAGTGATCGATTATACTTCTGTGGCGTTTAACTTGATGCTCCATAACATAGTTTCGAAGTTGGAGAATGTTCTGGGTGGAGGGAGGTATTCAACAGAGCTAGTGTTGAGCGAATTTGTCGCTAGAGGCAGTTTTCTTCTGGCAACATTGAGGGGCAAGAAGTCGTTTATGAACTAAGATGTGGTGTCAAACATAGTATCGCAATCAGTGTAGGCCGTGGCGCCGTGATCGGTTTATGAGAGGTGTGGCTGTCCTCTCTCCAGCTTGAAACGTTTTGCGGCCTAACATCTGCATGATCGTTCAGAAGATGTATAGACTCTTTGTTGTACATTTTCTTCTTTTCTTTTCAGCGTTGATGGTAATCAAGCTCGCTTCGTAAATACCTCAGAGTCAGAGATTACTATAGACAGTCTGCTCCCAGACACTGAATATGAGTTTTCCGTTCGTTCTCTTGTTGCTGGTTCCAACCCAAGCCCGTGGAGTATGGCTGCAAGAAATAAGTAAGTGTTTAATAAGTGGAAATGGTCAGTTTTAAAGCTGTTCACTTTTTAGAACCCATGCGTCTGCCCCTTCGTCGTCCCCACGTGATCTCACTGTACTGCCCGCCGCATCAGGTGATCCTCATGCCGTGTTATTGAGTTGGCAGCCGCCCAAATACTCGAATGGAGATGTTGAAGGTCTGGTTCATTTCTATGATACGTACTTTTTGTTGCACTAAGGTTTTTTCCGCAGTAATTTGTTTTATTTAGAATATCTTATTTTCTACACCGATCGAAAAACATTAGCCGACAAGGACTGGACTGTTCAGTATGTCGACGGCGACAGGTTAAACCACGAAATTCGAAATCTTCTTCCGAAAACCACATACTACTTCAAAATCCAAGCCCGCAATGAGAAGGGTGAGTCTTTGGTGTTTGTTTTGCAGTTTTTGATTCCTTTCTAATCCAGATTTAGTTTGCTGAGAACACTTATATAGGGTATGGACCATTCTCTCCTCTGCAAACAATCGTACCTTTTGGAAGCGGATCCCGACCGACCGGCGTGCCCGTGCCCTCGACTGAAAATGGGGAAACTCTGCGATGGAGCGATCTGCTCTCTCTACTCACATCGAGCCCTATGTATATTGCTGTTGTAGTGGCGTTTGCTGCCCTTGTAATTCTCTGTGTCGTCCTCATAATGGTGTGCGCATTGAAAAGGTAGGTAAAAACACATTCTTAAGATTTGACGGAACACTAGGCTTTTCATGACTGCCGTAGAGGTAAGGAAGCAAAAATCCTACCAACGAGAGAAGATGTAGTGTGTCAGAAAAACTAATTAATTGGCGTATAGAAATGCGTTCTTTTAATCACATGCTCTGATTATGAGATGCTCCTATCAGTTGCTCCATGTAGAGCCAGTCCGAAGAACGCCAAAGCGAACCTGCGGCTTGTGCGATGCACGACTGTGTGTGTGTGTGTGTGTGTGTGTGTGTGTGTGTGTGTGTGTGTGTGTGTGTGTGTGTGTGTGTGTGTGTGTGTATGTGTGTGTGTGTCTGTCTGTCTGTCTGATGCTCGGCCTCCAGTCGTCCATATTGTGGGAATCATGAAGTTTCTCTTTGAGGATGGGATCATGGGATGGTTTTCTCTCTATGTAACAACAAACAGAGGAACGCACACGCGTGCGGATCTCGTGTATAAATGCATAACGTGCGTGAAATTTGCCTTGTACTCTAAGAACAGAATGTTAGGGAGCTTTATTGTTACGCCGTTCACAATAACGGATTTTATCAGCTCTAGCAATATTAGTTTATACAACACATACCATTCATTTCTCAGCTACTCGCAGTCGTATTATCACAATCATAGATGCGAAGCGGTTGTTTTTCGAAAAATCCAACTATGAAAATGAAGAGATCATTCTCCAAACCGCTTCACTTCTATGGTTGTGATACAGAAAACTGCGAGTAGCGGGGAAATGGAGGTTACGTTGACAGCTGGCTATCGAAATGCTACTTTGCGTTTTAAAAGTATAGACGCACCCCTCCCCAAACTTTTGGTAATAGGTCTAGATCAAACCTGTCGCAGAATGTATGATTACCACTGAACTCGCCATGCCAGAAAACCCCAGTGTTGAGCATTTCAGCGGTAGACGTCAAAAAATGAGTAATTGTTGACATCAACCTGCAAAATAGGCTGTTTCAAAAGTATAGGCGCAGTTTCAAAAATTGGAGAAATACATGATTTTTTCTTGGAGTTTTCGAGCTCAAGTGTTGAGTGAGTGCGAATAGGTGATTACTGTTCTTCTCCTAGAACGTTTGTCCCCTTCGAAGCCGGGTCCACTCATCTAGTGCGTTGCTGCCGTTTCCCCCTGTCATGCTTCTAGCGCCGACAGCCTCTAAATCAGCATACAGCGTGTCAAGTCAGTGTTGTTTCCGTTGTCCTTTATGTCGTTTTCCAGGCATATCCAATAGCAAGCCATCCCCCGTGTTGTTCGTCAACTGTCTCCTACGGAACGACTCTCGCATCCGAGACCATCATTTCGTGGCGGTGTCGTACAAGCACAAAATCAATCTGCGTAATGTTGTTGCTGTTATGGTAATTAACTAGATGAGAATGACGCTTTCGAAACTTCGGCTTGACAACGATAAGGTCATTCGTATCGGCGCGTTCGAGAATTCATTCGCCATCCATGTTCCGTAGTCCGCAACCGGAGCCTCTGTGGCACATACAGCCTTGGTTCGACTCTCCGATGTGACCATTCGTGTCTCCCGCAACAACAATGAAATCTTAAGGCGGCACTTCGGCGGTCTTCTCATCGAGCATCATCCAGAAATCGTTTTTCACTCGATCCGCACACTACCAGACTATCTCCTCTCTTGCACAGGATCAAGCGGGGTTGCGGAATTTCGCAACCCCAATAATTTTAGCCCGAAAATGGGTTAGGGAGAGATCGCAAAAATTTTGGTCTAAGAATGGAAATTTGGTGAAGATATCCCAAAAATTCTATATTTTTGGTCACCAAAGGAAGGATCGTAGCATTGCTCAGGTATAAGACGCTTGAGGCCGACTACTGAACGAATTTTCGTATCTGACAGTTTAAGTAATCAAATATTAACTACCCAGAAATCGCGCCTAGAGGGGGGATCGCAAAAAAATTGCATTTTGGAAGAAAAATTTCTGGTGGAGGGTCGTTCCGATTTCGAAAAAAGAAACGTTCCGATTTCGAAAAATTACGCAACGCCCCGCTTGACCCTGCTCTTGCATTTCACATATATCAATTAGTCAATGCTCTACAGCAGTAGCCATTTCGCTCGAGCGGCCTGACAACGTGTCGGCGTTCAGCGTTGGAGCAGAGTCTTGGCAATTTTAAATGGCTTTCGGACTAGCTTGGTTGCCCTTCGATGCCGTCCATGCATCAAAGACCCTAGCATACATTCACCACTTACCTGGCTCCGTAAGTAGGCTTCGGTTATCGCGGACGCTGTAGCCTTTGGACTTCTCTTTAGTACCATGGCATGTGGTGTGACAATAATATCCATCGGCCGACCTGTCACACGGACACTGCGCCCTGGTTTGTCGCCGGAACACGAGAGTCCACGTTCAGATCACCTCAACAGTCTAGGAGTTTCCAGTGGCGCCAGCGTGGAGAAGCGGACTGCGCCACCGATAGGAGCTTAAATTCCTTAAAAGCACAGTCCAAGCTCGGGGACGAAAGCTGAGATTTCCACATAATCGTAAAGTAGACCCACCTCATAACACCTGACAAGTGCGAGCTCTCAATTCCCCCGAATAAGCGAGATACAGGAGGAAGCCACCCTGGGGCGCCCACCTCGGTAAGCCCCTGTCACGATCTTTCGAGCTGAACAGTGCCGAGATGAGCGATGATTTTCGATAAATATCCCCGTTCTTCCTTACTTTCTCAACCTTTATATCCATTCAGGTCGGCTCGCATACATCGCTTGCCAAAGACGAAAGTTATAAGCCTCGGACAACTCGTCCACTATGCTTCCGCAGCTCAATTTCTAAAGTTCCATAACTCCGTTCCCAGGAGGTCTTGTACGATTCCAGAGACATCATTGGAATCAGCTTGGAACCGTTTTCAAGATGGCTGGAAAACAGAAAAAGGATTCCGAGGTTGGACTGTGCCTTTAAAGGCAGTGTTCACGATAATCTTCGATTTTGAGGTTAGTCGCTGGCTGAATCGATTGTTTGGCCCCCAGGTAGAACTAAAATGACGAAGAAACCGAGAAAAACGGACCAGAAGGGCACGAAATCTTTCACTCTCACCCCGCGTCTTTACTCTCACAGGAACTGTTCGTTGTGACAATGAAATCTTTTGTGGAAGCATTTTTTGGAATTCTTTACTCTCTGCTTCTCCGGTCTTGCCTTCAGGCCCTCACTAGTACTGTTTAGCCTAAAATATTCTTCCATTTTTGATTAGCCCCATTTTTTTACCGGTGACAACAACCGTGAACATGTCCATACAATCGCACAACTAGTCCAGGCCAGAAAATAATGTCACTGAAATAACACGTTTTAGTGCGTTTCTCGCCGTTTCTAGGTGATTCTGGTAACACTTGGTTGCCAAAGCATTGTTTTGAGTGGAAAACTCGGGAACGAAAATCATCGTGAACACTGCCTTTAAGGTGTCCATCTCTCCTAGATCGAGAGAGTCCAATTACCTGCGGTGAATAAGTGGCGTGCTTGATAATTAGTACCGCAATAAAGCAGTAATATAGGCCTGGCGTAATGGTGAAGTCTACAAAGCCCAACTAATGAGAAACTTTCTGCCACTCAAGACTTGAGCCGCTTTCGAACAGTTGTTGCACCGAATGAGGAAGCTGGGTTGTAAATTTTGAGTTGCTTTTTTCCTGCCGATCGTATCAGTCGATATATTGCTAATCAGACCTCAATGCAGTTATTGGCAATAAACATGAAATCGAGTGGGACCTACCGAAGAATCGTTGAGGAACGCTGCCATTCCTGATTCTAGTGATGTTGTGACTGCTAAGGTTGCGATTCGAAATGTGGGAGACTAAAGAAGCACGCTGCATAGGAGACTCAGGGTATTGGTCGACTTCTTTCCAACTCGACACCGACGACCAGTGAAATACGAACTCATTTCTCGACTTCTGATGCAAGGGCCATGGTCTCGAGGACCAGTAGACACAAGCAAACGTCGCTTGTTGTCGTCTCTGAACAGATTATCACCCTACTGACCCACTCAAAGTAGCTCGAGTTTTGTACACTATGAAGAGCATGGTGACGGATTTGTTTCAGGCGAGCATTATTTCCTGTTGTTATGCCGGAGTATTTCCAACCGTAATTTAATCATCGAATGAAGTTTTCCGTTAAGTAGAAAATCCTTGGTACTATGCTTGATCAATCTGGGACCTAATGTTTGATGAAAAATGCTCCAGCATGATAACAGAAAATAGTGCCCGCTTGAAACAGATCCGTCACCATGATCTTCATAGTGTCCAAAACTCGAGCTGCTTCGCGTGGGTTGTGACTAAGTTTGGTGACGGCAATGAGCAATTTTTTTCTGGCGACTGGTTTTCCAGACCGCGGTCTTTGTATCCGAAGTCGAAAAATATCTCGAATTTCACTGGTCGTCGGTAGGAAACAAGTAGGCACATTCTGTCAACCTCCTATGTAGCCGGCTTCTTTGGCCTCCCGCATTTCGCCTTGCTTTTTTTGGGAGTCAGAATAGCTTTAGAACCTATCGCTACCCCTCGTAGAACTGCAGAGTTGCTCAACGATAGTTGGATTGGTCGTACCCACTCGATTCAACGCATGTAAGTGGACTGACTCTCTCGATCCAGTACGTTGAGGAATTTTAAACGTGAATTGTGAGCCCCTTTACATACTCACTCAACGCTAGCCAGAAAACCTTCAATAAAAAGTGGTTCCTTCCATTTTTGAAACTGCTTCTATACTTTTGAAACATCCTATTTTGCAGTTTGATGCCTAAAGTTACTCATTTTTTGAGTCTACGACTGATATGTTGTACACTAGCGTTTTCTGACTTGTCGAGTTCAGGGGCCGGATTCATCAACGATAAAACCATGGTTTTAAAGCGACCGCAGTGGCGAGAGCGTGACTTAGAGCGGGGAGTGCAGAGTTCAGGATAAAATATACTGTAAAGCCGCGGTTCTATCGTTGATGAATCCGGCCCCGGTGGTGATCATACGTTGTGCGACAAATTTCATTCCAACCGAATGACGACCTATTAAGGCGTGCGTCTATATTTTTGAAACGCGCTGTAAATAGAGAACACCAGCGTTAATGAATACTTGATTTAAAAAAAACAGCGCTATCATAGCGCCTTTGCGCTAGATTAGAAGCTGTGTCTACACTTCTGAAGCGCAGTATTTGAGGACCTCGAAAAGCAATGGATATACGGCAGGCAAAAAATCTAGCGTCCAGCAACCGGGTGCAGATCTTTGGATTGACCATCCTGGTGGCAATAATATACGCGGTGGTCGTAAGTCTTGAACGAAGTTTGTTTCATTAAGCGCTATTTCGGGATTACCATTTTTTACTTTTTAGCGTCAGACTATATGGTGAATGGAATTGGTGCGTCAGTGGTAGATATGAAGCATTTAGCTGGACCAGATGTAGTTGAATCTCCACCTCCAAGGTATCACGCATTACAAGGTAAGCTAATCAAGCAGATATGGGATACTTGGCAGCGGGACGTTCTGTCCCAAGGGCGGAGCCTGAGCGAGGTGTGAATTGCAGGGAGTCGACGACTCGGACTAATTACCGCACTTTACTCACGGCCAGGGTCTGGAAATGTTATACGAGACACTAACAGACTAAGTAAATACCATTTTGAGCAGATGATGAAGGTATGGAATTGTAATAAAAAGGGTAACAGGTACAATCTAAATAATACTTCGTTTTGAAGCGGTGTATATCAGGATTGTTGTAAAACTTAATGTGATGGTTAGAGTAATAATAATATTAATAATGATAATAAGAGAACTGACAGATAGACATGGGCATTCGTTATTAGTACGGAATAATATAATAATTACCAGGTTGTTGAATAAGTTTTGTCGTTCGATAAGAGAGGGCGTTGCTACTAGCCCAAAATTTTTTTGCTTTGTTGGTAAACTCTTCATATGAACATATGTGAAGTTTTATTTCAATCTGTCCATTCATTCTTTGTTTACAGGCCATTTAGTGTCGCCGTGTCACAGCAATGGAAAAAATTGAATATCGTGCAGTGATAAAATCAGGGTTGAGCAGAGTTGCGACCAGGCACAACGGGGGGCAGTAAAAAAATTCAGAAAACCTGAAGAAAAAAATCAACATCGGGGTCGTAAAACTTTTCGAAAAGGGGAATTTACTCAGAACCACTTGCTAGACTAAAATAAGGCAAAAGAAATTCTAAAAAGCTGGAGCAATTTCTGATCTTGCGGGGGGGGGTCGTAAAAATTTTGGTCAACAGGGGGAGGGTCGTAGCTCCACCGAAAATTGGCGCAACGGCCTGCTCAACCCTGGATAAAATTCTTATTTTTGGAAGGTGTAGCACCAAACGAAATTCACGAATGAATGTTAAAAGTGTAGAGATTGTTCACCTACAATTAGAATAGTAGAAAGATGTGTTGCTGAATTTAAACGTGGTCGTACAAGCCTTGAAGACGATCCACGTGAAGGACGTCCAAAAAGCACATCAACACCAGAAATCATAGCCAAAACACAGGATACGGTTTTGGAAGATGGTCAATTGACTGAGAGAGATTTAGTAGAGCCTCTTCACATCTCATATTAGGCAGTGGGAGCCATATTTTAAGTGAAATTTTGGGTTTTAGAAACCTGTGTGCACAATGGGTGCCGCATTCACTAACAATGAAACAAATACACATTCGAATGCGACTTTCTCAGCAACATTTGGGTCGTTTTATACAGGATAAAGTAGATTTTGTGCGTCCATTCATCACTATGGATGAGACTTGGGTCTATCACCATGATCCTGAATCAAAACAAGAGGCTAAAGAGTGGTGTGAACCTGGTTGTTCGGCTTCGAAACGAGTTCGTGTCCGGAATTCGACCAAGAAGGTTATGGCATCAGTTTTTTGGGATGCGAAAGGAATTACGTTTGTGGATTACTTGTTTTTGCAAACTGGTAAAACAATTCTGAATATTATTGCAACCTTTTGGACCAGTTGAAGGAAAAAATTCGTGAAAAAAGACCCGGTTTGCAGAAGAAAAAAATCCTTTTTCATCGGGACAATGCACCGTGTCACAAGAGCATTTTGACAATGGCCAAAATATATGAATGTTCGAATTGTTGGAGCATCCACCGTATTCACCAGATTTGGCCCCCCAGCGACTTCCATTTGTTTCCGGAACTCAAAACATTTATGCGTGGCAAGCCTTTTCCATCAAATGAAGAGGTTTAAACGGCTGTTGAAGAGTATTTTGCAGACCGAAATTCGATTAATATTTTCGGAATTCGAATAATGCCGTTTTGAAGTTCTCGAGATGTAGAATAAAATCGACATGGACTTCTCGATATTTTTTGGATCCTTAGACCACGAGATCGAGAACGGCACGAAAAAGTACGGCTCGAACTGGAAAAATTCTACCGGAAGCTTGCTCGAGGGGATTCGTCTTACCCCAGCCCTTATTAAAGTGTCCCGTTTTGTTTCGAAAGATTCTGTATAGTTAGTAGCATAACGATGTTGAATTGAAGAATGTTAATAATAATAACAATAATTCAATAGTATTAATAGTTTGTAGTTGCTATAATATACTTTATGAATGTTTTGCTCGAAAGGTGTGTTTGTCTCGTTGGATAGGGCCTCGTATAACAATGCCAGGCCCAAGCAGTGTGTAAAGTGCGGTAATTAGTCCGAGTCTCCCGTAATTCACACCTCGCCTAGGCTCCGCCTCCTTGGGACAGAACGTCCGCCACCCGGGATACTTATCGCAAAATACTATATCCTGTGAACTTGCGGCATGTGCGAATCGTTGGAAAATTTGTGTTTGTCATCATTCCTTTGTTCTGTGAGTTGTGCGTGTACCTCCTTCACAGAACGATCGTAGTATCACCCCATGTTCAATGAGAAACAACGCTATTTAGTCGTACCCGTTCAGCAGTCTCATTTTCGCCTTGGTTATTTTGTGTATTGTTGTTCGTATTGTGGTAGTGTTTTCCATTTCCAAACAGACTCTACGTATGGATCGGTATCAGCTCGTCACAGTCGCACACCTGCTCGAAATTCCGTCTCGTCCTATGATGAAGAGTTGCGACGTTTGGAGCATGAAGGTCGTCGTCCTGTTGTAGTAGGTCGTGCCAAACCAATCCTGGCGTCTGTTGTTGGATATGGACCACCTTCTGAAGAAAGTATGTTGCTATTATTGCATGCGCTTTGGTGATTCCCTTCGAATGTATTTGTATTTTTCTGCAAGTTTCATTTGATTAATGCGTTTAGTCGACTTGTTTAGGCCAAGGTACTTTGTCGCGAAGCTACCACCATTCGCAGTCGAGTCTGGAAGGCCAAAGGCAGCGCACACCACAAGTTGTCTACACTGGTTCTGGCCGTCATCAGGTTATCGATGCAATCGTTTTTTACAGTGCTGCCTTATTCTAGGCCTGAACGTGCTCATTTTGTCGTTGCGGACCTGAAAACGTGCGGTGTTTGCCACTTTTCCCGAGGCCATATTAGGGATAACAACCTTTGCAGAGAAAAAAAACCATATTTCTTCTACTCTAACGGTGAAGCCTAACCGAACTTTTCCCTCCCGGTGAAGCCCATCCTTCTTCTTCTTCTTTGCAGCCACAGAGAGGGGTTCTGTCATAGGTTCAGAAACTCGGCCACTAGCGTAGGGTTCGTCCACAGATCCATTGTCGTTAATGTAGTCGGCCTCTTCGGGCAATTGAACAGGTGCGCAGTAGTGTGCCCTTAACTGCCGCAATCAGGGCACTCGTCAGGCTTTCTGTTATCGATCCTATGCAGATATGAAATCAACATTGGGAAGTGTCCACAGCGTAACGAGGCAAGGGTGCACCTGGCACGCCTGCCAAGTTCCATCTCTGTCTCGCTGATCTCGGGAAATGCGACTTCCAGGATGGAGTTTATGGCAACTCTGCTCAAGTGTTCCTTCACGAATCGGATATGCTCCGCGCGCAAGAGACGGAGGCGTTCTTGTTGTGCTTCGGTCCATCTCTGCACATGTACTTTCGAGGGAGCATCGGCGAACGGCTTTCTGATACATCTCTCTCTCTCTCACTGGGTTTAGTACTCTTCGCGACGGATGATTTGGCTGCATAACGATGTTAATGAACATTTGTTGCGCCTGGAGTTGGCAGTGGTCTCTAACTGGCAATATGCGAGCTTCGGCGTGTAAGTGCTCAATTGGAGAGCTTTTAGAACAGCCCGTTGCAATTCGCAGAGCACAATTTTGGACGCGCTGCAGCTTGGACCAAGAAGTGTCCGACACGATGTGCTGCCAGACTGGCGGAGCATACTCCAAGGCGGGTTGCACAATAGCCTTATACGTGGTCAGGATCGTTTCTTTGTTGCATCCCCAGGACGTTTCACCGAGAGCACGTAGGACGTTGAGTCTTGTTTTCACTGTCGCCTGCTTCTGCTCAATGTTCTTATGAAACTTCAACGAAGGGTCCAACACGAGTCCAAGTAGCTTGGGGAATCGGGTGGCCGGCAATTGAGTTTCGTCCCATCACCATGGGATGGGCACTGTGCTCTGCATTATCAGTGGAAAAGACGGTGACGGATGATTTGGAGGCAGAGACTGAGCATTTTGCGATCGAAGAAACATTTCAACTCGATGAAGTAGTCATTGATCTTACTGGTGGCTACCTTAATGTCGCGATCTCGGCACGGAATAGTAATATCATCCGCGTATGCAACGACCTTGATGTCTTGAGGGGGAACGGGCAGATCTTCTAGGTATAAACTGAAAAGTGCAGGCGATAAAACTCCTCCTTGAGGGACACCAGCGGCGATGGGGATGCTATTGGAAACATGTCCCTGGAATAGCTTATTTGCCCGACGTCCTTTAGTGAAGGCAGTTATCCACCGCTTCTGCCATGGCTTAATGGTAGACCTCAACAGACTCTCTGATAGTAGGTCTAGATTGACAGTGTCAAATGCCTTTGTTAAGTCGAGGGCCGCACCAACAGTACGTTGGGGTTTGATGGCATTGAAGCCGTCCAGAACATAGCTCAGAATTTCCAACAAGGCCGTAGTGGTGGAATGTAATTTACGGAAACCTTGTTGGTGCTGCTGTTGGCTGTTATGCTCGGCAAGCTCCTCCACAACCAGTTTTTCGGCAACTTTGGCGATGGGTGAGAGCAGACTGATCGGCCGGTACCCTTTAGCCGTGGATGGTGACTTTCCCCGCTTTGGCAGTGGAATAACACGAGCCACTTTTTAATTTTGGGGTAAAGTACATGTACTAAACGATGTATTTATGACGTCAGCAAGAAGGGGCAGTAGTTCACTGGGCAGTCTCTTCAGGACTGCAGGGCTCAAACCGTCTGGTCCTATTGCCTTCGAGTTTCTCATCTCCTTTATCACCTTCTCGACCTGTGCAGGGGTGACTGCTTCATCTACATCCATGAGTGGCAATTTACAGAGTTCCCGTACATTTCTTCTATTCTGCTTCTCTCTTTTGGTTCTAGTGATGAAAAAATGCTTCCCAAGAGCATTTGCGGCCTCCTTCCCTGATTTGAAGACTCCACCTTCAAATTCAATCGTGGAATTGTTGGCGGAGGTGAGCTTTCCGGAGATCCTTTTCAAGGCCTTCCACGTTGCTGCTGCATCATTTCTGAAGTTTATCCTCTCAGTAAACTTTTCCCAAGTTTCCTTCTTCTGTCTGTCAAGGTTTCTCCTGATCTCATCATCCAGCTCAGCGATGTCAGGGTCAAGATGATCTGCAGCTCTCTTTGCGTACCTTGTCCTTATCTTCTGCAATGTTTCCCTGGTGACATTGGGAAAGAAGGTCTTTACGCGGCCTTCAGGGATTGCGGCTTTCATAGCCTTCCGGATGGCTTCAGATAAGTGGTGCTCCTTCTGATGTACATCGCCATTCCACGGATAACCGGCCGCTTGGTGGAGTGCAACCTCCCTGAACAGGTTCTAGTCCGCAAGGCCTAAATTAAGATAAGAACTATGACGAACACCAGTATAGGGAGCAAGAGAGTTCGAGAGATCGATATTGACAAAGACAGGAATGTGATCACCGGAAAGAGTTGTGGATGTAGACCAAGAGCAGGCATTAGAGAGATTAGAAGAGACGAGATGTCTGGGCTAGATGATCGGCCGTTGGCAGGGAGACGAGTGGGCTGGCCATCGTTTAAGATAACCAGATCGCACTCTTCCGCCCATTCTTCGACTTCTTTTCCTCTAGCATCAGAATCGAGCGACGAGCAGAATGTGTGAGCATTTTGGTTTCCTGAACCATGATAACATCCGAGTGATGAGTACGGGCAAAGAGAGATAATTCAGAAATCTTGGCGCGAGGGCCGTTGAGATTGATATGTACAATAGATAGGGGGCGGTTGGTAGATGAGGAATTTGATCTACTGGAGGCGGAGCACACAATACAACGAAAGGAAGAATCGTGGTGCCTCACAGAACTGAGACCCGAACAAGGGAAGTGCACCCACCTTTGGCATTCAAAGCACTGGACGGTGGTCTCATTCCAAGTGACATCTCTGTCGCAGGTGGCACATGGGTACATTTTCTTCTTCGCGCGTCTTGGATTCCTTTCGACGCCGGCCATTTGTAGAAGAATCCTCAGGAGAGCTGCAGCCAGCCAGCACCTCTCCCATGACAAAAACCCTCTCCGCGGAGGGATTGACGTCGGTTTGCACGGAGGTGGTCTTCTTTCCTCCACACTGCCACGGCCTGAACGTACGACATCTCGGCAGCGAGCCCATCCTTAGTTGGCTAAATGCACCGCGATAACAAATTGGAGATTGACTTCCCGGGACTTTGACGCTCGGTGACGCTCGGGGAGGCCCCGAAGCTTCAATGCGACTTGCTCTTCGACGAAGAAGGACGACACTGTCAGTACAAGACGATACTTGAAATCCAGTATTATGAGTCAAGTCCACGTAGTTCACGCGGACACGGTAGGGTATTGATTTAGAGCTATTTTACTAAGAATGTGCTCCGCCCACTTTCTCGCCGTTGCCCCATCACGTCAGTTCTGGCAGACGTTATGGGTCAATGGTGGGAAAGTGAGCGGGATTACCCTTTCAGCAAGAGTTATCAATAAGAGGCCACGGTTGTGGTGACAGGCTAACCCAATAGATTTGATGTTCACGCAATGCCTGGAGTGAAAATCGGTCCGTGAATATAGTACTTACCTTGTGTGTGATTATTAAGGAACATGCTAATTATTGTCCGTTTGATTCACATCAGTAGAAGGGCTGAACTGCTGTGCTGAATGCAGTCCCGTTTCGCAAAGTGCTTCTGGAACATCCACCCCAACTTTTTGTCCGTTAAAAAAGTGCATGGGTCTCATAACATGTGCTCATTTTTATGCATTCAGCCAATCGCGAAGATTGAGTTTGGCGATTCTCCTTATGGGTCGACTACAGGACTTGAGTCTGATACACCACCAGTTCCACTTCAAGCGCCTCCCCCAGGACCGCCTGTGGTCGATGGCTACCGGACGCTTCGTGGCGGTGTAACGCCGTCGAATCCAAGCCAAGGCGCTCTTCGGTAATCTCAGTATTTGCATACCGGCTATGGGATCACCTATGCATTCTACGCACCTTCAGGTCATTTACCCAACTGGCAGGCACTCCTCCGCCTCCAGCCAGTAGCCAGACATCCAGCTTGCAGCAGCCACGCACGATTGTGATAGCGGCTGGTGGTAGACAGTTGCCTGTAGGAAGAGCAACCGCGCAACCGAGAGTAAATGTAACAAATATCTACAGGTATATCGCTGAGTTTCTTCGAAGGGTAATAGAACTATTGTTGGTATTATTATTATCACTCTTAGCCCTTATGCTTCCTGTTCGTCGGACCCTGAAATGGAAAAGAAGCAGGTCCACTCAGATGTGGATACATCCGGAGCTTCCCCTACGCTTCGTGTTCGTAATAATTTAGTTCGTAATTTTTCTTCTTAGGTGACAACTCATTATCTTCATTACACGGTTTCAGCCTTCAAATTCTACGGAAGAACTCAATGCGCAGATGGAGAATCTGGATACGATGATAGACGACCTGCAAGCGCTCCAGCACGAATTCGGTGTTGTAAGTTGATTGTGGAGACTATGCTAATTACGGTGATCAGCTGTCGGTGTTTCACATTATTTTGTACAGATTGTTAGGTACTTTTTTCATCATTCCAATAAGTACCTTTACCTTCGTTTTTGATCTACTGTCGTCATTTCCATTATAAGAGCTTTCCATTCCAATGTTCTTGCCATTCTTTTACTTGACATTTGCACTCGATAATTTCTCTACACATCGTTTTCTCAGAAGTCGCTCAGCTGTATTCAATTTTGCAGATATTTATTGTATTCTTGGTGCACATGATTTCTATGTTGTATTATTTATCCTCTCTTCACTTGCAATTTTATACCTGCATTTATTTATGGCATATCTTTCAGAAACATCCATCATATGTACCCTATCCTACACATAGTGCTTCTAGCTGTGCTATCTTGAAGGTCTCCGCATACGCTTAGCTCACGAGTATGCTAGTTTGAATTGCAGTATTTCCCTGACCCACAATGGGCATCGCACGTGACTGGTATTTCACAGTATTGACACTACGTATTCATTATGTTCCGCTCAGTTTGACACCATGATAATTCGCTACGGAAAAAAATGTGAGATAAACTTTCAATATTTGCTTTGTTCTTCTGTTACATTGATGTAAGTGAAAGCAACGAAAACAGCCAAAAATACAGCCCACGCCAACGGAAAAGGCGGTGGTGCGGTTGCGTATTTTCACTAAGCATGCTGTAGCCAAGGCTGGCTCGGTTCCAAATAGATAATGAATGGCTGATAATTTTTACCTAGGTTATGGCTCTTGTTTCTATCATCTTTTCTTGTGTCTAATGTGAATAATTGTATAGTATTGTATTGTATTGGTACTGTTTGTTTGGGGAGAATACATGACGCTCTAAAACTTTTCCGGTGCGCCTTTTTCTTAAAAATAGAGATAGGAATCAAAGGGTTGCAGTCAGTTATGCCATGATGTCCGCAGAGCACCCTAGTTGACGACAAATTTTTTTTACTCAATTCGGAGGAAGTTGGAGTAAAATTACCGGTTACATAAACAACGGTCCCTCAAACACACAATATCAATACACCTAAATTATTTACTATGGATACACGCACGAATAACACAAAAAAAATGAGAGAAACAGAAAAACTATATTACAGAAAATTATCAGCTGTTCCTTATCCATTCTTCTTCTTCTTCTTTGCAGCCACAGAGAGGGGTTCTGTCATAGGTTCAGAAACTCGGCCACTAGCACTGGGTTCGTCCACAGATCCATTGTCGTCAATGTAGTCGGTCTTTTCGGGCAATTGAACAGGTGCGTAGTAGTATGCCCTTGACTACCGCAATCAGGACACTCGTCAGGTTTGCTGTTGTCAATCCTATGCAAGTATGACATAAGCATGGGGGAGTGTCCACAGCGTAACGATGCAAGGGTGCACCTGGCACGCCTGCCAAGTTCCATCTCTGTCTCGGAGACCTTTGGAGGTGCGACTCCCAGGATGGGGTTTATGGCAACTCTGCTCAAGTGTTCGTTCACGAATCGGGTATGCTCCGCGCGCAAGAGACGGAGGCGTTCTTGTTGTGCTTCGGTCCATCTCTGCACATCTACTTTCGACGGAGCATCAGCGAAAGGCTTTCTGATACATCTCTCTCTCACCGGGTTTAGTACTCTTCGCGAAGGGTGATTCGGCTGCTTCACGATGTTAATGTACATTTGTTGCGCCTGGAGTTGGCAGTGGTCTCTAACTGGCAATATGCGAGCTTCAGCATGTAAGTGCTCTATTGGAGAGCTTTTGGAACAGCCTGTTGCAATTCGCAGAGCACAATTTTGGACGCGCTGCAGCTTGGACCAAGAGGTGTCCGACACGATGTGCTGCCAGACTGGCGCAGCATACTCCAAGGCGGGTTGCACAATAGCCTTATACGTGGTCAGGATCGTTTCTTTATTGCATCCCCAGGACGTTCCACCGAGAGCACGCAGGACGTTGAGTCTTGTTTTCACTGTGGCTTGCTTCTGCTCAGTGTTCTTATGAAACTTCAACGAAGGATCCAACACGAGTCCAAGCAGCTTGGGGAATCGGGTGGCCTGCAATTGAGTTTCGTCCCATTTAACCATAGGATGGGCACTGTGCTCTGCATTATCCAGTGGAAAAGACGGTGACGGACGATTTGGAGGCAGAGACTGTGAGCATTTTGCGATCGAAGAAACATTTCAACTCGATCAAGTAGTCATTGATCTTACTGGTGGCTACCTTAATGTCGCGATCTCGGCACAGAATAGTAATATCATCCGCGTATGCAACGACCTTGATGTCTTGAGGGGAACGGGCAGATCTTCTAGATATAAACTGAAAAGTGCAGGCGATAAAACTCCTCCTTGAGGGACACCAGCGGCGATGGGGATGCTATTGGAAACATGTCCCTGGAATAGCACATTTGCCCGACGTCCTTTAGTGAAGGCAGTTATACACCGCTTCTGCCATGGCTTGATGGTGGACTTCAACAGACTCTCTGATAGTAGGCCTAGATTGACAGTGTCAAATGCCTTTGTTAAGTCGAGGGCCACACCAACAGTACGTTGGGGTTTGATGGCATTGAAGCCGTCCAGCACATAGCTCACAATTTCCAACAAGGCCGTAGTGGTGGAATGTAATTTACGGAAACCATGTTGGTGCTGCTGTTGGCTGTTATGCTCGGCAAGCTCCTCCACAACCAGTTTTTCGGCAATTTTGGCGATGGGTGAGAGCAGACTGATCGGCCGGTACCCTTTAGCCGTGGATGGTGACTTTCCCGGCTTCGGCAGTGGAATAACACGAGCCACTTTCCAATTTTGGGGTAAAATGCATGTACGAAACGATGTATTTATGACGTCAGCAATAAAGGGCAGTAGTTCACTGGGCAGTCTCTTCAGGACTGCAGGGCTCAAACCGTCTGGCCCTACTGCCTTCGAGTTGCTCATCTCCTTTATCGCCTTCTCGACCTGCGCAGGCGTGACTGCATCATCTACATCCATGAGAGGCAACACAGAGTTCCCGTACAGTTATTCTGTTCTGTTTCTCTCTTTTGGTTCTAGTGATGAAAAAATGCTTCCCAAGAGCATTTGCGGCCTCTTTCCCTGACTTGAAGACTCCGCCGTCGAATTCAATCGTGGAATTGTCGGCGGAGGTGAACTTTCCGGAGATCCTTTTCAAGGCCTTCCACGTTGCTGCTGCATCATTTCTGAAGTTCATCTTCTCAGTGAACTTTTCCCAAGTTTCCTTCTTGTGCCTGTCAAGGTCGTTCCTGATCTCATCATCCAGCGCAGCGATGTCTGGGTCAAGATGATTTGCGGCTCTCTTTGCGTCCCTTGTCCTTATCTTCTGCAGTGTTTCCCTGGTGACATTGGGAAAGAAGGTCTTTACGCGGCCTTCAGGGATCGCTGCTTTCATAGCCTTCAAGATAGCATCAGATAGGTGGCGCTCCTTCTGGTGTACATCGCTATTCCACGGATAATCAGCCGCTTGGCGGAGCGCAACCTCCCTGAACAGGCTCCAGTCTGCAAGGCCTAAATTAAGATAAGAACGATGACGAACACCTGTATAGGGAGCAAGAGAGTTAGAGATCAATATCGACAAAGACAGGGATGTGATCGCTGGAAAGAGTTGTGGATGTCGACCAAGAGCAGGCATTAGAGAGATTGGAAGAGACGAGGGAGATGTCTGGGCTAGATGATCGGCCGTTGGCAGGGAGACGAGTGGGCTGGCCATCGTTTAAGATAACCAGATCGCACTCCTCCGCCCATTCTTCGACGTCACCTCCTCTAGCATCAGAATCAAGCGACGAGCAGAACGTGTGCGCATTGAAGTCACCCGCAAAGACAATTGAGGGAGAAAGAGAGCAGTCATACAGCTGCTTGAGAAGGGGATAGGATTGTATGTTGAGGGACAAGAGGAAGAAGGAGGGATATATATATTAAAAAGAGAAAGTGGTGTTTTAAGAGGTAGATGGATGGGGATGTACTCGAGAGTGCCATCCACTGGAGTGTTTGGAATAATGTGAGAGGGAAGAGAGGACAGAACAAAAGTAGAGACTCCGCCTCCTTGAGATGACCTGGGAGTATGATATGCAGTATAGCCCGGGATGTTTGGATGTCTAGAGGTAGCAGAGGGAGAGAGTTTGGTCTCCTGGACCATGATAACATCCGGGTGATGAGTACGGGCAAAGAGATAATTCAGAAAGCTTGGTCCGAAGGCCGTTTAGATTGATGTGTACAATAGATAGGGGGCGGTTGGTAGATGAGGAATTTGAGTTACTGGAGGCGGAGCACACAATACAACGAAAGGAAGAATCGTGGTGCCTCACAGAACTGAGACCCGAACAAGAGAAGTGCACCCACCTTTCGCATCCAAAACATTGGACGCTGGTTCCATACCAATTGACATCTCTGCCGCATGTGGCACATGGGTACTTCTTCTTCTTCGCGGGTCCTGGATTCCTTTCGACGCCGGCCATTTGTAGAAGAATCCTCAGGAGAGCTGCAGCCAGCCAGCACCTCTCCCATGACAAAAACCCTCTCCGCGGAGGGATTGACGTCGGTTTGCACGGAGGTGATCTTCTTTCCTCCACACTGCCACGGCACGAACGTACGACATCTCGGCAGCTATCCATTCTTAGAACTGGGCCAGCCATGGCTACAGTATGTTCAATGAAAATACGCTATCGCACCACCGCCCTTGCCCGCTGTCGTGCACTGTAGCAAGAAAAGGGAGGTCCATGTACAGTCGGCATGAGTCCTTATGATACTTTGCGTTCCCTATTGAAGGTTGGCGCAAACTCGGGGCACCGAGTTGGCGCCAACCTTCAATAGGGAACGCAAAGTATCACCAGGATCCATGCCGACGTTACTCGATGTGCGGGCCATGAAAAATCAACCCATCTCTGCACCGCAGGTCACCAACTCGTGAGAAGAATCATTTTTCCCCAAGATTTTGCACCTCATCATGTGCCCCCCTTTGCGAACAGTAAAATCACTTCGGCCCAAAATCAACTCAGAATCACTTCAAACGGTTTCTCACACAGTTTCAGCCCCAACATACCGGTTTTTGAGCCGCTTCGAAATCAGATTTTTCGGTATAGCGGAAAATGGGTTTTACGGACCTTGTGGTGTCTTTGGCATTGCCCTGAGGTGCCGCGACTCAGCGGTTCGGTAAAATAAATTGGCTTAGAAGCTGGAAAAAATTGAAGCCGCTTATAAAGAAGGAGAAATAAAATTCAACAGTGGTGCTGACTTACTTGACTTAATCGGTTGGCTTTCGCCTGACGCGGTCATTCCGCATCTTCACCGAGGTGTGCCGTCCTAGTAGTCAGCCGTGTCCATTTTTCACGGTCTTCAGCCACAATTTGAACACATTCCATCCAGCTGTCACTATTCCATTTCCTGCGAAACGAAACGTCGCGCCTGAACTGTCTTTCGATGCCGAGTGACTTTAAATCCTCTTTAACCACATCCGTCCAGAACTTTCGCCTACGCCCAGGTGGCCGTTTCCAGACAGGATTTGGAAGCATTTTTAAAGCGTGTTGTACGAGACGATCCGGCGTTCTTCTTAGTATATGCCCGAGCAGTCGAAGTCGACTTTCCATTGCTGCTTGAGATGGCGTTAGGAGATGCTGGCACCTCCCTCGTGTCAAGCGTTGATGTACTGCGTCGATTTCCTTGTAAAGGTCTTCGTTATGGCATACACGCGGCCAGAAATATCCAAGCAAACGCCTAAAAGCTTCCTCTCCGTGCAATCCAACCTTTCCATCTGCGTTTTCGGTGCTGCCCACGTCTCCGATCCGTACATCATGATAGGGCGAATAGCGGATAGGTAGACGCGCAACTTGACTTCCTTCGCGATGGTGGTAGACCACAAACACTTGGTTAGAGAATTGAATGCAGACGTAGCTTTCGCACATCGTTGTCGAATATCCGCTGCATAACTACCATCGTTCTTCAGCAAACAGCCCAAATAACAGAAATCGTCCACCAGTTCGATACGTTGTCCGTCCACACAAACTCCAGTTGAAGGCCTCTGAGAGACCCACATCTGCTTGCATTTGTCGGGACGAAGACGAAGTCCATAGGCTGCGGCATACTTCGAAACGAGGTTCACAATCCTTTGCAGTTTTGCGTTGTTTTCAGCGAATAACACAATGTCGTCGGCGTACTCCAGGTCGACAAGGGAGCGTCCTGATGGTGTTAGGATCACATCCGCAGGAAACTGTTCTGCAACTCTACGCATGATGTCATCAACGGCGAAGTTGAAAAGAAAAGGTCCTGCAACGGCTCCTTGCCTTACTCCTGTTTTCACCTCGAAAGCTGACGTAAATCCGACAGGTGTACGAACTGCTGCTGTTGTTCCTTTGTTCATGTCCTCGATTAACCGAACATACTTTTCCGGGACTCCATCTGCTCGCAGAGCATTAAGCAATCGATCACGATGAGGAGAGTCGAACGCGGCTTCAAAGTCCAAAAAAGCAAGCTGTAATGGCTTCGAAAACCGCTGCCACGATTCAATTACTCTTCTCACGACGAACACTTGGTCGATGGTCGATCTTCCAGGTCGAAAACCGGCTTGCTCATCTCTGGTCGTTCCTTCACGATGTTTGATAAGTCGCTCGAGAATGATACGTTCTAAAACCTTGTACATGACACGAAGTAGAGAGATTCCTCTGTAGTTCTTAGGATCCGTGACGGATAGCTTCTTGTGAAGAGGTACGATGATCGCATGTCTCCACGAATCGGGTATCCTTTCGCTCATCCATATGGCACGGATGGTGTTGGTCATTTCACGAATCCCAGACGGAGGAAGAGCTTTCAGCATTTCAGCAGTGATGTTGTCATCTCCACCTGCCTTTCCATTCTTCATTTTCCGGACACAATCCAAAACTTCAGACTCAGTCGGCGGTTCCTCACTGACATCGTAATGTGCTCTCTGAACATGCGGGAGCTCAGGTACTGATGGCGCTGGACGATTCAGTAGTGAACTGAAGTAATCCTTCCATATTGGCAGCGTCGCATCACCAACTGCAACTCCATTGGTAGTGTTCAAGACGGGAGAACATCTCTTCATCTTCCCGCTATACTGTCGCAGCAACGTGTAGGCTTTCCTCGGATTCTTCTCCTCCCAAGCCTTCTCGAACTCCTTAGCTCTACACGTCCACTCTCGTTCGCGGTCACTTTGAAGCTGCCGACGCAACTTCCTCCTCAGACGCTTCTCCTCCACGAAGTTTCCTGCAGTTCGGAGAGCACATACTCTGTTGTAGGTAGATGTTGTTTCTTCTGAGACGTAGGCGAACTTCTTCTTAGGCTGTACAACCGGGAGTGCCTCTTTCGAAGCGTCCTGGATGCATTTGACAAAAGAATCCGCGTCGCAAAGTTTCTTCTTAGTCCGTACTCCGATGTGAATAGAAACGCGTTGTCGGAAATTCCTTCTGCACTCTTCATCTCTGAGACTTGTCATGTCAATCCTCTGGAGAGGCTGAGCCCCTCGCTTCCTCTTATGAATCCTCGCAGTGAAGTTCAACAGAACAGGACAGTGATCCGAATCGAATGCGACATCCCACACAGCTCTAGATCTTCGAATGTCCGATACTGGAATATTCCTCGTCAGGACATAGTCAAGCTGTAGTTTCAAAGTTGTCATCTTCCGCTTCCGCTGCTCTTCTGGAGATAGCCGGGTTGGTCCCTGCCACGTAAGCTGATGGCGGCGATGATTCCTCTTGAATGTCGATGCAATAATCAGACCACTGCGTTCACAAAAGTCGACAAGGCGGTAGCCATTGTCCGATGTTTGCTCCACTGGGTAGAACCATTTACCGAGTACTTCGGATTCCTGATCAAGTCCCATCTTCGCATTTGCGTCAATCCCCACGACAACAGCATGTTGACAAGGTATCCTGGCCAGCAACGTATTGAGTTCCTCATAAAACGCATCCTTCGAATTGTCTTCGGCGGTTTCAGTGGGCGCATGAGCACTCACTATCCACAGATTGAATCCTCTGTGATCCCGCAGTCGTACGAATGCATTCCGACACGACGTTGAGCCGAACTCCTTGACCATACCATTGAAATCCTTCCTTACAGCTATTGCACAGCCTCCCACTCTCCTATCGTCAGCGTTGCCGCAGTAGATGGTGTACTCTCCGACGCTGATGACGGGTCTATCCTTGAGGCGGGTTTCCTGCAAAGCAGCAAACGGTGCATGGAAATAGCTCAGAAGTCTGGATAGCGCAGTTTTTTGGATATCACTCGACAGCGATCGACAGTTCAGGGTGGCAGAAATTGTGGCTTGTGGCCAAAGACTCCATGACTCCTAGGTACGGATCCTAAGGTGTTATGGACCAGAGGCCTTAGTGTGCCGGACGGCGACACCTTTATGCAATGTGCGGGATACTTTCGCGATATAGTTGTGCACGCTATATCGCTCGAACGTTCCCTGTGTACACTCAAACGTCTGCTGGGTTCAGTAGAAGCAGGGGCACCAACGAGCAGGTACCAACAGACTTGTATACACACCCCCCACAGTGGTGCTAAAAGGACTTTTCTCCAAATGACCCTTACAGCCTTGGTTTTCACTTCTAGAAGGCGGCAGTAGCAAAAGATGCATTTACTGGTTGGTTAATGAAAACAACAGCTGGATTGTTTTTTGAGGTTTTCACATCGTACGCGTTGGTGAGGTGAAAACAGTGACATGAGAAATCTCAGAAAAAATCCAGCTAATGTATTTTCCGATAACCATCCAGTAGGTGCATCTTTTGCTCAACTGCCGCCTTCTAGAAGTGAAAGCCATTTGGACCGTAAGGGCCATTTGGAAAAAACGGCCTTTGAACACCACTTTCCAACGGGCGATTTTTTCTATTTCTCACTCTAAATGAGCGGCTTTCCTTTTATCCACTCCATTACTGGGTCTATTTTACCGAACCGTTCACTTACGGCCCATCAGGGCATAGTACATGACACTGGAAGGCCCCCAGAAACCATTTTTCGCTATTTGAACAATTGCAATTTCGACGAGTATTCATGTCACCAGTGGTTGGGTCTGGGCAAGCTGAAACTGTGTGAAAAACTGTTTGAAGTAATTCTGAAATGATTTCATGCCTAATCCAGCCGACATGAAAAAATCATTTTTCTGTCACTTCGGCTCGCGGCAAAGGAGGGAGCACGTGGTGAGGTAGAAAATCACGAGAAAAAAAGCTAATCTAGTCTTGATAACCATCCAGTAGATGCATTCTTTCATCGACTGCCGCCTTCTAAGAAGTGAAAACCAAGGCAGGGTCATTTGGAAAAAACAGCCTTTAAATACCACTTTTTTCTAACGGGGAATTTTCTTATTTCACCTGTTAGCGCGGCTTTAATTTTCTCGGCTCCTATGCAGGTCTGTTTTACCGAACCGCTGAGTTACGGCACCTCATTGCAATACCAAAGACAACAGAAGGTTTGGAAAACCCATTTTTCGCTATACCTAAAAAACCGATTTCGACAAGCTTTTAGGTGACTAGCGGTTCAAAAACCGGTCTGATGGGGCTGAAACTGTGTGAAAAACCGTTTGAAGTGATTCTGAGTTGATTCCAAGCAAAATTGGGCCGAAGTGAAAAGTCATTTTTGGGCGATTTCCGCTGCTTCATACAGGGAGAGAGAGAATCGTCCTATCAAGATCGAAGTACAATTATTTCTATCGATTTGTTTCAATCCCTAGCTACTGCAAGCTGTCACTTGCCAGAGAAAGTGAAAAATTGTGAAAACCATATTTTTCAAATAGTAGTAAGGCGTTTGTTGGATAAAGAAAATATTGTTAGATAAAATGTTTTGCTGTTTATTTTTTTTTGCAATACGGTCGAAACTTTCACTAATATCACTGACCTGATTAAAAAAATCAAACAATAAAAAAGTCGAATAATGAAAATCAGCGAAAAAAAGTTATCATATCTAAGGAAGGAGAAAGTGGGTGGGGCGAAAAAGCGGAATCAGCGAGGTCCATGGTGGAGGAGGGGTCGCCACTTTCAGCATCGCTGGAGGGGGATCGCAACCAGGGATGTGCGGAATTTTCTGTTTTCTGCCCATTTTTTTCTGTTTTCTGTAAAAATGGGCCAAAATTGGACAGAAAACAGAAAAAACACGATTCGCGATTTGGAGCAGGAATGCCCTAGAAAAAAAGTGGTCGGGATTAGCAAATCTAAGCCGATAGGTTAAGGGTGTACTTCACCCAGGCTCTCTGCAGTTCCCCCACCCCAGACGCTCTTATCTCGCTGTAGTGGTTATCCATTAGGGCTCGTGTGGCGTGGTGGGAGGAAACTGTGCTGTTCGCTGTACACGGTCGGGTTCGATCCTCGCCGAGGTGAACCAAACCAACCAACCCTTCGGGGTCCTTCAATTGGTAACAGATTCATGTAGGGAGATGAAGGCACTCGTTGGGAAGTCGGCTGGCCCCTGCAAGCCACTAAATAAGCACGAAATCCATTCCTCTAAAAAAATTTACCTCGTCAGTGCCGGAAAAGTACCGCGATCCTTGACTGTGCCGCGATAGTGCCGCAGCGGCTCCGTGATCAGGCGATTCTGCTGCCGTGTCTTGAGCCTCGACATCGCGGCGATAGTACCGCAGCGGCTTCGCGTTAGAACCGCCCCGGCTCCGCGAGGATGCAGCAGCGAACCCGCGTGGAGTACGATGTACTGTCCTGTGTGGTGAAACGAAATTGTCGCCGGTTCAATATACCCAATTTCAAAGTACATTCCGTATTTCCTTGGGCGCAAAAGCGGCGGTAAGCTTTGTCCTCATCACACAAAGGACGTAACGACCGCCGGTGCGAATTTTTGTTTTTACAATTAACCCCCTTCCCATCCTAGTTGTCTTATAATTCGTAAAAACTTCATATCAGACACTCTTTCGGAGCCGTTGCGGCGTCATGGCGGAACCGAAGCGGCACTGTCGAGTCCCCTTTACGGCTCCGTGGTAGTGTCGCCGCTGCTCCGCAATAGTGCCGCTTCGGTGCCTGTACGCGCCAGAGCGGCGCTGTCGCGGAGCCGCAGCGGCGATTTATCTTAGAGTCAAGCTTCTATGAATACGACGTCGAATGCGCTGCGCAATCCAATAGGGTTTTAGGAAGCCGATTTCTTATTTTTATCTTATAGTGGATACTCTTACCCAGAGGTTTATCGTTGACGAATCCCTCAAATGTAATGCAAAGCAGTAAAGTGAAAGGAAAAATGCAATGTGACCCTATACTAACAATAACAAGCCATTAATACTAAGTACTTAACGCCCACTATTCATACTTACTCCCCAGCGTACCTGCTTTGGTGGAGCGGGGTAATGTTAGCCCCAACTGTGCCATGAGAGTAAATTCTAAATACGTGTTACAACTTATTGCAAAGCAGATGTTACAGAATTCAAATAAGATGAAGCGCCAAGAAATTGATGGTGAGGCTATAAGGCAGGTGATAATTCTGCCACAGCGGTACGAGAGGCTCTCAACGTGGAGCGAACAGCGCGTCAGGTCAGTTATACTCTAACAGCACAGGCGCGCGGCGCGAGCGCGACTTTCAGCTCCAGCAGTTATCCCACAATCAGTGTCAACATATGTACACCAAGGAACGGAAAGCTCGCTCCGACTCCTTGCACAGACAACATAAGTATTGAGCTTCTAATAGAGTGATCGAGCTTTCATTGCCTGGGAAAAGGAAGGTTCGATGAACATTAGTCATCTCATCGCACTCATAATCTGCATTTCTTGAGCGTCTATGCTTTTTGCTCTGGCCAACTGTAAGGATTTGAAAATTCAATGAAAGAAACATAGATCAGTCAAAAAATTTATAAAAAAAGTTGAATGTTTTGAAAAATTTCGTTTAGTGTACGCTGAACACCCGTTATTGATTTTTTTTAAATTTTCTGTTTTCTGCCCATTTTTGGAGATTTTTTTCTGTTTTCTGTCAAACTAGATTTTCTGTTTTCTGTTTCCAAAAATATTTTTTCCGCACATCCCTGATCGCAACCATGACCGCAGTTTTTCCAACGGGTTGCTTGACCCTGCTCTGAAGTCCATAAAACCCCTTTTTGGATTAATGCACCTTGTGGGATATTCGCTCACGGTTGCGCAGTGATCAACTAGCCGCGACATATTAATATGTATGTGGTTCCTCTGAAAAAAGTGAATTGGGAAAATTCATTGAGAAATCATTATTACAAATCATTCAAAAAAGAGTACAATCACGCATTCCATTAATGATCTTAGAGAGGTTACCGGGGAATATAGCCATTACTCCTGTTAAATTCAAAAGCTGCTATTCAAGGTGTTTTAAGCTAGCTCTCGACACAAGCAGCTATCCTATTCCGAGTTTCCTATGCGCTGACCGTACCCGTGATGGTTGTCTTTACTTCACCAGCACGCTAGGTATACCCGATTGTTTTAGCAAATCGGAAGCGTTACTCTTGATAATAACTTATAGACTTCTGAAATTCTCTGCTCAAATATAAAAGATTCCATCAACTTGCGAAAATCATGATTGTTCTTCTAACAATTATATAACAATAAGTTACTAGGTCAAGCCTCGTTGTAAGCTATAAGCGAGGTTACTTTGATTCCCGGAATTTTTCCCCTTCCTTGAAGAGGGATCAGTTCTATGACGACGAAAGCTTCAGAAACTGTTGCACCTGCTTTCTGAACGACATCAACGGCTGCCTTAACGATGAAGAAGTTCGTGCCGCAGATGGCTCGCTCTCAGTGATCACGTTCCTCACCTTTAAAGTGCCTCCCGTTGCCAACAAATCGTCTATTATTACCACCTTCCAGCCAGCGGTAAGAGCATCCTTTTGAATTTCAATGACATCCTTAGAGATTGATTTATAGAAAAGAAGAAGTCAAAAGTTTTGATAAGTGAAACTGATGAATCACCTCCCCATACTCCTTCATGTAGGAGGCTTGTAGACATTCGCCAGGAAGTTTACCTTTCTTTCGTATTGGAACGAAGGGTAATCCCAAATGGACTGCGACTAGAGGTCCAAACAAAAACCCTGAAAGTGGACATTTCGATCACAGAGTTGAAGCTCACAGACAGGGTTCAGCGGGGTTGTGGTAGGACACAACATGGGTTGAAGGGGGGGGGGGATGTGGAAAATTTGGCCGAAAAATAAGGATTCGTGAAATTAATAGGGGAGATAGTAAAAATTTGGACTAAAGGGGTCTGCAGAGTTGCACCGCCCGGGAGCGAGAGGATTGAGGCGTGGCCAAACCTTGACGCGGCGCGCACTTCAGTGCCTCGCAGAGTGGCAGCGATGCCTGCCGTCGTTCTTCATTTTCCTCCATTTCTTACAACCTCATTCATTCTACGCCCCAATTTGAATTTCATCGATTTCAAAATTCGTATACCTTTTCCTCGCTCGTTTCACTGTGTTCATTGGATTCGCAATGAAACCATGCTTGAACTGAAATCTGAACTTAAAAGACGCCAGAATTGGAAAGTTTTCTGAAAATTGCTAAACTTGTGTGTTTTTGGAAACATTTCGTCATTTCAAAAAAAAATCGAAAGATACTCTCAGAAGCGGAAAACCTGAAATCAACTAGTAATGTTAATTTAAAATTTCTCGCAAGAATCGATATTATCCCCATTAAAAGAAAACTGACATGAAATCAATTATTTCGGGAGTGAAATGGAATGGAACACATAAAAAAGCGAACGATCAAGCGTTTATGAAAACGTGCGATCAGTACCTCAAATGAGAGTAAAGCTGGGAAAAGTTCGCACGGATGGCTAAACAATGGAAATATATATTGAAAGGATCGATGGCGGCGCTCCTCGCGGACGATAGAAATGGTCCAGACCATTCCTCACCGCCGCTCGCTGGCGGCGTCGGTCGGGGAGCCGCTGCTGTCGCGGCGACGAAAACACCCTGCGAGGTACCCGCGTCGCTGCTCTCGCGCGGCACGTCGCCGCCTCCGCCCACTGCGACGGCGCCCCCCACCCTTCATCACTGATTGGCGCGGCGCAACGCTGCAGACCCCTTAAATCTTCACCTACAAAAAGGGGGGGGGGAAGCAGTAAAAACTTTTTCGAAAAATTCAGTCACCAGGGGGCAGATTCGCCAAGAACGGTCACAAATGGGAGACCCGCAGAAAAAAGCTATAGAGATTCTCAGAAAAATGAAAACATATTACATGTAAAATAAAAGGCCTGAATTAATATACATGTAATATAAATTGGCCAATGTATATTACTTGCAAATTATTTCGACCGATGTATGTTACATGTAATATATCGGTCCTTCGCTCGCAGGCCAAATGTCGCACGCAATATGTTTTCGATGGTGAAAACATAATACTTGTAACTTACGAGACGATTACAATATACTTGTAATACATCTACGTCAATGTAAGTTACATGTGAATTATCTCTACTCAAGTATATTACATGTAGCATAAGAGTAACATAATTCAAATGTCCTCAGCAACTGAGGGCCCATGCTGAACACCTTGTGCAGACCTGCACAGCATACGGGCCGTCGAGTACCTTGGTCTTGAGCGCAGGTCCATTGATTGACATTCGACCGGGTGGTCACTCGCCCTGGCCGAGTCGTTGATCTCTCGCTCCTCATGGTTCGTGCTAATCATGGGGAGGATTAGAGGGGTCGACATGCAATATTTTTGGAGCAAGATCAAGTCTACTGCTTCTTGTATGAAGCTGTGGGATCCAAGCTTGCTGCTTCAGTTATGAAGCAGCAAGCTCCTGTGATGTCCAAGAAAGCTTGAAGCTTGCTGATTCGTACCTGAAGCCGTAGCCTGGAACTTGCAGCACCAACCCTTAAAGCATCGCGCTTCAACTTGCAGCTCTAATTAAGTTACATGATATATATGTGTATGTTACGTGTCATATGAGTGTATGTTACATGTAATATAAGTGTAGGTTACATGCGATATAAAGGTAATATACTTGACACTTATATTTCCTTTCGTCAGAGGTGGATATTTTTGGGCCCGGTCCAGATTTTCAAGAACAGGACTGTTGAAACAGCGAGCTCTAGCAAGCTTATCATTGATCAATCATTGAACCATGGGAAGACATGGAGTCGGGAGAACAAGAGAACTGCTGTGGGAACTTTCCCTATTACTCTTCTGTCGAGAGGTCCCCTTCGCCTCCCCCCAATTCGGGGGAAGTTCCCCAGTTGTTTCGAGGGAAGTTCTGATGTCGTTCTCAGGAACTTCTCCTGTTAAGATATGCAGTGTTTATGTACATATATTGTAGTAGTTTTGTAATTTTACTGTTAATATGTATTAGTTTGATAGTATTGTATTTATGATCTATTCTTACCTTCTTTAAGCTAGTTCTCCTCTATATTGTTTCCGTCGATCAATATCCTTGTAAGTTGATCGAGCTGGCCGATTGGCCTTGTTTATTTCGTCATGCGCTACTGCGCGCTCCTCATTCATAGACTCTCTCGCCTATCACCATCGATTCACTTGCACGATGGATTTGGACACCGCCCACAACCTTATATAAGACGAGCGAGAGCTCATCCTTGGCTTCGGATCGTTGTTCTTGTGGAAAGAGAGTTGGTGAGAATTCACCACTCTCAATTGAATAAAGATTAGCCTGGAGTAGTTCGGTGACGTACCCTAGACATCCCCCCCCGGGTGACCGACCAGTCACCCGTGATTTGGGGGCCGAACAAAACCTCCGGGCTAATCTTCGGTACCGCCGTTAGGCCGTTCGGAGCGGCTAAGGCGCGACTCCTGTCGTTGGTTACGGCAGTGTATTCCGACACAGCTTCGGCGTGTCCGTGCGTGCAGCAGCTGCTTGGGTGGCGTTGCGCGTGCGCGCGGCGTGCCGTAGTTTGTGGTGTAAAAGCCACATACGTGTCGGAGTACACGGCTGGCCAGCGGCCAGGAGTCGCGGGAGTATCGAGCCGTGTGTCTGAGTGCTGTGTAAATACTTTGCTGAGGCAAGTACCAGTACAATAGACTTCACGTGTGATTGCCAGAGAGAACGATGTCGTCACAGGCTTCCGGTCTGAGTGAAGCTGAACTTGAGAGGTTGTTACTGGACGAGTCGTCCACGTCGAACCAAATACTCTCAATGCAGACGACTTTGGATCGTCTCGTCACTAAGGTTGATGATGCTGCGAGCAAGACCTTGAAGCAGGTGAGAGATGCGACCGAAGCCATCAATAGTTGTCTGGGTGCTCTACGAGAGTTACCGTCCGAGCTAGCACAGCAAAAGTGCAGCAAAGGCGGGAAGATTCCCACGCAAGTGAGGAAAGTGGCGAGTTCAATAGTCAATGAGAACTGTAGTATCATTGAGGATGAGCTCGAGAAGCTGCTGGCCGTGGAGGAGCACTCGCACAGGATCAAGAAAAAGGTTTGCGATGCAATCGCAGCCATTTGTTCCAGCAAGGTGTTGTTCCCTCTCGAAAGGGCGAGTGCCTCTGTTGAGCCAAAAAGGACGAGAGATCTGAAGAGTATACAACAGCGACTCGGAGCGCATAGTTGTAGTGAGTTGAACTCATTTCAGAACGAACCTCCAGGCCGTAATGTGCAGGCGAAGGCACAGATCAGGTCTGAGCAACCGTATCTCGAAGACGTCGAGATGCAGGATTACTACGGAACCCTCTATCCAGCGCAGGCGGCACAGGGTAAGCCTCTGAACGCAGAGCACTATTGCCGGAGAACCGTACCGTTGTCAACCGGCATCGGGCAGCAGACGAGGGAACCGAGCTCATCGCGGTCGAGCCGGTGCCTCTCCCCAGGAAGGTTGTCTATGTCTGACAACATTGGGGCTATGATCGCCGCAATGACCTTGCCAGACGTAGAGGTGTTTCGTGACCCCGAAGGCAGAAATTTTGGTGATTTCATTCTGCGATTCAGGATGAAATACCAGCATTTGGGGTTGAAGAATGATCTTCTGGTGCACCTCCTGATGTCGAAACTGGGTGGTTACCCGAAAGCGGTAGCAGAGGCGTTACCGGATTACGTCAAACAGGCAGATTTCGAGACACTGGTAGATTGTCTCCGGAAAAAGCTTGAAACGCATGATTCTGCAACTCAGATGAAGGCGTACATGGACCTGAAACGCTTGTCAAAGTCGACAGATGTCACTCGGTACTGCCTAGAGCTGGAGAAGCTCACAAGGAAGGCGTATCCGGATGCAAGCGAAGAGGAGTTGTCTCGTACGAGAGCGGCAGAGCTTGTGAGTCAGCTTTCAGAATGGCCAGAGTATTTACAACTCTTCACAACAATGGAAATAGCCCCGAAGGGTACAGCGTATGAGATGGTCAAAGCCATAGCACAACGCTGTGAGAGAAGAAGAGCAGTTGCAGCTGCGGTGCTCCCACCTTCAGGGTGCAGAATAGGTGCACCGATTCGGAGTGGAGATTCCGCGGCTGCGAAAACTTCCAGCTCTAGAACGGTTGTTCACCAAGGAGACACAAAATCCAGCGTTGACAAGCGTGAGCCCCGCATCAGGTGCTTCAACTGCAACAAGACGGGCAATCTCAGACAAGATTGCAGAGCTGTGAAGCAGGAAGCCCCTATGCAGGAGTCAATGGAAACGACGGTGGAAGCTGATGCACCCAGGATATTCACTTCGTCTCTGAGCTAGTGGATATGTGGAGCAGTAGGAACGGGAAGGAAACAAACAGAGCTCGTGGGTGAGCAAAGGTTAGTTGACGTCCATCTGCTTGGACTGTCCCGTAAGGCCCTACTGGATACAGGGTCGCAAGTCAGCATAATCCCGTTGGACATGTTCTTGGCTGCCCAAGACGCAGGCTTTGACTTGAACGCTGATATAGAGGAGCTTAATCTCGACCAGCAGAAGCCGCTGTACGATGCCTCTGGTAACACATTGACTTTCAAAGGAGCTGTTCGGTTGACGGTGCAGGTCGGCAAAACCAGCAGGCAAAGGGTTGCATTGTTCGTCATGGCTGGAGGGGACGGAACACTTGTATTGGGGACCAACGCACTGCAGAAATTGGGCTTCAATTTCCGTCAGAAGGGGTACGGTAGAGTATCTGCTGCAGGATCACTCAACGAGGAGGCAGTCGTCCAAAGCCATCGCAGTACTACCTCAAAGAGGAGAATGGGGAAGTCGTTTGTCAGATGTTTCAATTGTTTCAAGCTCGGCCATGTTCGGAAGAACTGTAGAGAACGGAAACATTCAAGGGCTACGGAGCTGCAAGCAGTAGTCAGGAAACAGACGACTGAGCAGAACACGTTCAGGGCGTGGTTAAACGACTGGAACTGTGATTCAGAAGCAGCGGACGCTATTGTAGCGAAGAATGTATGTCTGAAGAGGCGGAAAACTAAGGCTGCACCTGCTAGGCGTGGACGCTCTCAGACTGAGGAAACTTCCGTGACTGAGGTTGACTTCGCAATCAAGGCGATTAGCGACGTGGATGGTGAAAGCAAGCCTACCACTTCTCATGCATTTGCAGGAGCAAAGCATCGGGAAAAGGAGGTGGTGGCACGTCAGCGCCGTGTTCTGAGTCATGTAGACCGCAAGGCCAGCATAGGTGGTCCGGTCCTGCCGCAACGCAGTGAGGAGGTAGAGAGACCTCCAGGACCTGCTCAGAGCAAGAGAAGGCGGAGGCACCGTTGAAGGCGTGCGAGCAGAACGCGTCTAACGGTACCTGACGTCTGCCCTGGATGGAAGACCTGCAAGGAGCAGCGTCAACAGCACGTGATCACCGACGTAAAGAGGGAACAGGACATCATCAAGCTGAATCCCTTGATCAAGGACATGAAGATGCACCGACGTTCAGATGATACGAGGTTTCGCCATCCTGACGATGCACGATATGTTCACCGACGACCGCCGAAACTCAAATACACGGACTGTGGATCAAGAGATGTTCGCTCGTCAATGGATTGCCGCTCAAAGTCTTCTCGCTGCCATTGATCTAGAAGATCCCACACTGTATATACATTGTTTTTAATGCTGTTTATGAGTCGGGACGACTCATCCCCAAGAGGGGGCATGTTAAGATATGCAGTGTTTATGTACATATATTGTAGTAGTTTTGTAATTTTACTGTTAATATGTATTAGTTTGATAGTATTGTATTTATGCTCTATTCTTACCTTCTTTAAGCTAGTTCTCCTCTATATTGTTTCCGTCGATCAATATCCTCGTAAGTTGATCGAGCTGGCCGATTGGCCTTGTTTATTTCGTCATGCGCTACTGCGCGCTCCTCATTCATAGACTCTCTCGCCTATCACCATCGATTCACTTGCACGATGGATTTGGACCCCGCCCACAACCTTATATAAGACGAGCGAGAGCTCATTCTTGGCTTCGGATCGTTGTTCTTGTGGAAAGAGAGTTGGTGAGAATTCACCACTCTCAATTGAATAAAGATTAGCCTGGAGTAGTTCGGTGACGTACCCTAGACATCCCCCCCGGGTGACCGACCAGTCACCCGTGATTCTCCACGAATATCTGAGTACACTTTATATTACATGTAACATGTTTTCATTTTTCTGAGTTGAGCTATTTCACTCCTCAGGTGTGCTACAGTTGGCGGGGTGTTTCCAAATAGACACCCCTGCAGAAATGTACAAGCGTCGACTAGAAAGCACTGTCTGCAGGCATCGATGAAACGCGCCATTGACGCGCAAAAATTTTTAATTGAGGCCGAGTGATGACCGTCGGGGTTTCTCAATTTTTTTTTGTGTTTTCCTAGTTTTTCCTGCTCTCTTCTATTGTTGTTTCTTCTGCGTGGTTACGAAGAAAAATAGTAATTTTAGTGGTTTCCGTGCTGGTTAGGGTGATAAAATCCTGATTTGATGCCAGGGAATAATCGAAATATCAATTATGATAATTTTTCATGGAATCACTATTTCTTATCCTTATCATTTGTACCAAGCAGAAGATACAAAACTATAGAAGAATGGAAGGGTCGGCGAAACACGAAAAATAGGACATCGATCATGCCTTGGAGGCTGTAAGAATAGAAAGGCTGGAGGGACGTGTTTTTTTTTTCAATTCAGTGTTTATAACCGTTTTTGCAGAGCTGCACCGTCCAATTTGGATTTCCTCTGATTCGCACCTCCCGCAATCGCTATGGCAAAAGATTGGCCCACACACGGGGTTTTCCTCCCCTGCCGGGAGTTCTGCGCCTCAAATTTCTGTATTGAACGCTTCAAGATGAAAAAAAAACTCACTTTGCCTACTACAAGGTTAGATGTGTAATAATCTGAGGATTTCCTCCGTAATACGTTGACACAAGAGTAATTCATAATGATTCATTGTGAAAAAACTCTTCCGTGCTAAAAATCCTCGAAAACAACTTCCCATCCAGCGACTTCGTATTTTGAAAAATGCGCGTATAGTATGGTGCACGTTGGCCGTAGCTGCGGACACATCGGAATTGACGGTTGTACATTTCTGCAGGCTCCGACACTGGCAGCGGACTCCTACGGGAGTCGGCTGGGAGTCCTAGTCTCCCATGCAACAGGAGTCCCGGTTTTCTCCTGTAGGAGTCCTATTATTCTCCTATAGGAGACCGGAACTTGTACGGTAGCTTGGAGGGAATTTCAAATAACGTTTGCTGGAATCAAGCCAAAACCGCCTAGTTTTCGAATTCTTTAGAATTGAAGCATGATTTTCACACTTCCCCGTTGACAATATTGTCAACAGCAAAAATTAATGCAGGGCATGAAGCCCCGCTATCATTCCTCCCTCACTTATCATGAAGGAAGAAATCCGGCTCCAAAGCACCCCAATCAATCAATGAAGGGGGCGCCTGTGTGAACCTGCATAGGCGAATTGATTCTCCACCCGTTGCACAGGCGTATCGTACGCCGCGCGGGTTCGATCAAGCGTTCAACGTGCGCGTTCCAGGTGAACTACCGGAGTTGTTTTGTCCTGTAGGAGACCCAATGGAAGCGATGCGGCAGCGTGTCCTGTAGGAGACCGCTTCACTTTAGTTCGGTCTCCTACAGGACAAAACAGCTCCTGTGGGAGACCGCGATCGTCATTTTCTCCTGTAGGAGTCCGCTGCCAGTGTCGGAGAGGGGTGTCCAGCTGCCGACAGCCCAGTTGGCGGATGCAGAGAAGTTCACACATCACGCAGTTTTTGGCCACCGTCCACGATATCTACACGACGTCACGTGTCAGCGCTGATGACTGCCGTGTAGACGCTGCTGCTGCTGTGGAGACACTGCATTCCGCAGAGGTATCAGCATCTTAGCCATACTCATCATTAAGGCTCGTACAGGCCATAAAACGGCCAAAGTCTCACCGTCGACTGCGTACCACGCGCTGCGCGACCGCACGCGCGTCGGAAGCAGACGAGTTTTCGCCGCCGCGCGACGAGTTTCGGCCGCCGCGCAGCGCGTGGTACGCAGTCGACGGTGAGACTTTGGCCGTTTTATGGCCTGTAGCTTACGAAACTTCCTGACGATATTTAGGTATTGTAGCCCAAATATCTAAGAAGTGGCAAGATTCAACCTGACGTTGCCTTTCAAGCTGCTAATTGAAAAGGGAAAACCGTACCGATCGTGAGCAGGGTTCAGCAGGGCCTTGTGACTCACCCAGGCGAAGCTACGACCCCCCTTGGTGACCAAGAATTTCAAGAATCGTAAATTTCTGAGAATCCCCTACCGAAATGAAAAGTTTTTCTATTTTCGGACCGATATTCTCCCCCCCCTCGAATACACAAATTTTCACTTTGGATCAAAATTTTCATGAACCCCGCCCCCACTCGTGTTGTGGCCAATCACAACCGTCTGGACCTTGCTCGTGAGACAAGAATGCTACTAATTCAAATCTTGAACCTCGTGCCTCAAGAGCAGCGATGGCGTTCACTTGGCCGAAATCGGTTCGTATGTGATGAGCAATCGTTTTGCAGAGATCGTCCACAACGGCCGGATGAGAAAATAAAGGCATGATGTCTCTGAAATAGGAATGAAGTATTATTATAAATATTTTGTGAAAGCTCAATAAGGGTTGGTAGTTGTTTTAGCAAACGCATTTTTGG
The DNA here is from genome assembly GCA_029168955.1 of Aplectana chamaeleonis. Classification (NCBI taxonomy): domain Eukaryota; kingdom Metazoa; phylum Nematoda; class Chromadorea; order Rhabditida; family Cosmocercidae; genus Aplectana; species Aplectana chamaeleonis. The sequence continues at coordinate 1,100,173 of JAPDOI010000185.1, read as the reverse complement.
CGAATAATCAGGCACGTATTTGTAGCCGTTCTCACTCATTGCGAGGCGGGCGAAGTGGGGTTTATTGGGCTTATCATATCTGAGTCCCCTCAAAACTGTTATATTTTGCCATGGCCGACCACTCCGCTGCCTGCTAGGCCCGGACTCATATGCGCGAGATAGGGTATATGTTCTTTATAAAAGCCCAAGAAATATCACACAATAGTGAACAATAGCTAGAATCGCGCACACCAGTTTTAGCCTTTAGCACATCATTAATAAAACGACTTCGTCAATTTTAGTTGGAAAAAAGTACATCGAACAAACAGGCTGTAAATGCTACGCACGACGTCAGCCAGCCAGTCACTGATGTCACAACAAGGCTGACGAGGCTAGGTGCTGTGACGGCAGCGAACCAGCCGACGACGAGTCTTCACCAGTTCCATCCACGGAACGAAAGTGAACAGCAATGTTCTTTGGAGGCTTGTGGCTTCCATCATCGACTGGTCAACCGGAGCGTCTGCGTTAGGCCACCGTTTCACCAAATGTTTGCGATCGCGACAAGTTCGGCCAACTATCACGAATTATGTGAGGACCAGGGAAACACAGGAGAAACGTGTTGTCACAAGAACACTTTGCAGCACCTGTCACGGTAGCTAGGCCGAAGAGGGTTAATATCTCTGAAATATGAATACCGTGCGGCAATCGGTCGCTGTCGCGGTTGTCTGTGGGTGTCAGCGACAACAACCGAGTGTGCAGTATTGTGCTGGGTGTCTCTTGGCCATGAACGACAGCGACACCTCAGCGTTCTGCGACCGCGACAGGCCTAGCGACAGCCCGCCTGAGGTCAGCGAAACCGAGATGGAACTCGGTAGGCGTGCCAGGTGCACCCTTGCCTCGTTGCGCTGCGGGCACTCCCCCATGCTTATGTCTTATTTACATAAGATCGATAGCAGCAGACCTGACGAGTGCCCGGATTGTGGTAATGAAGGGCATACTACTGCGCACCTTTTCAACTGCCCGAGGAAACCGACAGACATCGTTAACGACAGTAGATCTGTGGACGAATCGGACGCTTGTGGCTCAGCTCCTCAGTCTATGACAGGACCCCCTCTGTGGCTGCAGAAGGAGAAGAAGGCTCCGTAGAATACGTCAAACCGAGATGGAACTCGGTAGGCGTGCCAGGTGCACCCTTGCCTCCTTGCGCTGCGGGCACTCCCCCATGCTTATGTCTTGTTGATCTTTTGATGATGTATAAGGTATTGAATGGGCATACTGGCCTTCGGCCAAACGCTTTTCTCAAAATGAGGGCATCCACCACTAGAGGTAGCAGTTTCAAACTAGTCCGAAACCCGGCTAGGAAGAGTGTCAGGCACCATTTCTTTACTAACAGAGCTGGCAGTGAATTGGAAAAACTGCTCAAAAAGGGCAATCTGCCAACAGACCTGGGCTCCTTCAAGCGTATAGTGGAGCAGTACTTGAGGACGGAGGATTAGTGAGCTTGTGATCTTGTGTTAGTCATAATGTTGTTTTCTTCGATAGATACTCCATAGTGATCTTGTGTTAGTCATGGAACTTTTTCCGACAGATACTCTACGTACTACGTGTTCCCGGTCTCGTATATCGTTGTTACATTTTATTACTACGCGTTTGTTTATCTTGTTCCGATGTCAATACGCAGGGTTACCCTGTAATAAACAATTACAAAAAACCCCTTACTATAGTGCAAGTTAACCCGACAAAAAAAGAACTAGTGACGAAGATTCCTCTGCAATGGTCGCAATATTGCTATTGTGTTTGATTGGCTAGCTCCACTGCGAAAACGCGCCCGAAGGCGAAAAAATGGACGAAAAATGATTCGAACGGTAAACCCTGCCTGAAGTTGATTCCTTTCTTCGGAAAGTCTTTCACACTGCGAATATGCTTCTCGACTTCCACACGAACATCGTCCATCGACTTCACCATTCCATCAGCCATCACGACTCGCCGAATAACTGTTGAGACGGAGCACTGTTGACGAGAAATTAAAGGACCGACGTCGATGTGGTCCCGCAACGATTTTGCGCAGAGGCCCTATCAAAGGCCTTCCAAGGCTGAGCAGAGGATGACTTGCCTACAACAGAATCGCTTCACTGCACTGTGTTTTCACAGCTGTTTCTTCACTTAACCTTCTTCCTCGTGTGACCATGCCACAACGTGGGCCTCGTTTGACATTCTTATGAAGATTAGCCTTTGATCAGCGCCATAATTTCTTCATTACACGTAGACTAGTCATGGGGTAGTATTAGGGCTCAGCGCTTCTCTTCTTCTCCTTCACACGCGGCTAACTAAATCTCTCCGACACTGGCAGCGGTCTCCTACGGGAGTCGGCTGGGAGTCCTAGCCTCATCAGCTATACTCAGAGAAACAAACGGCTAGTCCGCGGCGGCAGATGAGCTTTTCGGACGGTCCGCGGCACACTTGATAGTGGGACAGTCAAAAGGGCCTTTCAGAGTGGCGTCGCAGAAAAATTCGCTGTCGTGGCGACGAGGTGAGAGATGGAGGGTGCTACGCAGCGCCAACCGTGCCGCGCGACGGGAGCGAACGTCGCGCTTTCAGAGTGGGAGCGACGGCGCGAGCTGGGAGCGACGTTCTGCGAAGTTTTGCGACGTTTTGCGAGGCGAATGGTCTGGACCATTTTTGTCGCTGTCGCTATTTGTCGCTGTAGTTCCTTCATATTAGTTAGTGTTCCTTCGTTACTATCTGCCCATCAACTCTCTGTAGAATCATCTTTTTGCCTATTTCACTAGCTGTTTGCCATCCAGGATAAATTTTGTCATGGCATTTGTTTTGTCATCCAGAATTTCTTTGTTGTTGTTGTTGTTGCCCATCCTCCACCATAGACACGGATCCTGGTTCCAATTTCCGGCATGTAGACGAATCATCGAAGCGGTGGCTGGGATCCCCTTCTTTGGAGGATCCCTGATGGAGCTTTCTTTGGCCCTCTTTTTTTTATTTTTTTTTATTCTATTTTTTTATATATATCTTTTTTTTCTTTTTTTTTCTTTCTTTACGATCTTATATATCCTATCAAAGTGACAGAAATTTGGCTGCTTCCACGGGTTTAAGCCAGAGATCTTCAATTGTGAGATGCGTTGGCTTTGTAGCGCATGAGAACATGTGAGGTACTGTGTGTTCCTCCAGACTGCATTCCGGGCATAGTGGATTATCTGCTGCTCCAATCTTATGATTTTCGAATTTCTTTCGTCATGGTATTTAATTGGTTAACCAGGATTTATCTCGTCATGGCGTTTAATAATTTTTTGTTGTGGACAGCATTATTGTTATGCAAATCTTTTCAGTTGAAGGTGATTCTACTGGTGGTAGCGTCTCCTGGTATATTATTCGAAATCTATAACTCGTTTTTGTTGATCAACTCCATAATGTCTGAGATTGCAGAACACGCGAGGGATGGCACGCCAATATGCTTATGCGCTCTGATCGAACTTAAAGGGCAGCGAAGAAATAAGAGACGCTGAGAAAGAAATATGACGCGGCTGCAATCGATAGGCCACCCCTTTTTTCACTCGCTCTGAGGAGCGATGCCGCGAATTTCGCAGCGACGCCACTCTGAAAGGCCCTAAACGGCCGATCCGCGGCGCTGTGTGTTCTAGATAGGGTGGTTTTGGGGCGCACCGGCAGTCCACCATCTCGATACCGATCACCCAAAAGCAGCCATATATATTGTTGAGTTGTTTTTGGATTGAACGACTTCACCACCTCATTCCCCGCAGTCTTAGGACAATTTCCCAGCCGCTGACTTCGACTTTCTCGTATTTGTAACTTCTTCAAGCCGTTATATCTACATGCACGCTAATTATTCTTTCTAGATGCCGTCGCAACAACTTCTAGGGCAGAAAAAATTCCCGATGGTGAGTAAGTTTTCATATTCTCGTTCATTTTTGAGATTCTCTTCTGATTTTGTTTTTTTTTTCATTCAAATAATTTCCATGATTGTTTGGTTTCGTAATTCTCCTCATGTGTTTTTTTTTCAAGAATAGTTCCGGTTTGATACCGACTTCGATCAATTTCGGCATGAAACCAGATCTACCCTAGAAATCCAAATAATCATATAAATCTTTGGAATATAAGGAAGAAAAGCAAAAAGAGAGAATAACAAAAATAAACATGAAAATGAAAAATTACCTACCATCGTGAATTTTTTCTCCCCTAGAAGTTGTTGCGGATGCATCTGGAAGGAAAAAATTGGTGTGCATGTAGATATGACACTTTAATATATGAAGAAACACAGAAGGACGGGTTTAGTCACAGAATCCAAGAAAATTGGAGAAAACGAAAAAGACACCTACAATCAGCTGATCGGCTGCGGCGCAGGAATCTGGTCCGGCTCGAGCGCGTGCGGCCGCGAAGCGTCTCAATACGCAATTGCGGAGCGGAATTTGACGCAGAGAAGCACAGTACATGAACTCTGTTTACATCGAGTGGGATATTCTAGTAGAGCGCATTCTCGCTCAGTGTTTTGCTTACGCAATTAAAATGCCCACAGTGCCGCTTACTTTAACCAGAAAATTAAATCGATCGCCGCCGCAACTGTCGCTTTTGCCGCTGACTGGCGTATGGGTTCTCTGACCTCTAGGATGGCCAATTAGATGGAAACAGAGTCAGTACGCTCACCCCCAATCGACTCATTGGCCGTGAGACAGATTTCGGCATTGTAGCGCGCTTTTCGCGCTAGCCTTTTACCCTCCTCAGAAAGCATCAGTATCACAATTTCGCAGGATCGCGATACCGTACGACTTCTTTTCAGAGGTAGAACAGCTCAATTGACATGTAGAACTGGTTTCGACAAGTGTTACAGGTCTTCAGTCTAAACTAATATTACAAAGCTGTTGCTTAAGAGTCATAAAATATGAGCTCTCGATTTCGAGAATTTACTGCTCATGATCATACATTAATCATTTGTTCATAATCAGAATTCTACATCGCCGATGTCTAAAAGATTGCAATAAAATATAATATTTTCACAATATTTCTTCAGCGATACATGTCACAGTTGTACAGCTAAACTATATCGAAACCAGTTATGCATGTTAATCTAGCTGTTCTACTCTTGAAATTAGCTCTTACGATGGAGAAATCCTGCAAAATTGTGATATTGAGGCTTTCTGAGGAGTATGAAATGCTAGCGCGAAAAGCGTACTCCAATGCCAAAATCTGTCCCACGGCCAATGAGTCGATCGGGGTGGGCTGGATAACATTATTCAAAAGAACGGTCCGCGGCGGCTCTCAGGACGATCCGCGGCGCCTGCAGGACGATCCGCGGCGCATTGACGGCGCATCCGCGGCTTCGGTGAAGGATCGTCCGGTCGTCGGCCGCGGACGATCCTGCAAAAGCGCCGCGGATCGTCCTTGGACTTCTTTGAGTAGGGCTCCTGTTTGCCTCATGTAGGAGTCCTATTTGTCTCCTGCAGGAGACCGAACTTTGCACGGCAGTTGAACAAAATCTCATTTTGGAGGGAATTTCAAATAACGTTGGCAAGAATGGGGGACGCCCGCTTGTATCGCCGCAGCTTGACCCCGTCGCGACGCGGCGTCGCACGGCTAGGTCGCGGACGAGTTACCCTCCGCGATACTAGCTCTGGCATTCAGAGCGGGGCAGCCGCGCAAAATTTGGGTGCATTCGGTGCATTGACCCCTGCGCGCGCCTACCCGCGCCAGGATTTGTGGGCGGAGTTCATTTCGGAGGATCCGCGGGACCAAAAGGCGCGTCGCTTGGCTGGAATCCAATTGAACGTACTCTTCGACTTTGCTGTGAATATTGTACTGCCTTTCATTCTCACCTTTATTTTCTCCACTTCGTCCATCGTGTTTCACGTTTTGTGCTCAATGGAGTTTGCCAAACACCAATTCAGAAATTCCTCTGGTGTGATCTTCATACATACATATCTATATGTATTTACTTACACAGGTTAGTTATTCTTCGTCGCTCTTTTTATGGAACTGTTAGTTCCGTATGCGGATGTAAAATGAGGTTCTCTCTTTGCCCTAGAGTGAATTTCAAAGTTAGAAGTCGTTAGCAAGTTTTCCACTCTGGGCTGAAGAAAATAGGTGATGCTGTCGATCTTAGCAGCGAAGCTAATGTTGGACATAAACCGCTTCACTTTATCTTACTTTCACGTTCTCCAAAGGTCGTTTGTTGACCTTCAACTTGTGCATCGAGTAGCTGTATTACCTGTTAATTATCCTCCAGACATTTGCCAATGGGAAGGAAGGCTATTTGACAAGGGGGGACCACTTATCGCTAGATTTGCCCCAGAAACAGAGAGGGTCATGAAACAGAGGCCGGCACCGCAACCTACCATTTGATGCATCTTCACGTAAAAGGTGTTTGAATCGGAAAGTTTCTTTCTTGAATGATGAAAAAGCAGGAGCGCAACATTGATTTTCCCGCATAATTTCTCAAATAAATCCCTTTTCGAAAATACTATTGTGCAGATACTTGTTTTCAGGAAGGAGCGAGAAGGGCTCGACTGGATCTTGCCACAATGATCAGAAAGTTCGCTGAATAGCTCTACATGTGAGTATAAACTTACTACAGTATTGTCAACCTTCGATACTCGGTTACGAACAGGTATTTATATTACAGAGTCGAGCCAAAAAGCTTTGTTTGAACGTTTGGGCAGTGAAGGCGACTACATCACTCATGTCGAATGCACGGTGAGCTTGTATGGATTTCTTCACCAATTCATTGACTGCTTTCCTGAATTTTGAAACTTCGTCATTCTAGGCAAGATGTGCCCTTGTAAACGTTGGAGGTGAGGACTAGTCCACTCGGCTGGATCCCTTCAGATGTAAGATCAATTTTTTTGTTCCGCGATTGCGTACTCCAAAGAATTTGGTTTAATTGTAATGCTTGCCTTCTTTCCAGCGTGGAGCCAAAATGCCCCGTTTGGGTGACGGTGAGAAGCATGTGAACGAGGAAGGACTGTAGACACAGATTTGGGGACAGCGACGATTTTCCCGTTGTAATTCATTTAATACGTGATTCTGTTTTTGATTTCCATTTTCATTTCTTGATTGGGCCTTCTAAATATTTGCGATTGTGAATGCATTCTACGTGTCGGTAATTGCGTCTCAGGCTATAAATTAATACGTGGTTTGCATTGATTTGCTGAGAATATCCAATATTGCCAAATTTCTCTTTGAATTCTTATGGGGTTCTGTACAAGATGTCGTTGTTCTTGGAGTTTCTCCGTTGTGTACATGAGCAGTACCTTTGTAGATGACAGTGGATATATAAGTATTTGAATGGATATATTATAGATTATAGTGACTCTACAAATATTTTTTGTGACTGTTTCCTGCCTTTTCCAAGTATTTTGTGTCTTGTCCTCACTACTGCATCATGTCGCTTTACCTATTTCATTCAAGCCTAATGTGACAGTAGCGATCAGTGATGACATTGGTAGCTGTATAATTTCTATATGTAATAATAGTGAAATGGTGATCAAAATATTGAATAAATTCGAATTGTTTTTGAATTCCAACTGAAATGGTGTGAAGAATCGTCTGTAAATAAAGCTTTTTTGGACATTTCCTGTCTTCACAGCAGCATAGGGATGTGAAAACTGGATGGAGACGTTTCATTTTTTAGTGGTACAAGAACAAGCAATTCACAAACACCTTTGTTAATCTATTAGTGTACAATGGAAGGAATCCTGCAGCTGCTTTTAATCAGATCGGGTCACCCGCGAGAGGAAGCGATGCGTGCGGCTCGCAACGCGTACCCGCCGATCGGACACCCCGCGTTACCATAATGGGGACCACCCCGGCCGTAGAGTTACGGATGTACCCGCAATTGGTCCCGCGGAGTATGCCGACAAAATGCCAGAGAGATTTGAATCTTAAAGGACGCGCAGACCCTGTTTACTGCAATATTATTCTTAACACGCTATTCTGAGTGATATTCACTGTTTATCTAGACTTCGTCTACATTTCTAACTGATATTCACTATTATTCTAGTCTTCGTCTACGTTTCCGTCCAAGCTGTACTTTTCTAGACATTTTGCGATTAAATTCCCGTTCTCTGAAACGTGTATTTTATCGCAGAAAGTTAGAAAAAGGCTAGTGCTCCTTCACCTTTAGGTTTAGCAGAAATTTAGGAACTAGCTAGAGTTCGTAATAGGTTTCTTGAATTTTCGAAATAGAATTAAATGGAACATTGGTTAATTATCCCAAATTTTACGTTTTGTGAATATCCGTGGATAATTATTGATAATAGTGATGCTTCAAAGCCTCCATTTTTCCAACTATTTCGAGATTGAATTTTGTAAATAACTTGAGTTTCTTCTTTTTTTTGTCCAAGCTAAAAAAGGCGGAAAAGGGCGTTGATCAAGATGATTTTGTGGTTGGAACTCACTGAAGTTTTAAACAATGTATGTAATCAATAAATCATTTTCAATAACAATTGATGATGAAAACATGCGACTTTGGGCGAAAATTCAACCTACATTAAGATATTTTATACATAATCATAAAAACTTTGATGGAAGAGGGCCGGAAAATTTTTTTTCGTAAGGTGGAGTTTTTTTCCCTTATAAAAACTCAACTTCTCTACTACGACTGCAATTATAAGCCACAAATTGGGTGGGTTTTCCAAAAAATCGTCCCTCCACTATGTTCAAATTCTCCCCGTTTTTAAAAATTGTCACAATTTTCGGGTTTTTCGAAAAAAAAAACTCCACTATGCCAAAATTTCCCCCGATTTCAAAAATTCTCACAATTGAAATGAATTTTTCAAAAAATCGTCCCTCCAACATGCTCCAACTACCCCAATGGTGAATATTTTGAATCTATGGTCGGTTTTTTTTCTTGAAAAATTATACATTCACTATGCCCAAATTTTCTCCGATGGTAAACATGTTCAATTTAGGGTTGATTTAAAGAAATTTGTAAACGAAATCAAGAAGTGTCGCAATCTAGATGGTTTTTTTTTTCGAAAACTGTTCCCTCCACTATGCCCAAATTTTCGCCAATTTGAAAGATTGTCACAATTTGGGTGGGTTTTTCGAAACCAAAATCGATTGTCATTGACAACTGACTAGACTTAGGATAGGTAGCTATCAATTAGCGCTCTCGCGCGTTCAAGTGACCAAGATCCCTAAATGTTATCACCTTAGATTACCTCAGGGCCTCTCACGTATCAGCAGCGCTAGTCACACATGGCTCGCACATATGTAGGCCGTGGCGAATGTGCGAAGTTTCCTTCAGGAAAGGAGGACTGTATATCACACATATTGCCATTACCATAATGATTACATGTGTACCCCGATTATATTTACATTCCAGATCTAGAGTGAACCGGATCACTCGCTCCTCTCCTTCTGTTGTTGTCCCAAATTTTTTCTGATCAAATTCTGAAATATTGAGGGTAGTCGTCGAGTGAATGAAAAATTATTCTTGCAATAAATTCGTTTCTCTAACTAGACTCCTTGGACTATAGCAAAATATTTCACTTAATAATTTTGTCTGAACTTACGAGCGTTAGCCCAAAACTAGATTAATTTTTTTTTAATTTTGCTGAAATATGGAGTTACCCCGGAACGCACCAGAAAGGAACGTAGCTCTATTTTAGTGTTCGCGATTGAGCAGGGGGGGGGGTTTCAAAATTTTAGGGTAAAGATATGGCCAAACAAACGTAAAACTTTTTGTTTATTTACACATGCTTTCTAATTTTAGTAGCCGGGCAAGTTTCGGCCATGTCCCTAAGGTGTTGCTCAGCATTACTATTTCGGTCTGCATATGCTCGCATTTTTTCATTGGTTTCATATTGATTATTATCCATGAGAAGAAAACCACATGTTCGACTGAAACGTTCTGGTTGTAGTTGGTGATTTTTTTTGTCTTTTTTTATTCATATTTCTTGAAGACATTGTTAACTCATTGTATTCGTCATTGGTAATCCTAACCTAGAAATGTTATTAAATTATTGACCTTAAGTTTTTATTTGTCTCAAAAGAAGCATTAAATAAAAAAATGTAGGTTTTTTCCGTAAACAGTGGACAATATTCAGTTCTCGGAAGAGAAATATGAACACGAGGCTCATTATGAATGTTTTATGAGTGATTAGTTTGTAACAGTTTACCGGAAAAGGGACCGTGACCGACGATTCGAGACTCCTCCCTTCACCCTTCGATTTTTAAATTCATTTCAACGATGTTTTATTCAAGTTTTATTTTATTAGGGAACCTCTCCTCTATCAATTCGAACAATGGCTTTCGAAATTTCCGAATAAAGTGATACTTATTCGAACTCATAGGTTCAAATTTTTCCTCTGCGTGAATGCAATCAAGAAACTGATCTATATCCGACTCGAATAAACGCTCGGGTAATTATTTAATTTCATTCTCTGATTTGAAAAACTACTCGTAATTTCAAATATTGCCGAAAGATGCCCGAAAACGATTGAGCTATGTATTTCGTTTGCGATGGAATATTTGGATCACTGGAATTTAACTGTATGTTTTAGTTTTTTTCACATTAAAGAACTAGCTGTGAAAATCAAACTTCAGGGAATCAGACGCGTCATTTCTCTGCTGTTGTTGTCGTAATGCACTAGCGTGGGTTAACGTGCTCTAGTCGATACGCCATGGGTACTGTAGATTTCGTATCGCTGCCCCCTTTCACCGCGCCAAACCCTCCTAGTTTTTGTTTTGCTCAAACTTAAAGCATGAAGTTCATGCTTCCCGCTGACAAACTTGTCAGTAGCAAAGATTATGTACTTACTGTTAGGGATAAAGCCCCAATAGCGACCCTCCTTCACCTATCATGAAGGAGGAAATTCGATTCTCCAAAGCACCCAATCAATCAATGACGGGTGCGCCTGTGCGAACCTACGACTGCCAAATCGGCTCCCCGCCCCACGCACAGGCGTATCGGAGGCAGCGCGGGTTTGATCAATCGTTCAACGTGTGTGGTCCCGGTCAACTACCGGAGCTGTTTTGTGGTTTAGGTGACCCAATCGAAGCGATGCGACACGATGTCCTGTGGGAGACCGCTTCTCTCTAGTTCGGCCATCCATAGTGCAAAACAGCCCCTGTAAGTGACCTAGATCGTCGTTTTCTCCCGTGGGAGACCGCTGCCAGTGTCGGAGCTCTCCGACACTGGCAGCGGACTCCTGCAGGAGAAAACGACGATCGCGGTCTCCCGCAGGAGCTGTTTTGTCCTGTAGGAGACCGAACTAAAGTGAAGCGGCCTCCTACAGGACACGCTGCCGCATCGCTTCCACTGGGTCTCCTACAGGACAAAACAGCTCCGGTAGTTGTCCTGGAACGCGCACGTTGAACCATTGATCGAACCCGCGCGGTGTACGATACGCGTGTGCATGGGGTGGAATGCTGATTTGCCAATGCAGGTTTTCAGAGGCGCCCCTCTCATTGATTGATTGGGGTGCTCAGGAGCCGAATTTCCTCCCTGATGATAAGTGAGGGAGGAATGTAATGGGCGTAATGCCCTACACTAATTTTTGCCGTTGACAAAATTGTCAACGAAGAAGTGTGAAAATCATGCTTCGACTTGAAAAAAAATTCGAAAACTAGGCGATTTTGGCTTGATTCCAGCAAACGTTTTTTGAAATTCCCTCCAAGCTACCGTACAAGTTCCGGTCTCCTACAGGAGAATAATAGGGCTCCTACAGGAGTACCACAGGACTCCTACGGGAGAAAACCGGGACTCCTGTTGCAGGGGAGACTAGGACTCCCAGCCGACTCCTGTAGGAGTCCGCTGCCAGTGTCGGAGCTACGCCTGACATCCGACGTCAATTATGGTGTTTCGCTTGCGCCACTGCAGACGACACACCATAAATGACGGCGACCTTCAAAATTGCGCTCCGCCGCAGTACTTTGGTGAAATCTATCGGAAAACTATGTTTTACGTTAACGTATGTTCCTTAGAAGGTGTAAAAGGATGAAAGCAAAAATTTTAAGGTGAAATATGAGAAGCTTCAAATGTCAATTCAATTCAATAGCTTTATCTGGCGACAAAGAAACATACAAAATGTATGTGAGATAGGTTTAAACAAGACAGCCTGGACATGCAGGCAAACAAAATTGTAGGCAAAGAAAACACTCGTACGAATAAGAGCACCCTGAATTTAAAGCTTTAGCAGAAAGCACGGCCATCGACCCCATGCAATGACCTGAGGTTGAAATGGGATAGCCTGCTTTTGAAAATCGGAAACTGCGCGACCTCAACGATCTCTGAAGGTAATTTGTTCCAAACTGGGATGACTCTAAATGCAAAGGAATGCAGCACGTTGGACTTCGACGTAAATCTACGTGCGAGCTGAAAAGCGTGCTGGCGGGAGCGAGTACAGCGGCTGGTGAACACGAAAACACTCTCAAACGGGATGTCGCAAAGAACGTTAACGATTTTAACAAAACATAAGTGTAAATCGAACTCGGTTCGCCGATATCTTAGGGTTTCGATCCCCAACATTTCAAGCCTTGCCGTATAGTCTGGTACTTCTCGCGTAGGAAATACTTTGACAAAAACGCGTTTTGAGTACCGCCTTTGCACGTTTTCAATTACTTCATCATCCTCGACAGAAGATGGTGACCAGACCTGCGTACAGTATTCCAAGAGCGGTCGGCAGTAGACAATGTATGCTTTCCTGTAATGTTCGAGACATGGGTGTTGCAGAGATCTCAGGATGCAATTTGCCACACGAGAAGCTTTCTTAGAGATTTCCTTGCAGTGGGATTCCCACTTAAGGTCGGTGCTAATAAGCACACCAAGATCACTGACAGTCTCGCGTACGGGAAGCGCAACATCGTTTGGGCGTAGAAAGCACTCATGTTGGAAATTTATATGGAACAAGCTACATTTTTCTTCAGATATTTTTAGCTGCCATAGCTTGGACCAATTAGAAAGCCGGTTCAGGTCACACTGAAGCTCGTGAAAATCGATGGCGGGGTTGCGAAGGGGACGATATATCTTCAGATCATCAGCAAAGCTTGCATGTGCTCGACAATCCGTCAGAAATGTCGTTCACATAAATGAGGAAAAGCAAAGGACCCAGAACGCTACCCTGGGGAACACCGCTGACGATTGGGCAAGGATGAGAACAAAAGTTGCCAATTTTTACTATGAAGTCACGAGGTGTCAGAAAGGAATTCAACCATTTTAAAATGTCACCAGAAATGCCGTAGCCTTGAAGTTTTCAGGAAGTAGCTTTTGATGACTGACTGTATCAAAAGCTTTAGCATAGTCTATGTACACAACATCAGTTTGGTAGCTTTCGTTCACAGCCGAACACCAGTCGTGGAACGAGGATACCAGCTGAGATAGCGTTGATCTACCAGGCAGAAAACCATATTGCGCCGGGCTGAGGAGGTTATTCGACGCGAGATGGGATAGAACACAATCTTTGATAATGATTTCGAGAACTTTGCATACTGATGAGGTTAAACTGATGGGCCGATAGTTCGAGACCTGAACAGCTGGTGCCTTTTTCAGAAGCGGGGTTACAATCGCAGTATTGCATGCGGACGGAAGCGTTCCAAGAGCAAGACTATGTTTGAATATGCACGAGAGAGGGCCCTAACATAACCCATTAGCAGCCCTTTTGATGAAGTACGAGGGCACCGAGTCGGGGGTGAGCGAAATCTTGTCATTGAGCTTTTTTATGGCACCCATTACAACCTCGCAGCTGATAGGGACGGAGCACAATTTCTGGGAACATCGGGAGGAGAATAGTGGGGTCGCACCGTTGTCATGAGTAAATACCTTGGAGAAATATTCCGCGAACATTTCGCATTTTTGCTGATCATCGATAATGACTTCGCCCTCTTCATCTTTTAGAGATGTGATACCCTTACGCGTTTTCATCTTTGCATTCATGTACTTGAAGAAGTTTTTTTGATTTCCCGAGCAAATAAGGCGTTTTTATGTCAAAATGTCAAATGTTTATGTCTATGTTTATGTTTATGTCAAATATGTCGTGGAGAGATGAAGTTTTCTGTGGGAGTGAATCTGGGAATGGGAGAAAATTCTACGAATTTCTTCCTTGCGTCGAAGAACGCTCCAGCAGGGAATCGGCTGAAGTGATTTGGTTCTACTTTGGCCTTGTCATCAATTCAATTTTATAAATTTCACTGACAAGGAAAAAACTCTTACTCAGCCGAGCAATTTCTGATGAAATAGACTTTTCTAGAACCGTTTTTGGTGTAGAATCCGATTATGGTTTCGCAAAAAAACCTTAAACCACTCAGAAAAACGTTATAGGCATTTTTCGACACGATTACAATCCTCAAACCACAGAAATCTTCCATCGTATACAGGCATTACGGCGGCCGGGTCTTCGTTGCGGGACCCTCTCACCGCATAAACGCTTGCGAAGGCGCCGCGTTGCCTTTGTTTCTCATAATGGAATGTCGGCATAGCGAAAGCCATGATTTATTACGTTTGAAAAAGTACATTGAACTAGTTTAGATACATTTTATAGATGTTTCTCCATTTAACTTATGATTTCAACGCTTGCAATGACTCTCAGCAACAGATTGTAATTGTAATTGTTTATTACAGGGTAACCCTGCGTATTGACATCGGAACAAGATAAACGAACGCGTAGTAATAAAATGTAACAACGATATACGAGACCGGGAACACGTAGTATGTAGAGTATCTGTCGGAAAAAGTTCCATGACTAACACAAGATCACTATGGAGTATCTATCGAAGAAAACAACATTATGATTAACACAAGATCACAAGCTCACTCATCCTCCGTCCTCAAGTACTGCTCCACTATACGCTTGAAGGAGCCCAGGTCTGTTGGCAGATTGCCCTTTTTGAGCAGTTTTTCCAATTCACTGCCAGCTCTGTTAGTAAAGAAATGGTGCCTGACACTCTTCCTAGCCGGGTTTCGGACTAGTTTGAAACTGCTACCTCTAGTGGTGGATGCCCTCATTTTGAGAAAAGCGTTTGGCCGAAGGCCAGTATGCCCATTCAATACCTTATACATCATCAAAAGATCAAACCTTCTCCTTCTGCACGCCAGCGTTTCCAATTTGAATTTAGCGTTCCTAGCATTACTACTGGGTATGTTTTCATAATTAAATCCCAAAAATCTTATCATTAACTTACGTGTGAAACTATTTTGTACCTTCTCCAACGCTTTAATAGTAGAGACCTTATGAGGGTTTGATATCACAGTTCCATACTCAAGAAGGGGCCTTATATAGATTTTGTAGGCGTTCAAGAGCACTTTTTCGTTTCTAGTAGAGAGTGCCCTGAACAGGCAATACATAACCTTATTTGCCTTAGACACTGCCTTCGTACAATGAGCGTCAAAAGTGAGATCTTTTTGAACCAGGAAGCTGAGATCCATTATTTCGTCAACAATCTGAAGCTGCTGATCTTCAGCAGTATATATGGCTTCTGAACTACTTTTGCCAATATGCAAAACCTTCGTTTTTTCTTTAGACAGTATCATCTTCCAATTTTTGGAAGATGATGGGCCTAAAATTGACAGAAGTTGTCTCCTGAATTCCCGAGCAGTATGTAGACTGCAATATCTAACCATTTATTTGACCAGTGATGTACGAAAACCTCTCTTCGAATGGTTCCAAGGTCTCCGAGAAGGGAATGAAACCCTAGGCGGACGAAATTTCAAGTCAAGGGCAAAACTTTTGGAAAATGACTTTCCAAAAGTAACTCGGAACTCAGGACTAGCTAGCCCTTTCAAGGGGGCGAATCTTTTTTGGAGATCAATCAGCAAACAACATTCCCATAGTTTGAAAAAAAAAACGAAAAAAAATCTTAGTAACTTGCACAAAAGACTGAAAATCGCACACATTGAAGTTCATTCTGTTCATATACTTCTAGATCTTTCATCTCCATACTGTGTAATGTTAAATACGATTAAAGACAGTCATCCGAGTGTTTGAAAATCGGAAACTACATAATGTGGCGTTCTAGTGATGTCAAAATGTAAAGGACCGGTCGGAAGCGGCGAATGGGTCCCGTAACGAAGACCCTGCGCCGCAGTGTTCATATACGATGGAAGATTTCTGTGGTTTGAGGACTGTAATCGTGTCATTTTTCGTCACATTTCCGCATCTGTTGTACCTTTTAAATGCTTTTTAGTCCTTGGGAAATTCGGAAAATGGCCCCATAATCGTGTCCAGCGCCGAAAACTACCCCACTGACCAAATTTTGGGTGAAGCTATATTTTCCAAACTCTGCGCAGACAGACAGCGTTTTGGACTTGTACGGATTTTTGGTTGGTCGTTTATCCATACCAATGAGAGGGCTCTGAAAGCGTTTTGAAAATTTGTTTCAGACTTGAATTTAATTCCTGCGAGGTAGGTTATTTGAGGCGCTGATCACGAATCTGGTGTTAATTTCTCAATTTTCCCCTCATTTGCTTATAGCTCCCCATCGAGGAAAAATTTGATGGCAAATCGACGATTTTCGGAGTGCTACGACAGATAAGGCTCAAATTGTTTCTCTGAGGGTTGTTTGGAGTGCTGAACATGAATCTGAGGTCCGTTTATCGATCTTTGACAGGTTACGGTAGATTACGGGGTTGTACGGTAGTTTGATCAAGGTCTCAGATTTGACTCAGAATTTGTATGCCGGTATAATTCGGAGTGGTAAAAACGGATTTAACGTCAATTTGTCTATTTTCGAAATTCTAAGGTGGGTTTTGCCCCTATATGGAATCGTAACGCACAGTGAACCTCAGAATTCCGACAAACGAACTCCAGTTTGGTGTTTAGCACACTAGATTACCCCTGCACATAAAATTTCAGCCGAATCCGGATTTTTTCGAAACAACCTAAAAATTTCGTGAGGGTACCCTCACCTTGCTGCCAGGCTTTGAAAAACGCGTATCTTTTTTCAGAGTGGAGAATGTAGGCACACTCGCTCGACGATCCTGTTAAACAACAGGAAGAGCAGAGTTACGAATTAAAGAAGGAGGTTGGCAGGATCTCACGTTTTGGATGCTCATTGGAGTGTTTCTGGCACGACCGGACACCTTTAGTAAAAGCTGGAGACAATAGGCAATCTACCGCTTGGTTTAGGAAAAGCTACGACATTGTGTGGCTAATGTTGATGTTGGTACCAAGTTTCATAAAATGATTGTTCAACAATGAAACATCAGCAAGGTGCCGATGCGGTTCAATGAGATGTGTTGACCATCATAATGAAGGAACTCTTGTTTGTTGAGGTTTCGGCTTCTGCGCTGAAGCCTATTTCTCGGTCTGCGAATATTGTTTTTGCTACAGCGGCTGCCTTACAAAAAATACAAAGTTCTTGTAAATAGGCTGGTCAAGTTGGCCTCCAAACAAATTGTAAGTATCAATTAACCGCGCTCAGACAGGCTCTGACGGAAGTCTATGACCTATTATGCCGATCGAGGCCCCAAGGCTCTATACCGCTATACCATATTTCATCAATTCCCTTTGAAGTTAGGTTTTTACACTCATGAAATGACTTCATGTTGAATACATCTTCTTGGCTCCTTCAACACCTTTTTCATGGAGAGCGCTAGTGCTTTCTTGTTCTAAGGAATTCGCTGTGGGAGCCTTCATTTCGACCAAATTTACGTTTGGTCGGGAAAACAAGGTCAATGAATTCCAGGTGGAAATAGTTTTCCAGAATTATTCATCCACGGTTCAAAGAACTGTACAGAATGTGTGAAAAATTCATTTTTTCCCGAGATTCTGTCGCTTGTGGGAGCGGAGTGGAGGTTAGAGACGATATTTAATGAAACAAAAAGATTTGTTGCTGTGCATTCCCATAGAGAACCTCATCTTTCCAAGAATTGCACTTTCCCACACTTCACCCTAAAATTTCTGCTTTCATCGTTTTTGCACCTTCTAAGGAACATATTTACCTCATCGTAAAACATAGTTTTCCGATAAACTTTCACCACAGCACTGTGGCGAAACGCCATTTTGAAGGTCGCCGTCATTTATGGTGTGTCGTCTGCAGTGGCCAAGAGAAACACCATAATTGACGTCGGATGTCAGGCGTAGCTCCGACACTGGCAGCGGAGTCCTACGGGAGAAAACTACGATCGCGGTCTCCTACAGGAGCTGTTTTGTCCTGTGGGAGACCGAACTAGAGCGAAGCGGTCTCCTACAGGACATGCTGCCGCATCGCTTCCACTGGGTCTCCTACAGGACAAAACAGCTCCGGTAGTTGTCCTGGAACGCGCACGTTGAACCATTGATCGAACCCGCGCGGTGTACGATACGCGTGTGCACGGGGTGGAGAGCTGATTCGCCCATGCAGGTTCAGAGAGGCGCCCCTCTCATTGATTGATTGGGGTGCTTAGGAGCCGAATTTCCTCCTTGATGAAAAGTGAGGGAGGAATGTAATGGGCTTAATGCCCTACACTAATTTTTGCCGTTGACAAAATCGTCAACGAAGAAGAGTGAAAACCATGCTTCGATTTAAAAGAAATTCGAGAACGAGGCGGTTTTGGCTTGATTCCAGCAAACGTTATTTGAAATTCCCTCCAAGCTACCGTACAAGTTCCGGTCTCCTACAGGAGTATCACAGGACTCCTACAGGGGAAAATCAGGACTCCTGTTGCAGGGGAGACTAGGACTCCCAGCCGACTCCTGTAGGAGTCCGCTGCCAGTGTCGGAGAGATTTAGCCGCGTGTCTTCTTCTTCTTTGCAGCCACGGAGAGGGGTTATGTCATAGGTTCAGAAACTCGGCCATTAGCACAGGGTTCGTCCACAGATCCGTCGTTAATGTAGTCGGTCTCCTCGGGCAATGGAACAGGTGTGCAGTAGTATGCCCTTGACTACCGCAATCAAGGCACTCGTTGTGGTGACTTTGCTAAACTCACGTTACTGGGGAGGATTATGGCTCCCGTACGGCTGCTTCTGCGAGTATTGTGGCTCGCTGGAAGATTTGTTAGCGAATGGCTCACGGTGGTGCGACAGTAGGTAGAATGCTGTACAACATGGGCGTGTCCTCTTACTGTGGCGAGGACACGCCCAACATCTGTTAGGTTATTACAAGTTTCTTCGATAGGAACATAAAGTATATTTACAAGCTCCATAGGCGGCAAGATGACAGTGATGCCAACCAGGATTACTATGCACTACGGACCACTTCTGGCGGTTCTGGTAGATTACCAGAACACTCGTCAGGTTTGCTGTTGTCAATCCTATGCAGATATGACATAAGAAGCATGGGGGAGTGTCCACAGCGTAACGATGCAAGGGTGCACCTGGCACGCCTGCCAAGTTCCATCTCTGTCTCGCTGACCTTTGGAGGTGCGACTCCCAGGATGGAGTTTATGGCAACTCTGCTCAAGTGTTCCTTCACGAATCGGGTATGCTCCGCGCGCAAGAGACGGAGGCGTTCTTGTTGTGCTTCGGTCCATCTCTGCACATCTACTTTCGACGGAGCATCAGCGAAAGGCTTTCTGATTCATCTCTCTCTCTCACCGGGTTCAGTACTCTTCGCGATGGATGATTCGGCTGTTTCACGATGTTAATGTGCATTTGTTGCGCCTGGAGTTGGCAGTGGTCTCTAACTGGCAATATGCGAGCTTCGGCGTTGTAAGTGCTCAATTGGAGAGCTTCTAGAGCAGCCCGTTGCAATTCGCAGAGCACAATTCTGGACGCGCTCCAGCTTGGACCAAGATGAGTCCGACACGATGTGCTGCCAGAGTGGCGCAGCAGACTCCAAGGCGGGTTGCACAATGGCCTTATATGTGGTCAGGATCGTTTCTTTATTGCATCCCCAGGACGTTCCACCGAGAGCCCGCAGGACGTTGAGTCTTGTTTTCACTGTGGCTTGCTTCTGCTCAGTGTTCTTATGAAACTTCAACACAAGCGCTACCGCGCCGTTCGTCGTATGCCGCAGCGTACATAGGCGCATCGTAGGATGGATATCCACTGTGCACAGAAAGAGCGGTTTGGCGTGCCATTACAAAGAAAAAGCAGTTTCTAAGTGTGGAGGCTAACCTCTAGTCTCGTATTGGTAGGAATAGAGAGGAGGTAAGGTAAATGTTTTTCTCAAACACTTTCTCAGGTGGTTCTTTCGAAGATTTACATCTAATGGGGGGATACTTCCGTATTCTATCGTCAACCGCTCCAAATTTGACATTGTCCCAGATTGTGAGCTAAAACCCCTTGAATCCCACATTTTTTAAGGAAGTCGCTTTCAGATGAAAATTGTATTTGGCAAGCTTTTGCACCCAAGTAAAAATTTTGCACACTGACTCTGACTCTCCAATTTCTACGACAGAGCAGAACACTCCCCAATAATTCAAAAGGGTGTTATCGAACTTCTGTTGACGGGGGTGCAAAATTTTTCTTCGACCCACCACCCCCCTCCCCTCCTGAAATCGAGCTCTTTCATCACTATAAAGTGGCACGCTGGTAAGAAAGACTAGGATTTTTATTGAAACGCTCCTATATGAATTTGAGCATCGTTTTCGAATCCGATTCAGAACAAAGTTCTCACAATCTACTTCGAATCCTGAAGTGGCCAGCAGATCAAACTTCAATCAAGATACAAGTTCACTGTGATCCCTAGATTGGATTCTGTAAAAAAGGGGTCTCCCAAGCAGAAGTGGTTTGGTAAGCGTTACAAATGCTTCAACAAAAAGGGAACAATAGGAAAGCGGAATGAGGAGTCTACAAAAAATGAACAATATCCTCCAAGAACTCTTTTCTTTTTCGAAACTTCCAAACAGCGGAAACAAACCGTTGTGGTTCTCTATGAGGAAGCGCTTTTGGCTCCATAAAGGACTTTGATTATGTGAGTGCCGATAAAATATGTGTAACATCGGCGTGGATCCTGAAGAGACTTTGCGTTCCTCATTGGAGGTTGGCGCAAGCGCGGTGCACCTATGTTATAGCATAGGGCACCGAGTTTGCGCCAACCTGCAACAGCGAACGCAAAGTATCTTCCGGATTCATGCCGATGTTATATGCATGTGAACCTAATAGCTATCATTAAAAGGGGAGATGATGTTAAATTGTTTTAGGGAACCAGTCAATTCTTCCTCGTAAAATACCACAACGGTTTGTTTCCGCTGTTTGGAAGTTTCGAAAAAGAAAAGAGTTCTTGGAGGATATTGTTCATTTTTTGTAGACTCCTCATTCCGCTTTCCTATTGTTCCCTTTTTGTTGAAGCATTTGTAACGCTTACCAAACCACTTCTGCTTGGGAGACCCCTTTTTTACAGAATTGTTCACTTTTTCTTGATATTACGCTGTAATATCCCATGCAAGAATTTCGAACAAAGACCTCTTCATCTCCCCACTAGATCAGTCCTCTTTCTGTGGTCACAAGAATCAATGACCCAAACTGTTGTAAAACTATCTCAGAAAAATCACTCGATGTGGCTGACAAGACCGATGTTCACATGATATTAGCTAAGAAATGAATGATATCCATGATATCGTTCCACATAATTCATTCATATTGATCGCGTCAGCCACATCTGGCTACACCGGGTGTTATTTGCACCTTCCATGTTTTTCATACGTATCGAACGGGTCGGCCACGGTGATTTTCTCAACCAACTCTGACAGGGACCTTAGGCCCCGGTTATAGTTGGTCGCCCAGACGTAGCCAGCCCGGTCGATAATCATGAAAGCCTGCTGGCCTACAGCCGGATGCAGAATCTGCCTGTAGTTCATCGCTTTCAAATGAAACTAACTTAAAACCGGGACAGTCAGAAACTACCTTCCATTCCATCTGGACACTTTCACATCAGTGGAACAAAGCAGTTTTACATACTCATTATTTCGTTTCCGTTGCCCCATTCCTTCGCAGAACAGCCGCTTCGATTCCATGAATCTGATATGAAAAAGCTCTGCTGAGCTGCGAATGGAGATAGTTCTAACAATTTGTTTTTGAATTTGGATGTGTATAAGCAAGTACCATTTATTGCAGAAAAAATCAGTAGGCTGGTGAAGAAGGGAGAGGGAGCACTCAAAATGGGGTTGTGTGAATGACCTTACGAAACTGAAAAGCAGCCTGGCAACATGACCTGACATGACTCACATAACATCTCAAACTTTCTGCTTGCTATGCTTGTCATCCTTACACTTTTACAGAAAATTTGCAAGGTGTTCTCTCCTGCGCGAATTCCGGGGCATAATTTCTCGGATGGCTAGCATCGAGTCTGGGCTCCTGCTCACTCTACGGGGTGGTCTTCACAACTTTTCGGATGAGCAGCAACGGGTCCCGAACACCTGCCCACTATCCGGGTTTCCACGACGTCCCGATGACTTCATCAGAAGCTCGAAGCACTTTTCACGACGTCCCGATGACGTCATCAGAAGCCCGAAGCACTTTGGGGACTATCCTAGACGGGGGGGGGGTCACCCACGATTTTCCCATGAAAATGAATGGAAAACCTGATAAAAGACGTTTGATGCTGCTATCAATCATTGTTGTTGATGAAGTTCTGTAGAAATACTTCGATTGATAGCGTTATAGATCGGTGGTTCATTCCATTTCTGACTTGAATCTTGAGTGCCCCCCCCCGTCTGGGGTAGGCCCGCACTTCTCACGATGTCCCGATGACGTCATCAGAAGCCCGAAGCACTCTTGGGACTATCCTAGACGGGGGCACCCACGACTTTCTCATGAAAATGAATGGAAACCTTGATAAAAGGTGCTTGATGCTGCTATCAGTCATTGTTGTTGATGAAGTTGTGTAGAACTACTTTGATTGATAGCGTTATAGATCGGTGGTTCATTCCATTTCTGACTTGAATCTTGAGTGCCCCCCCCCCCCGTCTGGGGTAGGCCCGCACTTTTCAAGACGTCCCAATGACGTCATCAGAAACTCGAGGCTCTTTTTACGACGTCCCGATGACGTCATCAGAAGCCCGACTCACTTTTCACGACGTCCCGATGACGTCATAAGAAGCCCGAAGCACTTTTCACGACGTCCCGATGACGTCATCAGAAACCCGAAGCACCTTCACGACGTCCCGATGACGTCGTCAGAAGCCCGATGCACTTTTCACGACGTCCCGATGACGTCATCAGAAGCCCGAAGCACTTTTCACGACGTCCCGATGACGTCATCAGAAGCCCGAAGCACTTTCACGACGTCCCGATGACGTCATCAGAAGCCCGAAGCACTTTTCACGGCGTCCCGATGACGCCATCAGAAGCCCGAAGCACTTTCACGACGTCCCGATGACGTCATCAGAAGCCCGAAGCACTTTTCACGACGTCCCGATGACGTCATCAGAAGCCCGAAGCACTCTCACGACGTCCCCATGACCTCATCAGAAGCCCGAAGCACTCTCACGACGTCCCGATGACGTCATCAGAAGCCCGAAGCACTTTCACGACGTCCCGATGACGTCATCAGAAACTCGAAGCACTTTCACGACGTCCCGATGACGTCGTCAGAAGCCCGAAGCACTTTTCACGACGTCCCGATGACGTCATCAGAAGCCCGAAGCACTTTTCACGACGTCCCGATGACGTCATCAGAAGCCCGAAGCACTTTCACGACGTCCCGATGACGTCATCAGAAGCCCGAAGCACTTTTCACGGCGTCCCGATGACGTCATCAGAAGCCCGAAGCACTTTCACGACGTCCCGATGACGTCATCAGAAGCCCGAAGCACTTTCACGACGTCCCGATGACGTCATCAGAAGCCCGAAGCACTTTCACGACGTCCCGATGACGTCATTAGAACCCTGAAGCACTTTCACGACGTCCCGATGACGTCATCAGAAGCCCGAAGCACTTTTCACGACGTCCCGATGACGTCATCAGAAGCCCAAAGCACTTTCCACGACGTCCCGCTGACGTCCTCAGAAGTCCGAAGCACTCACTACGTCCCGATGACGTCATCAGAAGCCCGAAGCACTTTTCACGACGTCCCGATGACGTCATCAGAAGCCCGAAGCACTTTTCACGACGTCCCGATGACGTCATCAGAAGCCCGAAGCACTTTCACGACGTCCCCATGACGTCATCAGAAGCCCGAAGCACTTTTCACGACGTCCCGATGACGTCATCAGAAGCCCGAAGCACTTTTCACGACGTCCCGATGACGTCATCAGAAGCCCGAAGCACTTTTCACGACGTCCCGATGACGTCATCAGAAGCCCGAAGCACTTTCACGACGTCCCGATGACGTCATCAGAAGCCCGAAGCACTTTCACGACGTCCCGATGACGTCATCAGAAGCCCGAAGCACTTCTCACGACGTCCCGATGACGTCATCAGAAGCCCGAAGCACTTTTCACGACGTCCCGATGACGTCATCAGAAGCCCGAAGCACTTTCACGACGTCCCGATGACGTCATCAGAAGCCCGAAGCACTTTCACGACGTCCCGATGACGTCATCAGAAGCCCGAAGCACTTTCACGACGTCCCGATGACGTCATCAGAAGCCCGAAGGACTTTCACGACGTCCCCATGACCCCATCAGAAGCCCGAAGCACTCTCACGACGTCCCGATGACGTCATCAGAAGCCCGAAGCACTTTCACGACGTCCCGATGACGTCATCAGAAGCCCGAAGCACTTTTCACGACGTCCCGATGACGTCATCAGAAGCCCGAAGCACTCTCACGACGTCCCGATGACGTCATCAGAAGCCCGAAGCACTTTTCACGACGTCCCGATGACGTCATCAGAAGCCCGAAGCACTTTTCACGACGTCCCGATGACGTCATCAGAAGCCCGAAGCACTCTCACGACGTCCCGATGACGTCATCAGAAGCCCGAAGCACTTTTCACGACGTCCCGATGACGTCATCAGAAGCCCGAAGCACTTTCACGACGTCCGATGACGCCATCAGAAGCCCGAAGCACTTTTCGCAACGTCCCGATGACGTCATTAGAAGCCCGAAGCACTCTCACGACGTCCCGATGACGTCATCAGAAGCCCGAAGCACTTTCACGACGTCCCGATGACGTCATCAGAAGCCCGAAGCACTTTCACGACGTCCCGATGACGTCATCAGAAGCCCGAAGCACTTTTCACGACGTCCCGATGACGTCATCAGAAGCCCGAAGCACTTTCACGACGTCCCGATGACGTCATCAGAAGCCCGAAGCACTCTCACGACGTCCCGATGACGTCATCAGAAGCCCTAAGCACTTTTCACGACGTCCCGATGACGTCATCAGAAGCCCGAAGCACTTTCACGACGTCCCGATGACGTCATCAGAAGCCCGAAGCACTTTTCACGACGTCCCGATGACGTCATCAGAAGCCCGAAGCACTCTCACGACGTCCCGATGACGTCATCAGAAGCCCGAAGCACTTTTCACGACGTCCCGATGACGTCATCAGAAGCCCGAAGCACTTTTCACGACGTCCCGATGACGTCATCAGAAGCCCGAAGCACTTTTCACGACGTCCCGATGACGTCATCAGAAGCCCGAAGCACTTTTCACGACGTCCCGATTACGTCATCAGAAGCCCGAAGCACTTTTCACGACGTCCCGATGACGTCATCAGAAGCCCGAAGCTTTTTTCACGACGTCCCGATGACGTCATCAGAATCCCCCCTCACCTACAAATCGGTTAATTACCAGCCTACGTACCTCCTACCAACTTACCTGTCTGCCAAGTTGATTGCCTGAGACCATTGGCAGTGGCTGGCTATTAGCAGTGAGGACTGAAAAGCGTGACGGCCTACGGCCCACGGCCTACGGCTCACGGCCTACGGCGCACACCATGAAATTTTCTGAAGCTTTCGGGCTCACAACTTTGTTATTTGTGAAGCGATTTTGCTGAAATTCGGACAGCAGGTGTCTTCTGGACCCCTTCGCTTATATCCAGAAGGAAATCTTCAGAAATTTTGTTTCAAAGATTCTATAAACTATTTTATAAAATTCTAAGTGATCACAAGGCCTAGGCAAAACCAAACCTCTCCAGCCGCTTCGCGGCTGGAGCGATTTCTAGTGATCAAAGAGCTTGGTCATCTACATTGACGTGGGAAAAAGCTACACTTCACAGCAATGGAAGTATATAGGACCTGGTGAGATTGCAGACTCTTCCTAATATACTGTAGCCTGATTGTGTTATCAATTATATTTTCGAAATAACTGAGATTGGTCGGTGAGCTCTTGTTTCCACTCTCTTTTATTTTCACCTGTTTTCATTGCTTCCACAGATGAAGTCATATCGGTGAAACCACAGGCTCACCGGTCTATAACAGCTGTTTCGAAAAAAAAAATGAGTGATAACACTAACAAAGTACCATATGTTAGGACGAGTCCGCAACCTCACCAGGTCCTACTTCCATTGCTGTAGACTATACTGTTGAGGATTTAATGCTCCAAGTAAAGGCAAATTATGCTAGAGTGTAAGTAGATTGCAAACATTGACCTTCCAGGACCTATTGGCCTGCCGAAGAACAAAACTGAAGAAGTTGAATAATGGGTGAATTAGTTTTGAAATGATATGATCGGTGATATGCGACTTATTTTAGAGTGATTTTAACACCCGTGCTCAATCGAATGCCCTCGTGGCATGTTTTTTTAAAAATTGAGTTGCATGGGTTTATTGCTCAAAACCAAAGCCTCAGTATATGCATTTTCTGCCTTTGTAAAACTTCAGAGTGCATCGAACGCGATGATAATACTTCTTCTTCTTCTTATCGGCCATATAGAGCTTCTCCTCATAGGTGTAGAAAGGCAGCCACATCGCACGGGTTCTTCCACATATCCATAACTGTTAGAGATGTCGGCCTTGCAGGACATGAAAATAAATGAAATGAATCATGCCCTGGGTTGTGGCAGTCGGGACATTCGTCAGGGATCGACGAGTCGATCTTATGGACCAAGGCCTTGAGGTAAGAGGAGTGTCCACAACGTAGACCTGCCAGGATGACGCGTGTACGTCTGGGTAGGTCCATTTCGCTGTCATCGATCGGGGGAGGCACGTCACCAAGAATTGGATTTAGGGGAGCACTGGAAAGGTATTCTCTGACGAATCGGGTGTGCTCCATTTGCAGCAGTGTGACGCGATTGAGCTCCGACGTCGCCCAACGTTAACGATCCAAGACAGAGACTGCAGCATGAAGTGGCGAGCGTATATGTCGGAAATGGGGACCAGATGACAGTAGGGGGAAATTGGGGTGTGTGGAATTCCTTACAATGCCAACATGGAACTGTTGCGACTGGAGTTGACAATGCTGCTTTACAGGAAGCAGCGAACACTCTTGATGTAGATGAGATACCGGTGTGGATCGAGGGCATCCAGTGATCACGCGTAGAGCAGTGTTCTGTGCACGCTGAAGTTTGCTCCAAGAGGTTTCCGACATTTGTCTTGACCATATTGGGGCTCCATATTCCAGCACCGGCTGCACCATAGCCCTGTAGGTGGTTCGCAGGATTTCCTTAGCGCTACCCCATGTAGTGCCTGCTAGCGAACGTAGGATGTTGTTACGTGTGTTGGCAGCAGCAGCTCGAATACGTGTATTTTCATGAAAACGTAGTGACGGGTCCAGGAATACACCGAGTAGTCGAGGGTGTTTTGATAAGGGCAGCATATTTCCTTCCCAAAGAACCTTGGGATGCAGCTTGTGTTCGGCTGTCGCTGTAGTGCACAAAGTAACGCTGGACTTCGTTGGATAGACCTTTAGCTGCTTCGATTCTAGGAACATAGCCAGACTGACGAGGTATTTATTCATCTCAGCAGTGGCTCGATCGATGACAGGGTCAGTACAAATAATAGTGATGTCATCCGCATATAGACATAAGTGGATGTTTGGTGACGGCTTCGGCACATCAGACAAATACAAAGAAAACAGGCTGGGAGATAAAACTCCTCCTTGTGGGACGCCCGCCTTCAGGGGCACAGACTTCGAGAAGTGTCCATCAAATTTCACACGAATGGAACGATTCTTGACAAAGTTATCAGTCCATCTTTTGCACCAGTCAGGAATAGTAGAATCCAGAATCGATTTGGACAGCAGAGGGATACTGACATTATCGAAGGCAGCGGTTAAACTCGAAGCTAACCGTCACGGCGGCTGCGGGGTGGCGTAACTCATATTTTCCTAATTTATGTACGCCAAAATCCGTCTAAATGTGTGAATGTGTATTGATTTCAGACTAATCATTCTAAAAGCAGGGGATCTAATTGGGTCCTTTCCTAAGAAATTCGGTGGAGTTGCGTTCTAAAGGCGTGAGGAACAACTCGTCCTCCGCCTACAATTTCAAAATTTGAGAAGCAACCAAAATTGTGAATCGCTCTTCTTTTGAAATGGTGAAGGCTCGCACACGCACATGAACTTCACTCCTTCGAAATTATCAGTCCCCTCCCCGCAAAATCTAGAAACGCCCTGTGCACCTGGACGAGTTGCACCCCGCAGCCGCCGTGACGGTTAGCTGCGAGTAGCGGTTAAGTCAACTGTCACGACTATACTTCTTCCCGCTGGAGGTTTCATATTGAAGCCAGCAATTATGTGTTCTGTGATGGACGTGAGTGCCGTGATCGTAGAGTGGGCCTTCTTGAAGCCATGTTGATGCACGTTATGTCGTAATGCTTCTCGGAGGCGCGGGTTAATAAATTTCTCCGCTAACTTAGCAATAGGGGACAAAAGGGAGATGGGTCGATGCGAAGTTGCTTGATCTTCTGGTTTGCCAGGCTTGAGGATCGGAAGAACAATTGCTTGCTTCCATCTAGCGGGAATGACACCTGTGCTGAATGACGAGTAGACTAGGTCACAAAGTAATTCAAGGGACTCTTCCGGCAAGTGCTTGAGATGGACGGCTGACACACCATCGGGTCCCTCGGCTCTCGAGTTCTTCATGGACTTGATGAGGGAAGACATCTCAGAGGCAGTTATGGCAGGTACATCTTGTCAGTTGAGCTTCCTTATAGAGCGGAGAGTGAGCCTGTTGGAATGATCACGGCTGGACGTCGCAGAAGCAGTGTTTTCCAAGTCGACATGCAGCCTTGAATCCGGACTCGAATTTCCCTGAAGGGAACTCCAGCATGTTGCGCTCCGCTGCCGATTTCTTCCCAGATAACCGCTTAAGAATGCTCCAAGTCTTCTTTGAATCAGTGGAGAAATTCAAGGATTCAGTGAACTCCATCCATCGCGTCCGCTTGTAATCATTCAGCCTTTTGGTGATCTCATCAGACAGTAGTTGCTGGAATCTCCAGGATCAGCTCGGCGTTTCTCGTCCCGTGATTCGATCAGCTCCAGGACATCTCTGGGAACGTTAGGATGAAACGTTCTAACGCGCCCTGTAGGAATTGCCATTCTGGAGGCATTGCATATGGCATCAACGATGAACTTGTCCTTCTCATGAACGGAGCCGGTAAGCGGATAGTGGGCTACCCGACTGAGTAACACCTCCTTAAACATGACCCAGTTAGCCTTACGATAGTTGGTGTACAATTTGCTACGCGAGCCTACGAAAGGAGCCAGGTGACTATTGAGCGACAAATCCAATGAAGCACATATGGGTACATGATCGCTGGCCATAACTACAGCAGTAGACCAGTTACAGGATACAGCAAGAGAAGATGATACAAAAGTGACATCAGGAGAGGACGGCCTGCCCGTGGACGGAAGGCGAGTGGGAGCGTCCTCATTAATGGCTACAAGGTCACAATCCTCAGCAAAAAGCTCAAGTAGTTCCCCTCTGTCATCGGGATCTAGAGAGGAGAACCAGGATGTGGAGTGAGCATTAAAATCGCCAACCATGACAACAGAAGACGATGGGAGGGCAGAGTGTACAGAATGCAAACATGGAGTGGGGTCAAACGAACTAGGACACGAGGATACAGGGGGAATATAAACATTAACAATATCTATAGGGCAACTTTGCAAAACAACATGAACACCAATACATTCCACAACATTATCATTAGGGAGAGCAATAAGATGAGAAGGTATAGAAGATTTTACAAACGTAGAAACGCCTCCACCATGAGATGTGCGAGGAAGGTGGTAAGACGTATAACCGGGGAGGCGGGGTAGGGAAGATGTTGGGCTAAGTTTTGTCTCCTGAAGGAGAATGACATCTGGATGAGAGCGTTCAATGTACAATGTGAGTTCAGCAAGTTTGGCACGCAGGCCATTGATATTGAATTGAAAAATGTCTAGACTATGAAGAGGAACACTAGGGGGAGAGTTAGAGCAAGAAGTACAACAATAAGCAACAGTCTAGTCGTTATAGCTGGTTAACCCCGAACATTTGAGGTGTACCCAGCCGAGGCAACCACCGCACTGGACGCTTGCATGTTGAGCCGATAATCCACAATTACAGCAGGGATATCGTGGAGTCTTGCTGCGTGGCCCTGGGTTCCTCTCAATGCCGGCTCGTAACAGTAGTATGCGGAGGAGTGCAGCAGCCAGCCATTTGCACTCCCATACAGAAAAAACTCCTCGTGGAGTTGTTGATGCCCGTTTGATGAGTCTCCTTGATCTTGGTAGTCGACTCCACAGATCCACCACGCGTAGGTTGAGCATCTCGGATCCCGATGATAATACATTTTCGCCATATAACACACCGAAACACTATTACGGTGCACGGTGATCATCACTCCTACGACGCGCCAATATACGCTGCGCCATACGACGAACGGCGCGCTAGCGCTTATAACTTCAACGAAGTATCCAACACGAGTCCAAGTAGTTTGGGGAATCGGGTGGCCTGCAATTGAGTTTCGTCCCATTTCACCATAGGATGGTCACTGTTCTCTGCATTATCAGTGGAAAAGACGGTGACGGATGATTTGGAGGCAGAGACTGTCAGTAATTTGCGATCGAAGAAACATTTCAACTCGATCAGGTAGTCATTGATCTTACTGGCGGCTACCTTAATGTCGCGATCTCGGCACAGAATAGTAATATCATCCGCGTATGCAACGACCTTGATGTATTGAGGGGGACGGGCATATCTTGAAGATATAAACTGAAAAGTGCAGGCGATAAAACTCCTCTTTGAGGGACACCGGCGGCTATGGGGATGCTATTGGAAACATGTCCCTGGAATAGCACATTTGCCCGACGTCCTTTAGTGAAGGCAGTTATCCACCGCTTCTGCCATGGCTTAATGGTAGACTTCAAGAGACTCTCTGATAGTAGGCCTAGATTTACAGTGTCAAATGCCTTTGTTAAGTCGAGGGCCGCACCAACAGTACGTTGGGGTTTGATGGCATTGAAGCCGTCCAGAGCATAACTCACAATTTCCAACAAGGCCGTAGTAGTGGAATGTAATTTACGGAAACCATGTTGATGCTGCTGTTGGCTGTTATGCTCGGCATGCTCCTCCACAACCAGTTTTTCGGCTATTTTGGCGATGGGTGAGAGCAGACTGATCGGCCGGTACCCTTTAGCCGTGGATGGTGACTTTCCCGGCTTCGGCAGTGGAATAACACGAGCCACTTTCCAATTTTGGGGTAAAGTACGTGTACGAAACGAAGTATTTATGACGTCAGCAAGAAGGGGCAGTAGTTCACTGGGCAGTCTCTTCAGGACTGCAGGGCTTAAACCGTCTGGCCCTATTGCCTTCGAGTTGCTCATCTCCTTTATCACCTTCTCGACCTGTGCAGGCGTGACTGCATCATCTACATCCATGAGAGGCAATTTACAGAGTTCCCGTACAGTTATTCTATTCTGCTTCTCTCTGTTAGTTCTAGTGATGAAGAAATGCTTCCCAAGAGCATTTGCGGCCTCCTTCCCTGATTTGAAAACTCCACCTTCAAATTCAATCGTGGAACTGTTGGCAGAGGTGAACTTTCCGGAGATCCTTTTCAAGGCCTTCCACGTTGCTGCTGTATCATTTCTGAAGTTCATCTTCTCAGTGAACTTTTCCCAAGTTTCCTTCTTGTGCCTGTCAAGGTCCTTCCTGATCTCATCATCCAGCGTAGCGATGTCTGGGTCAAGATGATCTGCCGCTCTCTTTGCGTCCCTTGTCCTTATCTTCTGCAATAATTCCCTGGTGACATTGGGAAAGAAGGTCTTTACGCGGCCTTCAGGGATCGCAGCTTTCATAGCCTTCAAGATGGTAGAAGGAGGGATATATGATCTACTTCCGCAATCGCGTTCAGTCCGCAGTCTCATTATCACAATCGTAGAAGCGAAGCGGTTGTTTTGAGAATGATTCTAGCTTCTATTTTTTAAAAACAACCGCTTCGCTTTTACGATTGTGATAATGAGGACTGAACGCGATTGCGGAACTGAGCTGTATATATTAAAAAGAGAAAGTGGTGTTTTTAGAGGTAGATGGATGGGGATGTACTCGAGAGTGCCATCCACTGAAGTGTTTGGAATGATATGAGAGGGAAGAGAGGACAGAACAAAAGTAGAGACTCCGCCTCCTTGTGATGACCTAGGAGTGTGATATGCAGGATAGCCCGGGATGTTTGGATGTCTAGAGGTAGCAGAGGGAGAGAGTTTGGTTTCCTGAACCATGATAACATCCGGGTGATGAGTACGGGCAAAGAGATAATTCAGAAAGGTTGGCGCGAAGGCCGTTGAGATTGATATGTACAATAGATAGGGGGCGGTTGGTAGATGAGGAATTTGAGTTACTGGAGGCGGAGCACACAATACAACGAAAGGAAGAATCGTGGTACCTCACAGAACTGAGACCCGAACAAGAGAAGTGCACCCACCTTTGGCATCCAAAACATTGGACGCTGGTTCCATTCCAAGTGACATCTCTGTCGCATGTGGCACATGGGTACTTCTTCTTCTTCGCGGGTCCTGGATTCCTTTCGACGCCGGCCATTTGTAGAAGAATCCTCAGGAGAGCTGCAGCCAGCCAGCACCTCTCCCATGACAAAAACCCTCTCCGCGGAGGGATTGACGTCGGTTTGCACGGAGGTGATCTTCTTTCCTCCACACTGCCACGGCACGAACG
The DNA here is from genome assembly GCA_029168955.1 of Aplectana chamaeleonis. Classification (NCBI taxonomy): domain Eukaryota; kingdom Metazoa; phylum Nematoda; class Chromadorea; order Rhabditida; family Cosmocercidae; genus Aplectana; species Aplectana chamaeleonis. The sequence continues at coordinate 1,067,332 of JAPDOI010000185.1, read as the reverse complement.
TACGACATCTCGGCAGCAGCGCTTCTCTATACACCCTTTGCACCCTACTTTTACACAAGCTGTGTTCTGTGAGCTGTATGTAGCGACACGCATGAAGGCGGGGGGGGGTGGTTGCGCAATTTACGTACAGGCCGCTTCGACTAGTCGCTGCACTACCAACAGTTACAAAACCGATCGCGTCAACAGATCTTGCTCTGAGTCGCGACGGATTGGAACATTTTGCAGTTTCAGTCGCGATTGTCGAGCAACTGGGGTATTTCATAGCTGGCCGAAGACACCTGCTTGATTTTGTTTGGTCGCTTCAACTAGTCGCGTCGCTTCCATGATGGCCGCGATTCGTCTAGTTGAAGCGACTAGTCTGCAATCTTTCGTCACAACATCGCGTATGTGGAGCGAAATTGCAGACGTCATAGTTCACTCACATTAAAAAACGGCATATAAAAGGGAAAAACGTGTATCGCTCCAGCCGCGAAGCGGCTGGAGAGGTTTGGTTTTGCCTAGGCCTTGTGATCACTTATAATTTTATAAAATAGTTTATAGAATCTTTGAAACAAAATTTCTCAAGATTTCCCTCTGGATATAAGTGAAGGGGTCCAGAAGACATCTGCTGTCCAAATTTCAGCCAAATCGGTTCACAAACAACAAAGTTATGAGCCCGAAAGCTTAAGAAATTTTCATGGTGTGCGCCGTAGGCCGTGAGCCGTAGGCCGTAGGCCGTGGGCCGTAGGCCGTGGGCCGTAGGCCGTGGGCCGTCACGCTTTTCAGTCCTCACTGCTATTAGCCACTGCCAATGGTCGAAGGCAATCAACTTGGCAGACAGGTAAGTTGGTAGGAGGTATGAAGGCAGGTAAGTAATCGATTTGTAGGTCAGTGGGGATTCTTATGACGTCATCGGGACGTCGTGAAAAAAGCTTCGGGCTTCTGATGACGTCATCGGGACGTCGTGAAAAGTGCTTCGGGCTTCTAATGACGTAATCGGGACGTCGTGAAAAGTGCTTCGGGCTTCTGATGACGTAATCGGGACGTCGTGAAAAGTGCTTCGGTTCTGATGACGTCATCGGGACGTCGAAAAGTGCTTCGGAGGCTTCTGATGACGTCATCGGGACGTCGTGAAAAGTGCTTCGGGCTTCTGATGACGTCATCGGGACGTCGTGAAAAGTGTTTCGGTTTGATGACGTCATCGGGACGTCGTGAAAGTGCTTCGGGCTTCTGATGACGGCATCGGGACGTCGAAAAAAGTGCTTCGGGCTTCTGATGACGTCATCGGGACATCGCGAAAGTGCTTCGGGCTTCTGATGACGTCATCGGGACATCGCGAAAAAGTGCTTCGGGCTTCTGATGACGTCATCGGGACGTCGTGAAAAGTGCTTCCAGGCTTCTGATGACGTCATCGGGACGTCGTGAAAAGTGCTTCGGTTTGATGACGTCATCGGGACGTCGTGAAAAGTGCTTCGGGCTTCTGATGACGTCATCAGGACGTCGTGAAAAGGGCTTCGGGCTTCTGATGACGTCATCGGGACGTCGTGAAAAAGCTTCGGGCTTCTGATGACGTCATCGGGACGTCGTGAAAGTGCTTCTTCTGATGACGTCATCGGGACGTCGAAAGTGCTTCGGGCTTTGATGACGTCATCGGACGTCGTGAAAGTGCTTGGGCCGTGACGTCATGGGAACGTCATGAGTGCTTGGCTTTGAACGTCATGGACGTCGAAAGTGCTTGGATGACGTCACCGACGTGAAAGTGCTTGGTTCTGATGACGTCATCGACGTCGAAAGTGCTTCGCTTTGATGACGTCATCGGGACGTCGTGAAAAGTGCTTCATTTGATGACGTCATCGGGACGTCGTGAAAAGGGCTTGGCTTTGATGACGTCATCGACGTCGTGAAAAAGCTTCATCTTGATGACGTCATCAGGACGTCGTGAAAAGGTCTTCGGGCTTCTGATGGCGGCATCGGGTCGTCGCGAAAAGTGCTTCGGGCTTCTGATGGAGTCATCGGGACATCGTGAAAAGTGCTTCGGGCTCCTGATGACGTCATCGGGACATCGCGAAAAGTGCTTCGGGCTTCTGATGACGTAATCGGGACGTCGTGAAAAGTGCTTCAGGCTTCTGATGACGTCATCGGGACGTCGCGAAAAGTGCTTCGGGCTTCTGATGACGTCATCGGGACGTCGTGAAAAGTGCTTCGGGCTTCTGATGACGTCATCGGGACGTCGTGAAAAGTGGTTCGAGTTTCTGATGACGTGAACGGGACGTCGTGAAAGTGCTTCGGGCTTCTGATGACGTCATGGGGACGTCGTGAAAAGTGCTTCGGGCTCCTGGTAACGTCATCGGAACGTCGTGGAAAGTGCTTCGGGCTTTTCGTGACGTCATCGGGACGGCGTGAAAAGTGCTCCGGGCTTCTGATGACGTCATCAGAACATCGTGAAAAGTGCTTCGGGCTTCTAATGACGTCATCGGTACGTCGTGAAAAGTGCTCCGGGCTTCTGATGACGTCATCGGGACGTCGTGAAAAGTGCTCCGGGCTTCTGATGACGTCATCAGAACATCGTGAAAAGTGCTTCGGGCTTCTAATGACGTCATCGGGACGTCGTGAAAAGTGCTTCGGGCTTCTGATGACGTCATCGGGACGTCGTGGAAAGTGCTTCGAGTTTCTGACGACGTCATCGGGACGTCGTGAAAAGTGCGGGACTATCCTAGACGGGGGCCCCTCAAGATTCAAGTCAGAAATGGAATGAACCACCGATCTATAACGCTATCAATCGAAGTATTTCTACAGAACTTCATCAACAACAATGATTGATAGCAGCATCAAGCATCTTTTATCAGGTTTTACATTCATTTTCATGAGAAAATCGTGGGTGCCCCCCCCCGTCTAGGATAGTCCCAAAAGTGCTTCGGGCTTCTGATGACGTCATCGGGACATCGAGAGAAGTGCTTCGGGCTTTTGATGACGCCATCGGGACGTCGTGAAAAGTGCGGGACTATCCTAGACGGGGGGGGCACTCAAGATTCAATTCAGAAATTGAATGAACCACCGATCTATAACGCTATCAATCGAAGTATTTCTACAGAACTTCATCAACAACAATGATTGATAGCAGCATCAAGCATCTTTTATCAGGTTTTCCATCCATTTTCATGAGAAAATCGTGGGTGCCCCCCCCACCCCTGTCTAGGATAGTCCCAAAAGTGCTTCGGGCTTCTGATGACGTCATCGGGACGTCGTGGAAACCCGGATAGAGGGCAGGTGTTCTGGACCCGTTGCTGGTCATCCGAAAAGTTGTGCAGACCACCTCGTAGAGTGAGCAGGAGCCCAGGCTCGATGCTAGCCATCCGAGAAATTATGCAGCATACCTCAAAGAATCAGCAAGAGTCTTGAGCTTTGCGCTAGTTGTCTCAAATAGTGTGCTGGATGCCTCGGGATTTGCGCAGGAGTATGAGAACACCTTGCAAAACTTTTGTAAAAGTGTAAGGATGACAAGCATAGCGTGCAGAAAGCTTGAGATGTTATGTAGGTCATTGTTGCCAGGCTACTTTTCAGTTTCGTAACGCGGTTAGGTCATTCACACAACCCCATTTTGAGTGCTCCTCATTCTTCTTCACCAGCCTTCTGATTTTTCTGCAATAAATGGTACTTGCTTATCAGCATCTATATTCAAAAACAAATTGTTAGAACTGTCTCCATTCGCAGCTCAGCAGAGCTTTTTCATATCAGATTCATGGAATCGAAGCGGCTGTTCTGCGAAGGAATGGGGCGGCGGAAACGAAATAATGAGTATGTAAAACTGCTTTGTTTCACTGATGTGGAAGTGTCCAGATGGAATGGAAGGTAGTTTCTGACTGTCCAGGTTTTAAGTTAGTTTCATTTGAAAGCGAAGAACTGCGGGAAGATTCTGCATACGGCTGAAGGCCAGCAGGCTTTCATGATTATCGACCGGGCTGGCTACGTCTGAGCGACCAACTATACACGGGGCCTAAAGCCCTGTCAGGCCCCTGACAGAGTTTGATGAGAAAAATCACCGTGGCTGACCCGTTCGATACGTATGAAAAACATGGAAGGTGCAAGTAACAACCGGTGTAGCCAGATGTGGCTGACGCAATCAATATGAATGAATTATGTGGAACTATATCATGGATATCATTCATTTCTTAGCTAATATCATGTGAACATCGGTCTTGTCAGCCACATCGAGTGATTTTTCTGAGATAGTTTTACAACATTTTGGGTCATTGATTCTTGTGACCACAGAAAGAGGACTGATCTAGAGGGAGATGAAGAGGTCTTTGTTCGAAATTCTTGCATGGGATATTACAGCGTAATATCAAGAAAAAGTGAACAATTCTGTAAAAAGGGGTCTCGAAGCAAAAAGTGGTTTGGTTAGCGTTACAAATGTTTCAACAAAGGGAACAATAGGAAAGCGGAATGAGGAGAGTCTACAAAAATGAACAATATCCTCCAAGAACTCTTTTCTTTTGAAACTTCCAAACAGCGGAAACAAACCGTTGTGGTATTTTACGAGGAAGAATTGACTGGTTCCCTAAAACAATTTGATATCATCTCCTCTTTTAATGATAGCTATTAGGTACACATGCATATATACATATTTTATCGGCACTCACATAATCAAAGTCCTTTATGGAGCCAAAAGCGCTTCCTCATAGAGAACCACAACGGTTTGTTTCCGCTGTTTGGAAGTTTCGAAAAAGAAAAGAGTTCTTGGAGGATATTGTTCATTTTTTGTAGACTCTCCTCATTCCGCTTTCCTATTGTTCCCTTTTTGTTGAAACATTTGTAACGCTAACCAAACCACTTTTGCTTCGGAGACCCCTTTTTTACAGAATTAATGATACATTTGATTTGATTTATCACACGGTAGAACCGTGTCAAAGACAAACAACGAAAAGAAACACCTAAACGGCAATTAAAAAGACTAAAGATTGTCGGACAATAATAAAGCAAATGGATGAACTGACTATTAGGCATACACCGGCACCATGAGGAATGAGATCTTACAGACATCGCTCTTGGGATAGCAGATAACTTTCAAGCGCCTTTTTGAATTCAGTAAATTTTCCAACTACCAAACCTGACTGAAGTAATTTGTTGAATTCAGATCCCGCCCTATTGACAAAAAAGTGCTGTCTTACGTGCCGCCTGGCCCCAACGAGGCCCAATTTCACCGGCGCTCCCCTAGTGGTTGATGGTCTCAGGTTGAACAGCCGGCTAGCCTTGATACCAGCACTCCCATGAATGATCTTATACATCATTATCATATCAAATCTTCTTTTCCTGTGCTCTAAAGTGGTTAGGCCCAATTTAGCGTTCCTGGTGGCATGACATACGTTGCGATTAGTCAAATACCATGATGTTCTGAAGAAAACTCTACGTGTAAAAGTATTCTGGACTTTCTCCAGCGCATCAATGGATTCCTTTTTGTATGGATTAAAGACCACCGTACCATACTCCATAAGTGGACGTATTTACGTTTTATACACCTCAGGACATTTGCATTGGTAGCTGAAAGTGCCCTGAACACGCTGTGCATCATTCTGTTCGCCATGGACGCGACTTGGAGGCAGTGATCATCGAAATTAAGATCATCCTTGACAAGAAAACCAAGGTCCTTAATCTCGCTGACCTCGCTCAACTGCATACCGTCAATAGTATAGAAGGTACTAACTCGCCTTTTACCAAGCTTCATCACCTTAGGACTGCAAAGGGAGAGGAGAACGAACTATCAGGCCTGACCCTGAAAGTTCTTCCCGTGAGAAAAGCACGAATCCAAGCCACTATACGCGGATGGATACCCACTATTTCTAGTTTGTTTATGGATCCGAGATGCTCAAGCTACGCGTGGTGGATCTGTGGAGTCGACTACCAAGATCAAGGAGACTCATCAAACTGGCATCAACAACTCCACGAGGAGTTTTTTCTGTATGGGAGTGCGAATGGCTGGCTGCCGCACTCCTTCGCATTCTACTGTTACGAGCCGGCATTGAGAGGAACCCAGGGCCACGCAGCAAGACTCCACGATATCTCTGTTGTCATTGTGGATTATCGGCTCAACATGCAAGCGTCCAGTGCGGTGGTTGCCTCGGCTGGGTACACCTCAAATGTTCGGGGTTAACCAGCTATAATGACTACACTGATGCTTATTGTTGTATATCTTGCTCTAACTCTCCCCCTAGTGTTCCTCTTCATAGTCTAGACATTTTTCAACTCAATATCAATGGCCTGCGTGCCAAACTAAATACCTCGTCAGTCTGGCCAAGTTCCTTGAATCGAAGCAGCTAAAGGTCTCACCAACCAAGTCCAGCGTTACTTTGTTCACCACAGCGACTGCCGAACACAAGCTGCATCCCAAGGTTCTTTGAGAAGGAAATATGCTGCCCTTATCAAAACACCCTCGTCTACTTGGTGTATTCCTGGACCCGTCACTACGTTTTCATGAAAATACACGTATTCGAGCTGCTGCTGCCAACACACGTAACAACATTCTACGTTCGCTAGCAGGCACTACATTGGGCAGCTCTAAGGAAATTTTGCGAACCACCTACAGGGCTATGGTGCAGCCGGTGCTAGAATATGGAGCCCCAATATGGTCAAGACACCTGTCGGAAGCCTCTTGGAGCAAGCTTCAGCGTGCACAGAACACTGCTCTACGCGTGATCACTGGATGCCCTAGATCCACACGTATCTCATCGGCATCAAGAGTGTTCGCTGCTTCCTGTAAAGCAGCATTGTCAACTCCAGTCGCAACAGTTCCATGTTGGCATTGTAAGGAATTCCACACACCCTAATTTCCCATTACTGTCATCTGGTCCCCATTTCCGACATATTCGCTCGCCACTTCATGCTGCAGTCTCTGTCTTGGATCGTCAACGTTGGGCGACGTCGGAGCTCAATCGCGTCAGACTACTGCAAATGGAGCACATCCGATTCGTCAGAGAATACCTTTCCAGTGCTCCCTTGAATCCAATTCTTTGTGACGTGCCCCCCCCCCCCGATCGATGACAGCGAAACGGACCTACCCAGACGTACACGCGTCTTCCTGGCAGGTCTACGATGTGGACACTCCTCACACTTCAAGGCCTTTGTCCATAAGATCGACTTGTCGATCCCCGACGAATGTCCTGACTGCCACAACCCAGGGCACGATTCATTTCATTTATTTTCATGTCCTGCAAGGCCGGCTTCTCTAACAGTTATGGATATGTGGACGAACCCGTGCGATGTGGCTGCCTTTTTGAGGAGAAGCTCTATGTGGCCGATAAGAAGAAGAAGAAAAGAAGTTTGTTTATTAATTTACGATGGGAAACTCTGTCGAACGCCTTGGAAAAATCGAGGTAAATAACATCTACACCAATATCCTTGTCCAGCGCACGTGTCCAATCATCAAGGGACTGCAGCATCGCCGAAATTGTGGATTTACCCTTTTGGAAACCATGTTGGTACTCCGAGATGATGGAGTGCTCCTCAAGTTGAGCCCCTCTTGCCTTAACTGTTCCATCATCATGTATCGCCGATCACTGGATCGGGGGTAGCCGCGACAAACACACGTGGTACGCACGGAAGCGAGGAGGTAATGTTAGTCATGAACATTGATCGAGTGATGTCACGTTAGTTCGCTGCACCGCTGCTTCCCTACAATGAGGCGCCGCACTGCGACCAACGCCCGCGACAGCGACCGATAGCCGCACGGTTTTAAGATTTGAATGTATAACACCCATCTGCAACCCTGCGAAGCGATCGGCGCATGCAAAGTGTTCCCGCGACAGCCTTTTTCATGGTGATAGTGTGGGTACCGACCAGGGGTGTGCGGCAATTGCCGTTTGCCAATTGCCGTTTGCCGGTCATTTTTGGGGTTTGCCGTTGCCGTTTGCCGAAATTTTCGCTTAAAACGGCAAAAATGCGTTTAAACAAGAGGCCTGGTGTGCGCCCTCACCTCAGTTTCTGTATTGGTCAGCGATTAGAAGCTGCAACAAATAATTTTTTGGCTAGTTCCGGCTAAAGATGTTTTGATACGGTTACCAGAGGAGTGTGTTTAGGTTCTAAATTGGGAGCCTCCAAATGTCTCTTTTAATCATGAAATTTTTAACCCCTTAGAAATTCCGAAATCGCAAAAAAGCTTTTCCAGAAGCATACCGATTCGTGCAAGTTCCGCAATTGCAAAAACAATTGGTACAAAAGTTTTGGCGTGAAAGCATCTTTTTTTCGACATACGAACCACTTAAGAATTCGTGTAAATAGGCCCACTTATCGTCGGTTGGTTGGCTGATGGTAATAATTGGGACAGGAAAATGACCAATTCTGCAAATACTTTGTCCGGCTTTTTGAAAATTGAACAACGTTCACAGCGGTCATCAAAGGCAGTGTTCAATAATATTTTCGATGTCGAGATCATTACCGGGCATTTGGCCACGCCCATTTTTCTGCTTCGCAACTACTGTACTAATTTTGGAATGGGAGGAAAACCCTGGGTTAGTTCTCAAATTGCTGGGCGGTATAGTTGTGCCATTCGAATACCGAATAATCGAATAACTCCCATTTTCTCTCCAATGCCAGCATGTATCCGAACTGTTCTTGGTTCTTAGCTGTAATATATTATATGTGTTCCAATAATTGAAGGCAGTGTTCACGATGGAAGTCGTTTATCTGTTTTTTTTTGCCTATCTTGAAAACGGTCCCATGCTGATTTCAAGGATGTCCCTGGAATCGTACAAGACCCCCTGGAAACGGAGTTATGCCCCCCCCCCCAAAATTCAGCTAGGAAAGCATTGTGGACGAGTTGTCCGAGGCTTGTAACTTCCGTCTTTTGAAGCCGATGTACGCGAGCTGACCTAAGTAAAGAGAGAAGTTGAGAATGAAGGGAAGAAGGGGGCTTTTGATCGAAAACCATTGCTCATCTAACCACGAATTTAGGGAAACTGTTATAGGACGTGGGCGGAGTTGCCCATTGGGTTGGCTGGCCCACGAGATTTTCACCCACTTACCGGCCGTTTTTCGTCGCATTCCCGTTCTTAATCTTCTTAGAGAGGCCCAAAGCTTACGTTTTAGCTAAAAAAACCTGCAACTTTTTCTTCGTGAACACTGCCTTTAATGAGAGAGCAGGATTCTATCCCTTCACGGTACTGATCCGATATCTATTCAAAACTATTCAACATTCGAATAAAATTGCAAATAACGCACAGCTGCAGGTTTTGGAATAGTGGGAGCCCACTTCTCCATCAATTTTGGGAACATCCCTCCCAGAGCAATGCTGGGAAATCAAGACTGTTCAAATACATTTGTATATTGGCGCACAAATCTAATTATTCGAAACTATTCGAATATTCGGACGGCACAACTATACTGGGCGGCTCGAAAAAATGAGCATGGTCAAATGGGATGGCTAAGTGCCCTACTTCCCTCTGCGATAGCACCGGGTTGACTCCTTGACAGAGCTGAGTTTGTTATGAAATGGTGTAGATTTGAAAAAAAAAAACGAAAAATCTTCGGAGGCAACGATTGAAACCGCCGTCAAAATCTATGTCCGAGGCCCATTGCGACAACAGTGTTGAAAACCGGCTCAAAAGGAGCAACCAATAGCAATATATGACCAAGAAACTTGAATGTGGTGTGCTCGCCCCACCCACTTCCTCGGTAGCCACATGGGAAGTGGGTGGGACGGTCACACCGGATTCATGTTTTGGGGCCATATAGACTGATTTAGTGTTTGTTTTTAAGTCGACATTTTTGTTGTATTGGGCCTTGTACCGGCTAGTTGGCTGAATACACATAATGGGAAACGCCCAAGAGCAGTCGGCTGGCTAAACGCACCGCGCGCGGAGCTCCAGCGACGACGTGGGCGGACCGACTTTCTGTCGCGCGCGTCGCATGTACCAGTCGACTTGTCAATAGGTGCCTCTCATTCTGTGTATTCGATCAACTTGCCATTTCGGAGTATTTGATTTTTGGCTAAAACTCCAAAGCTGTCTTTATCGTGAACTTTGTGTTCAACTTGACCAGTCTCACCCCACTTTTTTGGCCTCACGAAGTAGCCCATCTAGGCGTGATTTCGATTGAGCGAAAAGAACCCTGAGCCTAATTCTGGCTACTAACTGTAAAAATTGTGACTCCGGTCATAACCTAAACAGCAAGCTGCTGATCGCGGTGTGGACTGTCTTCCTCCAAAAATGTCGACCAGTCAACGCATATTCAACCATCTATTCGCACCTGATTGTGGTACCGGTATCGGCCACAGTCTTTGGATCGGCGCACACTCCCAACACACGCAGCTTGCTTACGCTTTGCTGCACGTTCCGGGATCGACTAGGCTGGGTCGCGCAATCAAACGGCCTCGTTGAACTTGATAGAGGCTCCTATACTGTCACGCACAAAACAGCGCTGCTGTAGTTCTCTGATCACCTGAGGCTCTCTAGTAGCTTAAGATATATGGGATTTTCCCATCCTGTAAAGGCTAGTTATACGCCAGATACATAGTAGCTGGCAGATATTACATGGTTCACCACACGACTAATCAAATGTGTGTGTATTATAGGACAGAACAGCTTTTGCCGTTTGCCGGCCATTTTTGGGGTTTGCCGTTGCCGTTTGCCGAAATTTCAAATTCCTTTGCCGCACACCCCTGGTACCGACACGATTCGTAACAGATGAGCGAACCTGTCGCGATCGCAGACTGGAGGTATAACAATATTCTAACATCGCCATCAGAGCGCGGCGCGACCTCATGGTGAACTGCCGTATTGATAGATCGCGGCGATCTATTATTATGGCAGCCCACCATTAGGTCGCACCGCGCCCTGATGGCACTCTGCTCAGCCCCTAAGGCGCGAACGTTTCGACCAATTTTTCACAGACCCTTCTATGGCTTCTCCCTCTTGCAAGATTATGAAGTACCTTGTATAGCTCACAAGGTTGAACCCAAAAATACGGTACGAGCCATTCCTTTGCTTCTTACTCACAAGAAGAAGCTCCAATCTTGTGTTCCAGCTAGGCTGGACACGAATTAAGCTTGACTTTGACCGCCTCGGTCCACACCACCCCCAACTGCTCTTCGTATAGTTTTACGAGTATCGAATTTTATTTTGGTGCATTGCCAATTCAAGACCTGACAGTCCTGTTACATTAACTGACCTTTTGCGGCCCACCTTCTTGATCGCGGCGCGTCCAATTCGTCTCCGCTATAACTCTGCCGCGGCTGACTTGAATTTAATAGTCATGTTTACGAAACTGGCCCGCAGCTTGCCGAAAGAGCCGATTTCAGCCACGCCTGCAGTCCACCTTTGTGTGAGTAACAGCGTCTTGTTCCGCGCGGGGTTTCAGGTTTCATGATAGCGTTCTCTGCTCAACGATCATTCTCTGGCTCCTTCTTATTGGTTCAAGTGGTGATATTGAAGTGGGAATCAATAGGCGAGTGTTCAATGGACTCAATATTTCTCCTGAGCTATTCCGGCAGAAAAAAAGTCGACCATTCTTCGGAACTCCGCGGGCTGTCGGAAAAACAACCGCTCTTCGCGGGAAGTTTGGCACAGCGTTGCGCCCACAAAACGGTGCCGTGGAATGTTGATAAATACAAATTTACCGGAGGAAGGTGCGCTGTGTTTATATGGACGTGGCTGGCGTCTTTTGATCGCGAGATACAAGAGCCACCAGCATCGGTGCCGCCCAACAGTAGCCCTTTGCCCTTTCTCGTTTTCGCCCAGCTGTTCTCGCTTTAGCACCAAAAGACCATCACCACGCGAAAATCAAGTTTCGAACTGCGTGAGTCGAGAGGACCTATATCGTTCCGTTTTCGAAATTGGAGAGGATCCGTTCCTTCAGACAGCTGACAGCAACGGAGTCGATGGAGTCGGTCTATCCGTCAGCATGCTTTTGCCATGATCATGGACTCGTTCGAGCGTTTGAAAACCAGAGGTGGAGCATTCTGCGATTGATCTTGAAGCAGTGTCAAGCAATCCATTGGAAAAAATGCGTTTCGTTGTTACGACCCCTCCATTCGTGGCAGAGATTCTCGACCATCTCCCTGAGGTTGGGATCATACTTCCCGCGACGTGCGACACCGCGAGTGCATACTAGGCATATCGATTTCAGGTCGATATTGAAGGTAAACATTGCGTCGTTTCGCTCGTCGCCGGAAGTGTGATCCGGGCCTAACAATGACCCTGCTGAATTCAAGGTAGGCCCCCCCACTTTGTTGAAGACTTGAATGCTCGTCAAAATTGCAGATGTCCAAATAGAAAAAAATGGTTTTGGTGGACCTTCTAGTGTCATCTACATCGCTGATGGGCCGTAGCTCAGCGGTTCGATAAAATAGACCGAAATGAGAGCTGAAAAAAAACAAAGTCGCTCCTGCAAAGGGAGAAATAGAAAAATATTTATTTGAAAAAAATGGTGTTAAAAGGTGTCCAACTGATCTTTTCAGCCTGAGTTTCATTTTTATAAGGCGGCAGTCGCACAGAAGGTGCATCTACTAAATGGTTATTGAAAACGACGCCGGATTTTTTTTCGAAAACAACATTTTTTCTGAGATTTTTCACCTCACCATGCCTTCACTTCACCAGTGTGAAGTGAAAAATGCCAAAAAAAAATTGGAAGAAATTCAGCTAATGTAAGGCCTAGCTTGCTCGGATGAGTCCGGGCGTTGCAAGTCTGTATGGAAAGCTTTAACCCGTGAGGACTATAATATAATATTAGAACGGGTTCGTAAAAATTCTTCAATGGGGCGATATTTGCATTTTCTGAAAATTAAAAAAAAATCTTTTCTGTATCTTCATTCACTATTTTCTATCATACCTTCATTATTCAACTACTTGAGGGCACTCAACTTTACAGTTAATTATTGCAGATGGAGTCTTATGTAATTATACTTACATTGCCAATCATGGTTTTCTAAAAGATTCATATAAAAAAAAGAAAATATATAAAAACCAATTTTTCAAAAAAAAAATGGTCGGTAATTGACAAAGTGAACACATTTGCATCAAGGTAGAGCACTTTCGGGGAACTTCACTGAGGGCGGGGAGGGGGAGCGCATGCCCTCAACTGGCCACCATGCATAAATATTTGGGACTCAGCGGTGCGAAAAATTGCCAAAAAATTTCTGACGTATTACTTTAAAGAATTAATTTGAAAATACGAAGAAAAAAATAATATTCGGTCTACAAATATGTTTTGAAGGTTTTTTTTCTGGTAACTTTGAAGCCTAATTCAGGAAACATCGTACAAAGTATTTTATTCAAACTACTGTCAATCCTTAGCCGCGACGTTTTCCTTAATTTCGGGCATCGTAGCAGCCTACGGATTCGGCATGGGCACAATTCCTCTTACTGTTTGGCGAACCATGAATCTTACCTAAGTTTGGCTTCTTCGTAACGTGTGGGGTGCTGCTCTGCCAGAACATGAGCCTAGGTGCTAGTTTGAAGGAGCAACGTCTAATGATCTTATCGAATGGGGGTAGGGCATCTCACTGAAACGCCTTCAGAGATTCCTTGAAGCTTTTTTGCATTATATCGCCGAGCGTTGTCGTGCTGAAAGGTCGCCTTTTCGCAATTAGGGGCGTTTAACCCCAAATGTTAGGCCTAATTGCATCAGCTGGTAATGTTCTCAAAATATGGCTTCTATGGGCTGAAGCAGCTTGTTTCTTTATTTTAGCACTTTTCAATATTTGAAAGATTTTTTAAACAAAACTTTGTAAATTTAAAAAAAAACAAATTTTCTTCAAAGCGTTTTTATCGATGGAAAATGTTCCCATATGGTAACACGACATTCTATGCTCATTTCGCTTTTTCCTTTAAAGGCAGCATACACGCTCGTAAACATGTTTGAGATAACTACGGAAATAGAATGATATGGCTCAGAACCCAACGCCCACGCATTTTGAAGCGTCAAAAATGACCCACAATGCCGCTACACGAGCGAGAAGTTGGCCCCGCCCCTGTATCTACCCGCCCCTGTATTTGCGTCCTCCCCCAAAACAGAGGTGGTGGGCCATTTCCACCGTCGTCGACGTTTATGGGTGGTACAATAAGTACAATCAGTAAACCACATACATCGACGACGATGAGAATGGCCCAGCACCCCTGTTTTGGAGGAGAACAGCAAATACAGCGGACGGGCAGATACAGAGGCGAGGCCAACTTCTCACTCTTGTAGCGGGAATGTGGGTCGTTTTTGACGCTTCAAAATGCGTAGGCGTTGTGCACCGCATCATACCTTGGGGCAAGAAGCAGCGTTTCCCGCAAAATGTTCTTTTTTACATCAAGGTTGACATGGTCAGAGCATAAATAAAAAATGTTGTTTACACCTTAGCGGGATGGTTTTTTTGGAAGGAATTGACATGCTACGCAAGAAGTCAACAAAGTATGTAGCTATTCCATGCTTTTAAGATTGTTTAAAACTTATTTGTAGACCTATATATTAATAATAATAATAGTAATAATATTAATAATGATGATAATAATAATATTAATAGTAGTAGAAATATTAACAACATTAATATTAATAATAATATTATTATTACTATTATTATTATCATTATTATTATTACTATCTCTGAAATTCGTCTAAATTTACGGTTTTTGGCCAAGCGTGGTGTACCATTCCAAAGCCCGAAGCTTTTTCAATCTAACGCTTGTTAAGCGCTCAACAAAATTCGGTGGTTTCTTGATTTCAAGCCGTAATTTGACAAAAACTCTGCTCGCTGCTAAAACTTGCTTTGTGGGGCAGAAATGATCGAAAATACGAATTCACAAAATTCCCAAAAGATCAATAATCCTGCTCCGTCAAGGTTTTCCGCAGCCGCTATAATCGAGGCCTCAGTGGGTTCAAATGTGAGTTCCTGCAGTGAACGATGAAACACCCAGCGATGTGTACTGTATGGGGCAGGAGGGGCCGCAAAGACCCTTCAGAGTTCAAATGAAGAATGAGTGTTACCGGTCTCACGAGGGAGAGTCATTTTAAGAAAGTCGTTAGAGAAGGTTTTCAAACTACACAGAATTCCTCTAATGAATCTTGAAGCCGCTCGAAAAAACTTTCAAACGGTGTATCAGGGTTTTGGGTGGGGTATAAAGTCCGGGAGGTGGTTGTAAGTCACGTGAATGATCCTGTCGTGTCACCAACGCACGAAGGTCGAGACCTCAGGTGATGCCGGGAACTGAATCTCATCGATGTAATGAGGATGATGTCGTTTTGCTGGAGGAAGGAAAAGATCTCAAACTGCTCGTTGATTTTTTGGTTGTTCCAATGGCAGAATGTTGAGAACCGAAAAACGTAATCTCCCAACCTTCCCCTAATTGGTTGCACGATTGCATGAGCCTAACTAAACTTTGAAGGTTTTGGTGAACTGAAATCTACATACGGTTCAATACTGTTTTGGAGTGGTTAGAAATATAGTGCTATAGTGATGGAGGCCCAGGTGGTCGTGCTTTGTGCTGCTATTCAAATATTGTAAGGAAGGATCATTAAGCTCACAGTAACCTACCTTAGCCTTTCTAAAACCGAAAATAGACCCCATTATCATTTTCTGCGCCCCAAATGACTCCCCTGGACAAACTTCGGACGAGTTTTTTCGTTTTCCTGCTCCCCAAAATGTAGACTTCTGGGGTCCGAAAAACTTTCTCGCTCAAACATCGTACAGAAGGGTTATTTAGGGCGCTGAACAGGAATATGAGGCTCCTTTTCCGGTTTTTGTGTTCTGTTGGGTTGCGCATCGGTAAGGTCATCTACCCATCGCAACCTTTCACAATTTTCCGAAAAGAACCCCAATAATTCGACTGATACAATACCTTTCGTAGGATTTGGTCAGAAGGCGCACGAGGCCGGGTTTTAGCGTCTTTTTCCTATAACTTGCTTGAATGTTAACTTTGAGCGAAACTACAGTGATATTCGTGATCCTGGCGTTGATGGCTATCCAATGTCATAGCTATCGTTGGGGTTTCGTTTTGAACTAACGAAATTTAGCTGGCAGCGGATACTGTATACTAGTTTCATGGGGAGGGGAGCACGGCGTGCACTGTCTGCGTCTCCCCATGCGGCAGCTCTCTGCACTCTCCGCGTCATACGCACTCTTTCTTCACCCAGTGTCCAGCAGCTCACAGATCTCCGCTGGTCCCTCACCCCTGTCTCAATAAGGGCGCCCCCCATCTTCGCCGGTCCTCAGCCACCATCCCACCCAGCCGGCTGCTAGAGGCAGGGGCGTCTGTACAATTGCTGGCTTTTTCAAATAATCCCTCGGCCCTCTTTAGGGCCACAACTGATGAACTCAGTGAATCGAGTCGAATCGGAAGTTTTCAGTGCATGTGATTAAATAAAAAAGATTGTCTCTAGTGATTGGTGTGAGTACATATACATTTCAAAATGAGTCCCTAGGCAAAGACAAGGTGAATTCAGGGATGAAATTTGAAGTGTTTTGGGAAGAATTCGTGTTTTTTAGGTAAATGAAGGTTCGAATTTCGAAGGAAGCGTAGTTTTCCGAGGAGTTCAAGGGATTCACCAATAATTGTGAATGTTTATCGAATATTTACATTTCTTCACCACTCAAAACTCGGCATTTCGTTTCCATAGTTTTTTTACCCTGGAAGTTGAACGTTGAAAATCTTTCCGGATCTCTGAACATTCTGAATTCCCTTGAAATCAAAAAAAAATATTGGCATTGTTTTTAATCAACTTAATTCAGAAAAGCCGCAATTCTCCGAATCTGCGACGAAATTCAAAATCTCAGCTCCTTGAAAATGTCCCAAGGAATCACGATTTCCAGACTCGGCAAATTTTCAGTTTTCAAATCCCAGAAAACAGTCACGTTTTTTTCCGGAATATAGATTTTTTCTCAAGTTTCGATTGACTTTTATGTTTCAATTTCCTGAGTATTTTGTCAATTTTGCTAAAATTTAAAAATTTTCTCGAAAACAATAATTTTTCTTGTTTAGGTCCAGCTCCTAGGTTAGAGCTTCCAAAACAGCGGAGTTTTCCGAATTCTTGACAGAGTTCGAATTTCCAGTAACGTAAATTTATGATTTTTCCAAAGACTTGAATTTAGATCATGATTTGAAAATCAGACATTAATAGAAAATTGATAAAATTCATTTCCGGGTATTTTAATTTTGTTTAAACAAAACACGATTTCTACGCACTTGAAATTCAGGATCTCGTCCGCAACTTTTGAAATCCATGTATTTCAAGGGAATTCAGAATGTTCAGAGAATTTCGTTTCTGGCACATTTCGATCTCTTCAAGAGCGAAATGGCGTAATGCCTTAAAGGCAGTGTTCACGATGATTTTCGTCCCCGAGTTTTTCACATAAAACAATGCATTGGCCTCAAAGTGTTCCCAAAATTATTAAGAAACGGCGAGAAACGCATTAGAACGTCGTATTTCAGTGACATTATTCCATACCATGGACTAGTTGTCCGGTTGGACGAACATGTTCATGGTGGTTGTCACCGGTGGAAAATTGGGTCAATTGAAAACAGAAGAATATTTTATGCAAAGCAGGATTAGTTAGAGCCCTAAGAAAAGAACGGAGCAATAGAGAGTAGAGAATTGCAAAGGATTGGTCCACAAAAGATTTCATCGTCACAACAAACACTCCCTGTGATACTTAAAAGGCGGGGTGATACTTAAGGGTTTCGTGCCCTTCTAGTGCGTTTTTCTTAATTTCTACGTTTTAGTTCCACCTGGGAGCCACTTAATCAATATAGCGAATAATCTCAGAATTGAAGATTATCGTGAACACTGCCTTTAAAATAGCGTTATTATCGGATTCGGAAAGGGTCTCAACGTTCAACTTCCAGGGCAAAAAAACTATGGTAACGAAATGCCGAGTTTTGAGTGGTGAAGAAATGTAAATATTCGTCACGGATTTCACTCATTGGAGTGATCCCGATAGCCGGTTTGCCGCGAGGCTACGTGACGCGTCCCCAGGTTGCGGACAGGGGTATATCGCCGACAAAAAGCGGCCAGTGCTTGCCCTGAGACGCAGGTGGATTCAGGGCTGAACTCCCTGCTTCTGCTGTTCCAGACTGGCTCATACCTTTTGCGACATTCGTTGGCTCGCTCATACGCGGTCGTGGGTGGGTGTTTTGGCGCGTGTGCAGACTGTATCCTGCACGTCGGTCTGGTCAAAAGCCTGCATTCAAGTGACAGGGAAGTAAGCGAGAGGCGGTTTGGGGCGCTTCTAAAAACTAAGCCCCTTGTCCTCTGTCCAAGCACAATCTGATAAGAGATCGCTGTGCTTCTTTCAAACATTAACTAGGCCGTATTCCTGAATATCCACTGGTTACGTCTTTTGTCAACAAATACGATGCCAATGCCAGGCTATGTACACCAGCTGTATTGCGACAAGCCGATTGAGAAACACCCCGTCGCACCACATCACGATGTCGTCTATGGATTCCACGAAAGCTAGGGCGTTCCCCGGAAGCGACGCGTGTTGCTGCCCGAACAACATGGAAAATATGCGAGGGCTACCGGCTAATGGACGAAGCCGGCTAAAGAAGTTAGTCCACAAGCATCAAGTATCGCGTATGGATACAAGCTGGTTTTTCACGGGACATCGGACCGGAATGGAGCCGGTATTGTAGTTAGCGAGGGCCTCAGAGACTATGTCGCTGCTGTAGACCTTGTTTCAAACCTTCAAACCGCTTGATTGCCGTTAAAGTGGACACAGGTATGACCGTGCTGCGGGTTATTTCTGCCTATGCGCCACAATCAGTATGTCCGGATGAGGTCAAGGACGTTTTCTGGCAAGATAGGGAACAATAAGTTTAATCCGTTGGGAGCAATGAAACGCTGCTGATCGGAGGCGACCTAAATGGCCATGTAGGTTTATATCGGGATGGTTTCGAGGAGTGTCATGGAGGACACGGCTTTGGCGTACACAATGAATTAGCGAATTTGGAATACGCAGTAGCAGCTGATCTGATCATTGCGAATACACAGTTTCGGAAGCGAAAGTCACATTTGGTTACCTACTGCAGTGGTGGAAGAGAAACTCAGATCGACTTCTGGATGCTGCGTTGGAATAATCGCAATATTTTGATGGATGCGAAGGTCATTCCCACGACTCATGTCTCAATTCAGCACCACCTGCTAGTCATGGATATCAAAGTGAGTCGCTCGAGGATCGTCAAGCCTAGAACATATACGCAGCGAATTAAATCGTGGAAACTGAAGCAGTTTGAACAAACGCTTGCCGCCCCGCTTCTGTGGTGCCTATCTACACGTGAAGAGTTCACTGTCGAACAAAGTTGGAGTTCCACGCTGGAAGCTATAACTGCGTCAGCCCGGTAAAACAACCCCAGGGAAGACGAAAATCGATAAGGCCACCTGGTGCTGGAACGAAGAAGGTCAGACGGTGATCAAGGAGGAGAAGGTTAAAGGCAGTGTTCACGATGAAAAAAGTTTTCGAAATTCCACTAGGATTGGGTAGTGGAGGGTCACACTGTAACGTTAACGTCGAAAGAACGCATGAAAACGAGCCAGGAAGAGCCCCAAAAGAGCCCGATGTTGCAATTTCGAGCGCATTGAAAACCCCAAAAGCGCATCACACGCCCACCGACGTGAACAAATGAATGCTCGAGATCGTGAGATGAGCGATGATTTTCAATCATTAGCCCCGTTCTTCCCTTCATTCTCAGCTTCTCTCTTTACTCAGGTCAGCTCGCATAGATCGGCTGCAAAAGACGGAAGTTACAAGCCTCGGACAACTCGTCCACCATGTTTCCATAGCTCAATTTTTGAGGGACCATGCCTGCGTTCACAGGTCTTGTATGATTTCAGAGACACCATTGGAATCAGTATGGGGCCGTTTTCAAGATAAAGGAAAAACAGAAAAACGATTTTCATTGTGAACACTGCCTTTAAGTATAAGTTGTGGATGAAGAGCCGCTGAGACCAGGATCGTGCTGCGTACTTGACGGCGAAGCGGGCTGCAAAGAAGGCTGTCTCCATGGCAAAGGCGAGCCACTACAAGGATTTGTATGAAAGGCTGGGCACCAGGGAATAGGAAAAATCTGTATTTCGTTTGGCCGACGCGCGAAATTGTTTTGCAGAGGACCTCGGAGATCAGAGTGACAGCAAAGCAGAAAATGGCACCGTTCTCCATTGCCCAAACGATATCCTGGAAAGATGGCGGCAGCACTTCAACGCTATATCTAACGAAGAGTTTCCCCATCCTCCCATCCCATCTGGAGCCAGCGTAGAGGGGCCTGTCCCCCAAATCACACTAGAGAAAGTCAGGGAAGCCATAGCGAAAATGAAGTTGCACAAAGCTATTGGCCCAGATGGCTTGCCTGCTGAGGTCCGGAAAACGATGGGCGATGGCGGCTCTGAATGGCTTGCTGAGTTCTTCAACTGGATTATCGCCGAAGGAAAAATCCCGGATATCTGGCAGACCAGTGTGACTGTGCCCATTAGGAAAGGGAAAGGTGACGCAGCTGACTGTTCGTCGTACAGGCCGATTCGTTTGCTGTGCCATACTATGAAGGTTTTCGAACGCATTCTGGACAGGCGTCTGAGAGATCTCGTCGTGAAAACAGCAAACCAGTGCGGATTTCTCAAAGGGTGCGGAACTACGGATGCCATTCACGCCACTAGGCATCGGGAGAAAAATCGCAATATACATTTCGCTTTTCTCGATCTGCAGAAGGCATTTGATCGTGTCCCACATGATCTCATATGGATGGCGTTGAGGTCCCAAGACGTTCCGGAAGATACGTTCGATTTTTTTTTATTTAATCGCATGCCCTGAAAACTTCCGACAAAAATTTAAAAAAAAAACAAAAACAATCTAATTTTAGTAGCCGGCCGAGTTTCGGCCAAGTTCCCTAAGGTGTTGCTTAGTATTACTATTTCGGTCTGCATATGCTTGCATTTTTTTCATTGGTTTCATATTGATTATTATCCATGAGAAGAAAACCCCATGTTCGACTGAAACGTTCTGGTTGTGGTTGATGATTTTTTTTCTTTTTTTATTCGTATTTTTTGAAGACATTGTTAACTCATTGTATTCATCATTGTTAATCCTAACCTAGAAATATTATTGAATGTTTGACTGCAAGTTGTTATTTGTCTCAAAAAAAGTAAATAAAAAAAATTCTAGGTTTTTTTCCATAAACAGTGGACAATATTCAGTTCTCGAAAGAGAGATATGGAACACGAGGCTCATTACGGATGTTTTATGAGTGATGGGAATTTCAACAATAAACGATCCATCCCAAAAATAGTTTGTAACAGTTTACCGGAAAAGGGACCGTAAAAATTATTAGAGCTAGAGAACGCCTAAATTGAAAATTAAATTTTGAAAAAAAGGGAGAAAAAAAAGAAAAACCACAGTCGGGCATTTCAAAAAGTGAGGAAAAGTTGTATTTATATTTATATTTATTTGCACTGTAGGTGCGCCATCAACATTGAGAAAAGAAACAGTAGCGCGCCTCTGGCACTTGAAGAGCGAATAATAAAAGAACGAAAAAAATGAGGAAGTGAACAGCAATAATAGCAAAGAGGGGAAAGATAGTTAGGTTCTGCTCTTTCCAGACTACCAAAAATAGAGAAGCGTTTTTCCGAATGTGTAGTCACCTTCACCAGGGAATTAGTATCATGTCACAGTTGGTTTGGCAACTAGCGATCCCTCCAAAGAACGGCTTTTAACATATGTATCGTGGTATATAGGTATGATAGTATACATGAGTAAGGATACAGCCAGCCTGGACAACGCAACTAACCGAAGTTATTCTGGAGCGGGCCCATTCAGGTGCCTCTTTGATCTGGTGCGAACCTCAGGCGTAAAACCCAAGCCCAAGGAGCGAATGGTAAACCATGCACCTTGTTGACGTGTATCACTACTTTAGTTGTTTAAGGTTGTAGGTGAGTTACACAGGAATATCTTTGGCAGTGATCGGTAGTACTCAAACAGAGATCTGAATATCCGTAAACTTGGATGGAGGAGGTAGCCGCCTTATTTCATAGTAGTCTTAGTTCAAGAAGATTTATGGTAGTGGTGTAAAGAGCAGAAAGGATTTCATTCTGCGATTGGTGAACATGGCCAAACTCATTATCGTTGTTTGACGTTAAAAAAACATTATTTGAACTCATTTATACTTCCTTTTCTTTACATTAATTTTTTTCTGTGATTTTGTGGACTTTGACCGACGATTTGAGACTCCTCCCTTCACCCTTCGATTTTTGAATTCATTTCAACGATGTTTTATTCGAGTTTTATCTCCTCCATCAATTCGAACAATGGCTTTCGAAATTTCCGAATAAAATGATTTTTTAAAGTCATAGGTTCAAAATGTTGCTCTGTATGAATGCAATCAAGAAACTGATCCATATCCGACTCGAATAAACGCTCGGGTACTTTTTTAATTTCATTATCTGATTTGAAAATTTACTCGTAATTTCAAATATTGCCGAAAAATTCCCGAAAACGATTGAGCTACGTATGTGTTTTGCGATCGAATATTTGGATCACCTGATTTTAACTGTATACTTTAGTTTTTTTCACATTAAAGAACTAGCTGTGAAGATCAAACTTTAGGGGATCAGACGCGTCATTTCTCACAAAACGTTTTTTAGCAGCCGGGATTCTGTGTTACCGTAACCCCATTCGCCGTGGAGCGCGTTATGATATCATCGAGCGCCAGCGTCGCACCTAAGTGGTATTTTAGACTGAGATCAGCTACGGGGAGTGTTTTTTTTCTGAAACTGAGGGTACTTGTCATTGTACTCTTAGGTATTTGCAGCGCATCTCAGTGTTTTTCTTGCTTGTATCCCTTCACTCAAAAAGCTGTGTTCTTTTGAATTGCTTGCTGGCTCACCGTTTCTTATTTTCTAGGGGTCCATCTCGTCAGCAACTGATTGTTGGGCCCAAGATAAATGACAGGTGTGGATGTTGAGATGAAAAATTGATATTGCTTAGCAGTAACGGTAGGCACGATACCGGACTAATTCAAACGATGATTACCTTACCAAAATGTGAATGCGTGCAGCACTAGAAAAACGAGCTTGCTGAAAATCTTTCACAGTCATGGTTTCTGTTGCAGACCAAACTTTTTTATCAAACAAAGGTTCAGATATGGTGTTAAAGTGCAGCTGCACCCGGACCACGAAACTTGTAAGCAAATGTAGGGAGGAGAACATTCCGATCAAGCATATGTCCGGGCATTCCTTATTGTGGTGAGAACTCGACATTCGGAAAGCACGTTCTTGTGATGAGATATGCGATCGTGAATGGTCAATCGTAGTGAACGTATGTACGACTTCTCTGTCATGATGCAGTTCTTTTTCAGTCACGAAGAGTGAAAAGTAGTGACTAGAGGTAGCGGAAAAAATCACTACAGCATTGACATGTTGAAAACAACTGCGTTTACATGAAAGAAGGTATCAGCCATATGTGTTTATTAAGGTGCACCTAGATATAGCACATAGATATCGTGAGAAACAGAGCAAATTGGAAAGCAATCGACAGCACAACTTGAGGTAACAGTCATACAGTCTTCACTTCCAGACCGCAAAGGAAGCATTCGGCCATCTCTCTAAATAATCAAATACTGGTCATTGAATAGTGTACCAAATGAGTGAAGTTGCTATCGAATTCCCTATCTGAGCGACACATATAAAGACCTCGACTGATGTGAAAATTGTGATGTTGAACCGTGGATTTAAGAAATGAAACGGTTCAGATAGAAATGATAAGAGAAAGGCATATGCAGCAATTCAAAAGAACACACCTTTCTAAGTGAAGGGATACAAGCAAGAAAAACACTGTAATGCGCTATAATTACTTAAGAATACAATGTAGATGATAAATACCCTCAGTTTCAAAACAGAAACACTCCCCGTGGCTGATCCCAATCTAAAATACCACTTAGGTGCGACGCTGACGCTCGATGATATCATAACGCGCTCCACGGCGAATGGGGTTACAAACACAGAATCCCGGCTGCTAAAAAACGTTTTGTTCATTTCTCTGCTGTTGTTGTCGTAATGCACTAGAGTGGGTTAACGTGCTCTGGCCGATACGCTAGGGGTACTGTCGATTTCGTATCGCTGCGCCCTTTCGTCGCGCGCGACCCGCCCTTCACTTCGCGCGACGCCGCGTGGCGGCGATACAACCGGACCCCACCCGACCATCATTGCTGCGCTCCGTTCCTCTGAACGGAGTTATAGGCATTTTTAGCGTTCGACTGACAGGCGTATCGCAGCTTGTAATATATGGATCCTTAGAGCACCGTGTGATGCACCGATCAAACCCTTGACTGGAAATCCTCGTACACAGTACACGGAAATTTGCTGCGATGGTGCTTGAAAGGGTGCTCTCAGATGAGGCATTCCTATGCAGTAGCCAGCATGGACTCTTGGCGCAGTGGGAGTGCCCACTGTCGCTGGGAAAAGGGGTAACGGGTTCAAATCCCTGATGCCGCCTAATTTTTTTTTACTTTCGAAAGATGTTTAGTGTTTATAAGCAAAGAGTATACCGTAAGAGAGCTTTTTGTTGAGAAATCACGTATGTGGGTCGGATCCTTTATACGGAAATTGTGAAAACAACCGAGCAAGGAGAACAACAAATGAAAGGAATTTCTGGACAACTACCAAAATCGCAGAATTCTACCGAGTGGGAAACAGTATTGAACGGAAGTTTGGAAATGACCAGGATGGTACTATGCGGCAGCCTGCTATGAAAATCCTTACCGGTAGAAGAAAAGCAAAATAAATTTTGCGGATTAAGGGATTTCGTGTATTTGTTAACTAAGTTTGGTGTCTCAAAGTCATTGCGTGAAAGAGAAACTGAAGGAAACAGTATGAAGTTTCTCGTGAAACGTATCCTCTGGTTGTGGCTCATCTTAAGAAGGAGTATGGCGATCATCAAGCTCTCGTGGATCAAATGGTTCGACGAATGCAAGGACTTCGAGCGCAGAGTAACCGGACGACATACAACGTCATGTGCTACGCAAGAGGGAACAACAGTCACCCGGCACCAACTGGGACACAAATTTTTTGCTCACCACGGCGAAGGAATTCATCGTCACAGAGCTCAGGATTGTTAGCCAGATTGACCGCAAACAAGACCAAATTCCCAGACTACAACCAGATAAAGATCGAAAAAATCCGCGAAACGATGGAAGAAACCTCATTTCGATGGCAGAACGTCGGAATCCCTGTTTCTACTGTGACAGTCGAGATCATGCAGCAAAGGAATGCCACGTCGTAGGAACAAGGGACAAACGACTCGAAGTGATGCGGAAAAGAAGCTGTGTCACAATTGCGGATCGAGTGATCACACGGCAAACCAGTGCAAAGCAGGCCCATGTCGGATATGTCGCCAACATGGACACCCTCTCTAGCTTCTCCTTGAAGCGCATCGAGAAGGTAGCTCATTTTATGCAAGTCGTCGATTGGTCTCGAATGTACGGAATGCTCGAATGCTCCCCAAAACGTATGCCAGTCCCAGATGCGTCCACTGAACTTCGGAATGGGGATAGGTGGTAGGTTCATCGCAGGAACTTCAGTAAAAGTGGTGGGTTAGGTTTCACTCTTTGCGAGGTAGTCCATTTCCTGTTGGAGTTGTACCAACGTCACCATGAGCTTGTGTGCTCGATCCACATGATTGGTCGCGGTTTCAATATTTGTGTTCACCTTATGAAGAATACTATAGATGGAGTATCGGGATCCAGATCGTCCGCGGCAGTGCTGTACTGTTCCAATGCTCGATCCACGTTTGACACTTCCGATTCCAGAATTGCTTTCACTCTCCGAATCCTTTGATGTTGGGCCTTTGTGTACGTGCGTCCGTCGTCTCCGAGCAAAGCTTCTATGTTCTGGCACCCGTCCAGTGCTTTGGAAAGGTTGTTGACAGCGCGCGTCAATAGTCCCTGGCGCGTGGACAGGGTCGTGGCCATAGTCCTTGCTTTTAGTATCAAAGCACTCAACTACTGGTATACGAGACGGTGCAGTCACAGTACACTTGTGATCGACGAGGACTTGTGCAAGGGAACAGGACAGTGAAAGAATAGCGTCTGTCGCCCACCTGTCGTTGTCGTCTTTGACGTTGTGTATGAGACGGTGCAGTCACAGTCGCTCTGGAGCTCCCCGTCTGTGTCGTCGCAAAGAACGGCGTCCGAATTCCAGTCCTCTGCAAGCAATACTTACACCGTCACAGTCCTGGTGTGGAGGAATGTGTTCCGGAACTCACTCCTTGGTTCTTCACTCAACAGTGTGATCGACCAGTGCTCAGCGTTCCAATCCGCTATTCCGTATCCTCCGATCCTCGGCGTTGATCCTTTGTGCGGTGTTTACCTGGCGTGACTTGTTCCGGGTCCTCAGATCCGCCGATGCACCATAAGCTCTCTCCTTGCCACGCGGGTCTTTTGCACGGTACCTCAAACTTGGGTAATTAACCTTTAATAACGTTTAAGTATGATAACAATAAATAATTGGAAACCGACATGAACTGTTGTAGCTCGGGCCCTTATATACCGAAGAAGTGGGCGGACCCGAGCTATGGAATGCTCTATGCGCAAGATGAGCAACATGATAAAGAGTGGCTAATGCTATGCTATGATAGATCAGCTTCATGATAGGGCGCAACTAATGCTATGTTATGATAGATCAGCTTCCTGATAGCGAAAGGCAACTATCACACGACTACAGGAATGTGTA
This sequence comes from Aplectana chamaeleonis, assembly GCA_029168955.1. Taxonomy (NCBI): domain Eukaryota; kingdom Metazoa; phylum Nematoda; class Chromadorea; order Rhabditida; family Cosmocercidae; genus Aplectana; species Aplectana chamaeleonis. The sequence goes on along the minus strand of JAPDOI010000185.1, from coordinate 1,040,677 downwards.
TGAAAATACAATACAATACGCGAAAATAGAGTATCGTCTCTATATGCCCTTGCCAGCTGAATGCAATTTATCACGCAGCTTTCAGGCAGCTGGCATATTTTCGCCAGCGGTCCTCCGCTAGCTCTAAGGCCCCCGTCATAGTCGGCCGAAAGCGGCCGTCCTAGTCCCACCCGGTTGATAGGTATGAGAAGCACGCAAAACGGGAAGAAATGAAAAGATAGACATCCTCGAATGATAAAAAGCGCCATATGATGTGATAAAATTTGAGCCCAACTGATAAAAACAGTCTGTAATGATGAAAATCCACCTGATACCACCACGGACGACACAGAAGGTGGAATTTTATCAGTTGAGGATGATTTTTATCACTTTATTTCTTCCCGTTCTTCGTGTGTCTCATAGATATCGACTGGGTGGGACTAGGACGGCCGGCTTTCGGCCGACTATGACGGGGGCTTAATTGAGATGCCAAGGATGAGCCAACCGTCGGCCTCGTATTTGCCAATTGCCAGCTGAATGCCTGTTATCACCCAGCTGTTAGGCAACTGGCAGATATTCGCCAGCCGTCTGTCGCTGGCATTAAATGACATGCCGAGTATATGCTGTTGAGTAGAAATAGAACTTGATCGTAGAGACTTAGAGGTAGATACAAAACCCACAAATGCTTATCGAGCAGA